>SJXQ01004312.1:268162-315941 GCA_006408695.1 Aepyceros melampus
GGGGCGATGCTGGAGAATCTGCATTTCTGGCAGGTTCCTGGGGGATCCACTGCTCTGGGCCTCCTCTCTTCCTCTGCAATCACTTCCAGGTAGATGAAGCAGGGCACTGGAGGACCTGTGTGTTTAAGGCTCCCGTCACTGGGGATCGTGTCTAGGTGTGCAGATGCGGTGCCTTGCTGTGGGGGTGCTTGCTTGCTCAGCTGGTGAAATTTGGCAAATGAGTGAGGCTTTACATAGGCCCTTCTGAGTACAGGGAACAGCAGCTCATTCAGGTTACTTCACATAGCTAGACCAGGATTACTGAGTCATTTAGGGAAATAAGGGACTGAGGGAATATGAACAGGAGCCCCAAGTCTTTAGGGCCTCATGGGAACTCGATCTGAAAGCCAGGAGGTACAGGCCCTAGTATTTCCCTTAGTGCAGGGCTGAGCTAAACATGACAACCTTTCAGCCCCAACTCTTTCTTTCTCTTGACTTCCTCTCCTCCCCATAGGATTTTCCCCTCAGTGGGGCAGGGCAGCTTCACCTGGCAGGGCCCAAGTGACAGCAGGCTCTTTCCCCTCACAGCTCCAGCCTGCTGGTGGTAGCAGCCGTGGTCCTTAGCCAAATGGGGAGTGGGCCATGGAGCCTTGAGTTGCATTGTCCTCTGAAGACCTCGAGGGATTAGCGTTTCCATTTGCCCTGAAAGGCTTGAGGACAGTGAATGGGTTAGGGGTGATAGAGGGCACCCTTAGTCACCTTTATCTGGACTTTATCAGTTGTCTCTTAATGGGCCTTTGTGGTCTTGGTGGTGGCTTGTGTGCTGTTACAGTACAGATCCAGATGGCAGGTTGGTATAAACCCGAGATATATTAAAATAGTCAGGATGGCAGTGGTTCCTGTGAAAACTAAGAGAGGCATTGACTCAAAGGGCCCACTGTCAAGTTAGATTTACACTTAATTCTATTGTCTGTCAGCCCAGGGCCCCTCACTACCTAGTGGCCACCTCAGCTCGTCACCTACCCTTCTTCCTGGGAGTGTGTCTCCATAGAGTTGCGTCTGTGAGACAGTGCTTTCCCTCCTCCCCAGCATCTCCTTACTAGACCACCTGAGCAGGGATCTACACACCCAGGTCAGAAAACATTTCTGTATCCAACTCCCTCCAACAGTACAAGGGATTCCAGCTCCCCTGTGCAAGAGTGGCCACTTGTAAGTGTGTGGTATTTTGAGAATTCTGACTTTAGATCATTTCTTTAAAAAAAAAAAAGATTTGATGTGGACCATTTTTAAAGTCTTTATTGAATTTGTTACATTATCATTTATGGTTTTTTATTTTTTATTTTTTTTTGGCTCCGAGGCATCTGGACCAGGGATCAAACCTGTATGCCCTGTGTTGAAAGGCAAAGTCTTAACCACTGGACTTCCAGGGAAGTCCCATGACTTTAGATCATTTTGAAGAGGATGTCTTCTGAGATCTTTATATTCTCTAAACTGATGGAAGCAGCTAAATCAGTTCTTCTTGGGGAGATGAATTCTTGGCCCGTTCTGTCATCCTTTGGGCTAATCATGTTCCTACTAAATATCGACTGAGCTCCCTGTAGGAGAGGGAAACCATCTAATTGTTGCCAGTGTGCAAGGGGTAAATTGGGCTGCAGGGCTTGAGAGTGAAATTATTAAATATCAATGGGGGATAATAAATGTGAAGTAGCTTGCAAATCTTTTGATATTATAGCTATTTCAGTGAAAACACAGCTGTTAAAATACTTTTCTAGATATAATTGAGAAGGTAATTTTCTCTAAGGCCATTTAAGCCAGGTCTCCAGTGCCTTTGGACCATGAAGAAGCACAGATAGGGGTGAGTGGGTCTCTGAAAAGGGTGGCTCAGTGTGAAGCAGAGATACCTAAAACAGAATGGTGCCACCGAGGCCCAGGTTTTCCTTACAGACCAACGACTAGTTTGCTATGTGGTTTCTTAGTCGACTAGAATTAACACTTGACTAATATAGCTAATTCTTCCTTTTGGAGTTAATTACACTGAATTTTCCCCAGTAATGAATGATTTTGATAAGCAGGCATGTCAGTTTAAGATATAGTGCGAATATTTCGTTAAAAACATTGAATGAGCATGATGTTTAAATCAGTAGTTGAAAATGCGAGGTAAAACTTTCCCCAAAAGGCTTATAAGCTGAATAAGAGCAGTTAATTGGAAGGAAATCAAGCTCACCCAGTATTTCAATTGTTTAGAAGCCAAGTGAATATGAAAGAAAAGAAACCCTCCTCTGGTTCCATGACATTGTCCCTTTCCTGACATATGGTGGAGCTTTTGCCAGTGGTGTGGTGCTTTACCTCAACCAGGATGACGGGAATGGAGGGAGCCTGGCTGGGCACAGACTTCAGCTTGTTTGGGGGGTTAGTTGTGCAGACCTGTGAAGAGATTTGCTTCCATTCAGGGTGGACCACTTTTGCCCTGATAAAATCCCCTGATGGCAGGCCTCAGATGGAATTTCCACAGCGCTCTGGGGACTGGTGACAGATTCTTTGTGAGAATTCTGTGTGACCCTGAAAGGCTTTTCGGGGAGGGGAGTGGGGGAAGTGCTGTTCAGCTGCTGGCTTTACTCACCACCCCCACCCTCAGAAGCCCGGATGGAGCAACACTCAGGCAGCCTCTTGGCAAGTCTGGTGTGTTTTGAGGTCTAGCTTTGCAAAGTAGGATGGCCCCTGCAATTATTACTTTTTTCTAGTCAGGACTTTTCTGGATTTCTCTAGAATTGAGAATACAGTTTCTAAAATGTAAAGGTGAAAATGCATTCTATTGGGTTTTAACACATGCTCTCAGTTTATTGGGGAAAACGGTGTGAACTAGAACTTCCTCGGGTTTAAAAGTTAACTGAAGATTACCAAAAGCATATGCACTGAAATTTCTTTTCATTTGGCTCAAATGATTGCTGACAAAGTTAAGATGTAAGAACGAAGCACACACTATGGGGTAGGAAATCAAGTACTTTTATTTATAGTAGAAAATAGGGAAAAGATACCCTCAGGGTCAAACCCTTTTAAAAGACAATAAAAAAAAGACCCTACAGTTAGACTATGGAGAGTTTTTTTTTTTTTTTTGAGCTGTGAGGACCATTTGGGAAGTCAGGACAGTGACTGATTTCTGAGGATTCTGCTCCTTCAGGTTGTGTATCCTTTGTGAATGCTGCCGAATAGCTGCTAACTCTTTCCTACAGAAGGGTGGCACTGGGTGACAGGGTGTTCTCAGGAGATGAGCCATTTCCCAAAGCCACATGCCTTTCTCAGAGCGGTGCCATTAGCTGAGACCTAGGGAGGAAACACGGAGCCAGACCCTCCCTGGCTGTTCATTTAGTTGTTCTGAAAATGATGGTTCGCATAGAGGTGTCCGCGCTCACAAGACAGCAATTTGCTTGGTGAAATTTGCTTTTGAGTTCAGAGAGAAGCTGACATCTGTGACAGCAGCAGTGAATGTGGGTGACTCAGATATGCACACGAACCTGTGGCCTTACAGTTAGAGAAAAGAAACACACATTTTCTGCTCCATTTGAATAATTGGAAATGAGGTAGAATTCCAAGGAGCAAGCTGTGGTCTAGGACAAAGGAGCCCCTGGAATGAGTGACCACTTGGTGAGCTAGAGGTGGAGAGCAGAAGGAAACACAGCTCAGTATTAAGGTTACCTTCACGATGGTTCACCTCTGGGGCCTGAATGATCTCTTTTTCTGGGTGTCTCTGCTTTCTCTGTGTGTGTGTGTGTGTGTCTGTATTTCTCTCTGTATGTGTCTGTATGTCTGTGCCTGTTTGTGTCTGTGTGTCTATCAGTACGTGTCTGTGTCCATCTCTGTGTGTGTATCTGTGTGTGTGTGTGTGTCTGTAGGTCTGCGTCTGTCTGTACATCTATGCCTCTATGTGTCTGTGTCTGTCTGTCTATGTGTGATCTCTCTTTCTCTCCTGAAATAAATAGGCTGCTCCAGGAACTCTTGTCAGGCAGGGTCAGCTGGGCTGAGTTGAAGCCACATCTGGTTTCTGACTAGTGCAAAAATGCGACAAGCAGACAAAAATAGGTGACAAAAATAGGTGCGCTTCAAAGCTCCACCAGTGACCAGGTTTCCTCATGGTCATATGGTATCTGTCATCAGGGTGGGGGTAGGTGAGGAGGAGGAGAGAGCTGCAAGTTTTGGAATTGTGTGTAACTTGAGGCTCATATCCCCCGCCCTACCCTTTCCCTGACAGACTTACCCCCTCACTTCTCTTTTTGCGTTACTTTCATCCTTGCCCATCTCCATGGGATATTCCCAGAATTCATAGTGCTTTCTTTGACTTTCTGTTGTGCAGAAACCTTTCCTCCTGGGAGTCATTATTATAGCTCCAGTTAATTTTCATGTTCAGTGTTCAGTATTGCAAAGGAGAGGAAATGAGAGAGGGTGGGTGGTGACTCAGGAAGCTGGGGAAATATCCCTTATTATGTCTAGAATTTTCCCCTTGAATATTTAAAAACTGGCCCCAAGCTGTTCTGGCCTGAATTTTCTGATTGCTCTCTTTCCATTGACCTCTCTTCTTCAATTTTTTCCCTCTTAACTTCTGCCTTGATGGTCTCAAAGCTTCCCAAAGCTGTTACAGGTTACTGGAAACCCCCATTATTGAAAGAGGCTCTTCAGCTATTTGAATTCACCTCTATCAGTGGATTTCTCCTAACACCACTCCTAGAGGCAGAAGGGGCTCTCTTACTGTCGATAATGACTTTGAGTTTAAAAAAGGCCACTGTCATTAACAATAATTTGAATAAATCTCCTGAGCTCTTCCCCCTCTTTTTCTCTTCCAGTTTAATCAATGTTTTGAGTCTCTTTAATTTTCTTACCACCAGCACAGGTATTTTCTTTCTTAATGTACATATTTAAAATTTATAAAATGAAGAAAAGGACATAAGGTGAAAATAATTTTCAATCCACATTCTAGAGATAACCATGGTTGAGAGTTCACATTCTGACTTTCTGGTCATTTGTCTTAAACATGGATAAGTGTAATTTTTCTACAAAAGTGGGATCATAGTGTAGGTGGTGTTTTGCAGCCAATTTTAAAAAAAGTTTTAATTGTGGTAAAATATATACAGCGAAAGTGAACCAATTTTAAAAATATTCAAAACTATTAATGTTTTTATTTTTAGAATAAAACAACTAAGACAAAACCAATGCTTAGCAGAGGAGAAAAATTAAAAATAGTGCACTAAAAAAAATACATTCTTAAAAGAAACAACCTCATTTCACCTGGGTACCAAGTCTTCACTCTAACCAGTTTTTAAGTTTAACATAGTATCACTTAGTTTTCTACACCATCAGTAATGTTTTGCAAGCTTTTTGAAGTTGCAGAACCCTCTCCTCAAAAGCAAGACAGACAGAAGCAGAGCTGTACAGTCGACACCGGCGTGGGGAGCCGAGGCCGATCTTCCCAAGGCCCAGGGCCACAGTTACCTTTCCTGTAGCTTTGGGGGCTTCTAGGCATCCTGGCTACTCTCAGTCATTGACTTTGAAAACACAAAGCCCTACCTCACTGTGGTAGGGCTTGCATGCAAACATGCTCAATCATGTCTCACTCTTTGCAGCCCCATGGACTGTAGCCCACCAGGCTCCTTTGTCCATAGGATTTCCCAGGCAAGAATACTAGAGTGGGTTGCCATTTCTCCACTCCAGGGGATTTTCCCAACCCAGGGATTGAACCCTCACCCCCTGCATCTCCTGCATTGGCAGGCCGATTCTTTACTACTGAGCCACCTGCGAAACCATTGTTAGTATCTTAGATTGCTCTAATTTTCTCATAAAGAGCAAATTGTGCTCCTTTATATACACCTTTGAGTACATCTATGATTACTTCTCTTGGATAAGTGCCTGTAAGTCAAGTTACTAGGTTTAGAGTTTATGAGATTTTTTTTTGAAAGACATATGATCCTTGTTGCCAACTGATCTTCCCTGAAGTGTGCCAACTTGGACTGCCACCAGCAGCATTGGAGGAGGCTCCATTCCCCATTCTCTGGTTACTATCTCCCTTACAAATTCAGTGTTTCCTGCAGTGTATCTCACTGTTTGCTATTTGCATCTCTGGTTACTACTACATTTATATTTTCATATGTCTGTTGACTATGTGTATATTAGTCATAAATTTTGCCCATTTTAACATTTAGATGTTTGTCCATGAATCCCAAGGTTAAGTGGGTGAGGAGGATTGTGGTTTGAAATTCTCAGTCAGATTTCAACATAAGAGCTTGGAAAGGATAACATTCTGGTTTTCAATCTTGGATTTTATGATATTATGTGTCTTATCTGCCATTTAGAAATGCTCTATAATATTGATTAGAGAGAAGATTAAAGCCAATAACTGCCTTGTTTGGGGACTTTCCTAGGGGTTTTGCTTATCTTTATTACTCTATTCTCAAATTGTAATGTGAGAGTTCAATCTTCTGATTTATTACAAGCACACACTGTATTGAACATCTTCTACTTGAGAAAGACATGAAGTGTCTCTTGTTCGTTTTGACATTTATGTCATAAGTAACGTCAGCTTTACAAATAGCACTGTAGCTTTGGGGATTTGTGTTTAGAAAGGAGTTAAGACTTTTGTTTCCTTCTGTTTGTTTGCCCAGTGATGCTAAATCAATAATAATACTGATTAGAAAAGGAGCAAAAGCATGCAGTGGCTATTTGTAATGAAAATAAATTATAATGCAGCTTTAAAATTATGTTCAATAGTCTTATAAGCAGTGGAGTCTTATAACCTCTTTCTGTTTAACAAGAGGTTTATCTACTTTGAAGATAGGAAACTTTACATGGATGTTACTAACTAAAAAACTATGTTCTGAACTTGGGCCGACAGGAAAACAAGATGTAAAATGCTGAGTTCTCTCCATCATTTCAACCCAAATGCCTTCAACAGTCACATCTAGGCTTTTGTGGGTGTCAGAAATGTCTGAAGAAATTAATGTTGTACTCATGTGTTGACTCATAAATCAGACCATGGGATTACTCATCAAAAAATGCAGAATTGGGTATCAGTCTTGGAACATGTCGGCTTCATTTTAATATCCCTATTGTGGACATCTATTTCATTTTGAAATTTTAGCATATTCTGTTTTTTCCAAACATAGACACCACAAGTAAGTATTTTGTATCTGTTCTTTCCTTCAAGGAAGAGTTCTTTGCCCTTATTACCTAAGCTCTAAGACAAATGCCAGTCAAAATTGTTCCCATGTGTCCAGGATGGAATGCCCATGATACATGCTGTTTGGTTGTGGGGCTGAGTCAGTTACATTGGGTGGATTTTTGCCTCACTCTGAGTGATTATTGGGGTTGTGGACAACATGTATTTAAATCTCTAATTTATAAGGTGGAATATAAGTTATAAAATGATGTTAATTTTGGTTGAACCCTATATATTACTGTGCACTTTCCCCACCCCTCTCCAACATATCGTAAAGCCTTAAAACAAAGTCACCAGCATGCTCTTTCTGCATTTAACCTTTTGGAGGTGCCTTTTACTGTTGAGCTGGGATGATTATAGCTGATAGCCCCAAATGATCAGAGAGCAACAAGATGGCTCAGGAGGATAATAAATCCTGCAGTTCTATGCATCTGTGTTTGTGGCTGTGTAAAAATCTCAAATCGCAACTGGCATGTGTGTTTTGTGTGTCCATGTGTTTCGTGTTGGATTGCAGTCGATCGGAAAATTGATACCAGTGTGATGCATTGTTATTAACATGTCTCCTACGTGTGACCTAAAACCACGCCACTCATTTGTCGGACTCCCCAGTGTGCCCTGGGTTCAGAGCAAATTAACCTCCGTGTAAGAAGTGCTGAAGCTGAGCTCCTGTCAGTGGTGGGGGCAGGGAGAAGGTTCATCACGAGAGGACAAGGGCAGTTGAGAAATTGTTTGACATCTCAGCCAGTTAGTTATTGTAGCTCCCCAGCACATATGAAAGGAGAAATGAGAATAACTGCAGTAGTGATTATTTTCCTTCATTACTGCTTCTGCCTGCTATTTACTGTGAACATTCCAGGGAGCAGAGCTGCTAAGCAGAAGCTGGCTTTAAAAACCCAGAGTCTCAGGCATGCTGTGCCTGTTTTTCTGGCATTGAGGGATGAGGGTGTGGCAGGGCTGTCACCAAAGTTTTCGATCTATTTTTAAGCTTAAAGGACAATTTTATAAATATGAGCTGCTGCTTATCCTTAAAAAAAAAAAAAGACAACCCTTTGTACTCTAAGAATAGTTTGTTGGGAAAAAGTTTGTCAATTGTTTATTGAAGAAAGATTCAGAAATTCAGCTGAGTGTGTTTTCTAATAAATAAATTAGAAAGTATACACACAGACGTTGTTGTTTAGTTGCTAAGTCATGTCTGACTCTTTTGCGATCCCATAGACTGTAGCCCACCAGGCTCCTCTGTCCATAGGATTTCCCAGGCAAGAATACTGGAATGAGTTGCCATTTCCTTTTGCAGGGAGGGCATCTTCTCAACCCAGGGATCGAACCTGCATCTTCTGCTTTGGCTGGCAGATTTTTTACCACTGAGCCACCAGGGGAACCTATACATATATACACACACATATATATTTATAAATATATATGCATACATATGTAACACTGTGTAGCTACTGTCTGAAAGCAGATGTGCCTTCTTGGGAAAGTAATGAGATTTCTGCGTTATTAATGCCAATGTAAGAATGTAGAAGAAAGTTCAGAATTTTTTCTCCTGGCATTCCTTTTCAGACCCTCCAAATCCTTCTCATTTCTTATCACCAAATTGGTACGTTACCTCTTTTGAGAAGGCATTTCATTCTCCCCACACAAAATAAATGGCTCCAACTTCTTTGCTTACCAGTACCCGTGACTCTACTGTAACACTTCATATGGTTTTGTAATAATCTCTAACATTTACCAGGACTGTTCTAAGTTCAGTTTATTTATTTATTTTTTAGTTGTCATAACAACTCTTAAGTTAGAAACTGCCGATATTCTCATTTAAATGATGAGGTAGCCTGAATAATGGTTCCCCAAAGACCTTTACATTCTATCCCCAGAACCTGTGAATATGTTACATTATGTGGCAAAAGGAACTTTGCGGCTATGATTAAATTAAGGCTGTTAAAATAGGGAGATTATAATCACCATGGTTCTTATAGAGGGAAGCATAAAGGCAACAAAAAATATCTTGGGTTACATAAAATTAAAAACGTCTGTGTATCAAAGGATACAATCAGCAGAGTGAAGATAAAATGGAATGGGAGAAAATATTGCATATCTGGTAAGGGATTAATATCTAGAATAATAAAGAACTCTTATAACTCGACTGCACCCCTCCCCAGTATCCTGATTAAAAATGGCCAAAGGAACTGAATGGACATTTTCCAAAGGTTTACAGTTGGTCAGTAAGCATATGAAAAGATGTTTGATGTCACCAATCATTAGGGAGAGGCATATCAAACCCACAATGAGGTCACCTCACACCCATTAGAATGACTGCTATACAAAAAGTAACAAGAACCAGTGACAATGTGGAAAAATCGGAACCCTTGTGATCTGTTGGTGGGAATGTAAAATGGTGCAGTCATTACAGAAAACAGTATAGCAGTTCCTCAAAAAATTAAAAATAGAATAACCTTATGAGTCAGCAGTTCTGCTTCTGGGTGTTTGTCCAAAATTATCAAAAGCCATGTCTCAAAGACATATTGTTTATCCATGTTCATAGTAACATTATTCACAATAGCTGAAAGGTGAAAGCTACTCAAATGTCCATTAATGGATAAATGAATAACCAAAATGTGATATATCCATATAGTAGAACACTATTCAGAAGGAGACACGTGCTACAGCATGGAGGAACTCTGAGGATATTATGCTTAATGAAGTAAACCAGTCACAAAAAGACAAATATTGTATGATTTCATTTGTATGAGATGTCTAAGGTAGTCAGACTCCTAAAAACAGAAAGTAGAATGGTGATTACCAGAGACTAGGGGGAAAGAAGAGTGGGGAGTTGTTATTTAATGGGTATAGAGTTTCAGTTTTGCAAGATGAAAAGTTCTGGAGACTGGTTGCACACCATCTGAATGTACTTAACACTAGTGAACTAAACACTTAGAAATAGTTAAGGTGGTAAATTTTATTATCTGTAATTGACCACAACTAAAATTTATAAAAGAGAGAGAGGTAGGAGGATCGGGGTCAGTGATGAGGGGAACAGAGACAGAAAGAGAGCTTTGATGATGCTACCCTGTTGGCCCTGAAGACAGAGGAAGGGGCTATAAGTCAAGGAATGCAGGCAACCCTAGAAGTTGAAAAAGACACAGAAATCTTCTCTTTAGAACTTGCAGAAGGAACTCCTGCCAGCACTTTGATTTTAGCCCATTGGAACAGTTCCTAGACTTTTGACCTCCAGAACTTGAAGAGGATAAATCCAAATTGTTGGTAAGAAACTAGTATGAGGACTTGAGACAACTGCATGATTTTATGTGGGTTATATCCAGGAGGGAAAAAGGACTGTCTTCACCCACCAGGTTCAAATAAGTTATCCATTTAACCAGCCAAGAATACAGAAACTTAGCAGAAGGTGGGGGGGAGTGGCCTCAGGGCAGGAACAGATGAGGTGTATATTGACATGTATTGTGTGCTCCAGTCCCAGTGTTGTATGTGGCAGTGGAGTTTCTGTCAGGCCTCAGAAATGGCTGAAGTTTGCTTGTCACAAGTCTTTTTCTCCATCCATGTGCCAGAGAGCCAGTGGTAACAGTGGGTGTACTTCTGTTTATGCTATGGTGACAAACATGTGGCTCCCCATGCGTCCTTCTGAGGAATGGAAGGCAGAGGCAGTGTCCACAAGTCCCCAAGGTAGTGTCTGCACTCTGATTTCCCACCCTCCCATTTCCCCAGGATCTCCACACTCCCAGCTCTGATTTAGCATCCTTTAATCTGGGTATTTCTGCTTGGTCAGATTTCCACCATCTGAAATCTCCTGTCCCTCACAGCCAGATCATCTGCTCCGATGCTAGTTTACTCCAGAGGTGGATTCTGTGCTGCTTTGACAAAAAACCAACCAAACAAACAAACAAAAAAAAACCCACCACATATTGTATGAGTCTATTTGTGTTAAAAACAAATAGGGATGCACCACACCCTCAGACACACACACACACACACACACACACATACACAACTTCACATTAATGATTCCTAGGGAGGACGAATGAGATTTTGGCAGGGGGGAAATGGATAAACTTTTTACTAGTTGGTTTATTTTGGATGGACAAGCATGTGTGCCTCTAAAATTGTTACATTTTTAATCAAAGTTACGTGGTATATGTAATGTATATGAATAATATGTGTGTGTGTGTGTATGCTTTAAAACTCCCATTTGAGTAAACAGCAGCTCTGAGCCTCTTCTCATGTTCTTGCTTTCCTTTTAGGATACAATCACTTTTCAGTTCAAGCCGTTGTTTCTAGTATTTGCTGCTCTACTTCTAAATAACGGGCATGTGCTTCTGTCTCCTCCTTTGTGACCTCTAGGACGTTATCTGTCACCTATGATGATAGTTGTGGAATTTGGCTCATTTACCACCCCCCATCTGCCATCCTCCCTATATGTGGTCATATCTTAGGTTTTGGTTTCATCTCTATGTAATGTTTTTTATTACTATAGAAATGTTGACATTTATTACAGCAAGAGTATACTGTAATTAATTTCCTTATATAACTTTTTATTTTCCTTAGAGATAATTTTCTTTTTTGTCTGTCGAGTTGTCCTAGGACATTCGAATCTTCTCAGACCTTTAATGAAACAGTTCTGTGAGACACCTCTCAGTCTCTCTTTTCCTCCATCTCACTCCATCCCTCTATCCCCCTGCTCCCCTCTCCCACCTGGAATAGTACCAGCAGCTTCCAGCTGAACTGGTCTCTGGAAGCTGCTGCCCCACAGTCAGCCAGGAAGTCCCATTACCTCTCCCTCACTCCTGCCTGCCCCGGGTCCTGGATTCTTCTCTCCTTCGTTTAGTTGTTTAATTTCGTAGAGCACACTTTCTAGTAGCTTTCTGAGTGAGTGCTTGGAAGTACATGTTTGATACTTCTGCCAGATCTGCCGCACTTTAGAGTTGTTGCCCTTGGAAATTTTTCCCTTTTCATACTCCTCACCCCTCTATGCTTGGCCCTGTGTTGGTGGGTGACGTTCCTGTTCCTGGTGATAATCAGAACCTGACAATGTTGGGACCCAGAGGTGGTGCCTTTATCCACAAGATCTCACTCATCTTCAAAATATTTTAATCTTTTGTTTGACAACTATCAAAAGTGAGACAGCAAAGGTTACCCCCTCAGCAGTGTCAGAGCCAGAAGTTGACCTGAAGTGTCAGCTGCTGGAACCAGTGGCACTGCCTTTCCAAGCCCAGCTGCTTCTTACTGGAAAAAGAAATATCAGTCGTGGGGCCTGAGTGCCAAATGCATGGTCACGGCTGTGGGCTGAGTCTAACTGTGAGTGCCTGCCTGAGTCTGGTTGTTGATGACTTCAGCTCTACTTAGCCATCCTTTGCTGGAAGTATCTTCCAGTCTTATTGACGCATGCACGTGTGTGTGAGAGCAATTGTTTTATAGTTATGCTTCTAGCTCCCTGTGAATTAAAATGCTCCACCTATCATCCCTATAGGTTTTGTATGATTATTTTTATTGCTACAGTATCTGCTTCCAAGCAATGTAAGAATTTCACCCGCCTCTTCTCACTCCTTTTGTAATATAAAATGCCTCATTACTTAACAGTTTTCTGCTGATTGTACAGTTTAGCATTTGATCTTTGTGTTAACCACAGTCAGGTGACCACACACAGGGTAATTAGATTAACCTGCCCCTCCTCTTTACTGAAACAGTATAAAATCTGGTATTCTGTTGGCACGTGCTTTCCTTAGATTAATGATCTTGGAGTTGCTGGATGGAAATTTGCATAGCTCCCTACAGCTCTGAGAAATGAGAATGCCCAGCTGTCTAAAAGCTTTAATTGGGAAATGAGCATGAAATGGCATTGTTTTGTCACAGGCTTGGAATAATTTATTCTTGACAATCAAGTGATCCTGGATGGACATGTGTATAAACAATCTTTCAACAGCCAGTAAACAGGTGCTTTTTTGTTGGTGAAAATTCAAGGATTTCTTTACTTGGGAGTGGCTTTCAAATTGTTGGCTCTCACACTAGTCACTTCTGGAAGTTTATTCTATGATCATTTTCCTTGTCTCTCCTCTTTTAAATAGCAGTTGTATAGCAAAACGAATACAGTATTGTAAGCAAAACAAACTAAAAAATAAAAATTAATTAAAATAAAAAAGAAAGTTGGCCTTTCAGAATTAGAGAAGGGGGAACATTAGGAATGTACATTGTTTGTGAATGTAGCATGGTGTAACTGTCAGGCTTGCCTACAGAGCTACCCAGCCATCAGCCCTCAATCAGCAACCCCCTCTGGCTTCTAAAAATTGAATAAATTTGATGTGTGACATTGTGTAAGTTTAAGATGTACAATGTGTACTTTGACACATTTATCTGTTGCAATATGGTCGCCAGTATAGTGATATTTATCATATTACATCATTATAATACAGTATTATTATATGTATTCATTATACTGTGAATTAGATCTCTATGTCATATTTACTCCTCATTACAAATTTGTGCCCTTCAACACTGTCCTTCTTATCACCATCCCTTATACCCTGGCAACCACCATTTTACTCTTTTTATTACAGGTTTAACTTTTTATTTTTTAATTTATTTTTTATTAAAGTATAGTCAATTTATAGTGTTGTGTTAATTTCTACCGTATAGCAGAGTAACTCAGTTATACACATATATACATTCTTCTTTTCCATTTTTGGAATTCTTATTTAGTTTTAATTTTAACTTTAAAATTTTTAATAGAGAATAGTTGATTTAAAGTGTGTTAGTTTCTGCTCTACAGCAAAGTGAATCAGTTATACATATGCATATATCCACTCTTTTTAGATTCTTTTACCATATAGATTATTAGAGAGTATTGAGAAGAGTTCTCTGTACTATATTCTTTTCCATTATGGTTTATCCCATGATATTGAATAGTTTTCTGTGCTTTACAGTAGGACCTTGTTGAGTTTCATTTCTTTAGGTTTCACATATAAGTGATATCATACAGTACTTGTTTTTTTCGGAGTTGTCTCACCGTCATGTGATCAAGGTCTATCCATGTTGTTGCAAATGGCAAGGTTGCTTCCCTTTTCATGGCTGAATAATACTCGTGTGTGTGTGTGTGTGTGTGCGCGCGCGCGTATATAAATAATATATATATACACCATATTTTTAAAAATCCATTTATCTACTGATGGACTTTTGGATTGTTTTTGTAATCTTGGCTATTGTGAATAATGCTGTGATACACATGGGAGTGAATATATCTCCTTGAAATCCTGTTTTCATTTCCTTTGGGTATATACCCAGAAGTACAATTGCTGGATCATATGGTAGATCTGTCTTTAATCTTTTGTGGAACCTGTGTATTGTTTTCCATGGTAGTTGAACCAACTTCAGATTCTAACCAGCGGTGTACACAAGTCCCCTTTTTACTACATCCTCACCAGTACCTGTTGTCTCTTATCTTCTTGATAATAGCCATTTTGTCAGGTGTGAAATGATACTTCATTATGGTTTTGGCTTACATTTCCCAGATGTCTGGCTTTTTTTTTTTCATGTGTCTATTGGTCATTTTGATGTACTCTTTGGAGAATTGTTTATTTAATTCTTTTGCCCATTTTAAAATCAGATTTTTTTTAGTTGACTGAGTTTTTTTTAATACATTTTGGAGATTAACCCCTTATCTGATATATGATTTGTAGAATTTTTCTCCAGTATGTTGTCTTTTGATTTTGTTAATTGTTCCTTTTGCTTTGCAGAAGCTTTTGAGTAATAGTCCCATTTGTTGTTGTTTTCTTTTTTCTTTTGTTATTTATACCCAAATTACTGCCAAAAGCAGCATCAGTGATTTTTTTCCCTCCATTTTCTTCTAGGAGTTTTATAGTATCAGGTCTTATGTTTAAGTGTTTGATCCATTTTGAGTTAACTCTTGTGAGTGGTATGAGACGGGTGTCCGGGGAGCCTGGTGGGCTGCTGTCTATGGGGTCGCACAGAGTCAGACACGACTGAAGTGGCAGCAGCAGCAGCATGCAGTCCTCCAGTTTTCTGGGAACCATTTATTGAAGAAATTATACTTTCCCAATGGGTATTATTGACTCCCTTGTTGAATATTAGTTGGCTCTGTAAGCAGGATTTAATTCTAGGCTCTCTACTTTGTATTTTTGTGCCCGACCATGCTGTTTTTATTACTATGACTTTGTAGTATACTGTACAATAAGGAAGTGTGATACCTCTGGCTTTGCTCTTTTTTCTCAGGATTCTCTCTCAGCCCTTTTTTGCCTTTGTGCTCATCTCTTCTTAGGACCCACTTCCCCCAGCCTGTTAAAGAGAGGTGATAATGCTCCCTACTTCTTACTGTGGCTGTGAACACCAAATGAGTTTATACTCCATGTAAACCCTTAGACCAGTACTTTGCTCCTAATACACTCTTCATAATTGCAAGCTAATTCTATATTTTTTAGAAGATTTAGGAAAATGAAGAATGTATTTGGTTTCCTTTTATATTTAAAAGATCATAGTGTATTTACATTTTTGAATTAAAGTATAGTTAATTTACAGTGTTGTGTTAGTTTCAAGTGTGTAGCAAGTGGTTCAGTTATATATGTGGTGTGTATATATATATATATATATACACACACACACACACACACACATATATTTGCATTTCTCTAATAATCAATGATATCAAGCATCTTTTCATGTGCCTGTTGGTCATGTGTATGTCTTCTATGGAGAAATGTCTGTTTAAGTCTTCTGCCCATTTTTAAATTAAGTTGTTTGTTATTTTTGATGTTAAGCTATATGAGCTGTTTGCATATGTTGGAAATTGAACCCTTGTTGGTAGCATTGTTTTCAAATATTTTTTCACAGTGCATAGGTGGTCTTTTCATTTTGTTTGTGGTTTCCTTTGCTGTGCAAAAGCGTTTAAATTTAATTAGGGTCCGTTTGTCTATTTATTTTTGTTTGTTTGTTTTGGCTGCATCATCTGATATGTGGAACTTCCCTGACCTGGGATTGAATCGGCATTCCCTGCAATGGAAGCTCAGAGTCTAGTGGTTAAACTAGATCACCAGGAAAGTCATATTTATTTTTGTTTTTATTTCTATTACTCTAGGTGACTTTCCTGAGTTCATTGGTGATCCCTAGTAGTTTTCTGATAACATCTTTAGAATTTTCTGTGTATAACATCATGTATCTGCAAACAATGATAGTTTTACTTCTTTTCCAGTTTGGATTACATTTATTTTTTTTTCTTCTCTGCTGTGACTAGGACTTCCAAAACTATGTTGAATAAAAGTGGTGAGCTTGGTCATCCTTGGCCTTTTCCTGATCTTAGAGGAAATGCTTTCAGCTTTTCACTATTGAGTATGATGTTAGCTGTGAGTTTGTCATATATGGCCTTTATTATGTTGAGGTATGTTCCTTCTATGCCCAGTTTCTGAAGAGTTTTTAGTCATAAACGGATGATGAATTTTATCAAGAGCTTTTTCTGCATGTTTTGAGATGATCGTATGGTTTTTGTTTTTCAGTTTCTTAATGTGATGTATCACATTGATTGATTTGTGGATACTGAGGAATTCTTGCATCCTTGGGATAAATCTCACTTGATCATAATGTATGATCCTTTTGGTGTATTGCTGAAGTTGGTTTGTTACTACCTTGTTGAGAATTTTTGCATCTATGTTCATCCATGACATTGGCCTGTAATTTTCTTTGTGTGTGTCTATGTGACATTTTTGTCTGGTTTTGATATTAGGGTTATGGTGGCCTCATAGAATGAATTCATAAGTGTGCCTTCCTCTGCAATTTTTAGGAATAGTTTAGGAAGTATAGGTTTTAACTATTCTCTAAATATTGGTAGAATTTACCTGTGAAGCCATCTGGTCCTAAACTTTTGCTTGTTGAGAGTTTTAAAATTACTAATTCAATTCAGTACTGATAATTGGTCTGTTCATATTTCCTGTTTCTTCCTGGTTCAGTATTGGGAGATTGTACCTTTCTAAGAATTTGTCCATTTCTTCTAGGTTGTCCATTGTATTTGCATATAATAGCTTATAGTAAATAGTCTCTTATGATCCTTTGAGTTTCTGTGGTGTTGGTTCTTCTGCATTTATCATCTTCTGACTTTATTGATTTGAGCCCTTTTCCTTTTGTTTCTTGATGAGTCTAGCTAAAGGTTTATCAACTTTGTCTTTTCAAAGAACCAGCTTTTAGTTCATTGATCTTTTCTATTGTTTTTTAAGTCTCTATTTCATTTATTTCTGCTCTGATTGTTACGATTTCTTTCCTTCTATTAACTTTAGTTTTTGTTTGTTGTTCTTTCTCTAGTTGTTTTAGGTGTAAGTTTAGGTTGTTTATTTGAAATATTTCTTGTTTCCTGAGGTAAGCTTGTATCATTACAGACTTCCCTCTTAAAATTACTTTTACTGCATTCCATTGAGTTTGGATCATTGTATGTACATTTTCATTTGTCTTTAGGTGTTTTTTGAGTTCTATTTGATTTCTTCAGTGATCCATTGGTTGTTTAGTAGCATATTGTTTAGTTTCTACGTGTTTGTGTTTTTTGCAGTTTGTTTTTTCTTGTAGTTGATTTCTAGTGTTGTGGTCTGAAAAGATGCTTTTATGCTGATAGAAGCATGCTTTTTTGCTGATATGATTTCAGTTTTCTTAAATTTACCAAGGCTTGTTTTATAGCCTAGCATGTGATCTATCCTGGAGAATGTTCCATGTGCATTTGAAAATACTGTGTGTTCTGCTGCTTTTGGATGGAATGCTCTATAAATATTAATTAAGTCCGTCTGGTTTAATGTGCCATTTAAGGCCCATGTTTCTTACTGATTTTCTGTCTGGCTCATTATCTTCCATCCTTCTTTGTCTCCTGTAACAGTTTTTAAAGTCTGTTTTGTCTGCTATAAGTATTGCTGCTCTTTCTTTTGACTTCTTTTTACATATGATACCTTTTTCCATCCCCTCACTTTCAGTCTGTATGTGCCTCTAGATCTGAAGTGAGTCTCATGTAGGCAGCAGATATGTGGGTCTTGTTTTTGTATCCATTCAGCCAGTCTGTGTCTTTCAGTTCAAGCAATTAGGCCGTTTACATTTAAGGTAATTATTGATCTGTATATTCCTGGTGTCACTTTGTTAATTGTTTTGAATTTGATTTTGTAGGTCTTACTGCCCCTTTTTTTGTTTTGTTCTCTTCTCTTGTGATTTGATGACTATTTTTACTGTTATGTTAGATTCCTTTTTCTGTTTTGTGTGCATATCTGTTATAGATTTTATTTTGTGGTTACCATGAGGTTTTTGTATAGGAGTCTGTATTTATATACACTGGTTTTAAGTTGCTGATCTCTTAATTTCAGAGACCTTTTAGAAACCCTGCATTTTTCCTCTCCTCCCCTCACAATTACTGTTTATTATTTTATATTTTACATCTAATTGTTTTGTACATCCATTAACTGTTTAATTGTGGATACACATAATTTTACTACTTTTGTCTTTTAACCTATCTTTGTGTGTGGATAATTTCCTACCTTTACTGTATATTCACCTTTATCAGTAAACTTTTCCATTTTGTTACTTTGTTGTTTCTAGTTGTCATCTTTTCTGCCTACAGTAATTCTTTTAGCATTTGTTGTAAAACTGATTTGATGGTATTGAATTCTTTTAGTTTTTGCTTGTCTGTAATGCTTTTGACTTCTCTATCAAATCTGAACAAGAGCCTTTCTGGGTAGGATATTTTTGGTTGTAGGCTTTTCTTTTTCATCACTTTAAATATATTGTGCCACTTCCTTCTGGTCTGCAGAATTTCTGCTGAAAAATCAGCTGATAGCCTTGTGAGAGTTCCCTTGTGTGTTATTTGTTGCTTTTCCCTTGTTGCTTCCAATATTCTCTCTTTATCTTCAATTTTTGTCATTTTGATTATAATGTGATGTGGTATATTCCTTGGTGGGTTAATCCTGTATGGAACTCTGTGCTTCCTGGCCTTGGGTAACTGTTTCCTTCCCTAGGTTATGGAAGTTTTCAGCTATTACCTTTTCAAATATTTTCTCAGGCCCTTTCTCTCTTTCTTATCCTTCTGGGACCACTATAATGTGAATATTGGTGTGCTTCATGTTGTCCCAGAGGTCTCTTAAATTGTCCTCATTTCTTTTCATTCTTTTTTGTTTGCCAGCAGTGATTTCCACTACTCTGTGAGCTCACTGATCTGTTCTTATGCCTTATTTAATCTACTGTTGATTTTTTCTAGTGTATTTTTATTTCAGTTATTATATTCTTTAATTCTGCTTGGTTCTTTATATTTTTTAATTCTTTGTTAAATACTTCTAATTTCTTGCTCTGTGCATCCATTCTCTAGTTCTTTGATCATCTTTATGATCATTACTTTAAACTTTCTCAAGTAGATTACCTTGTGTTTACATTTTTCCATTAGATTATTAGTCTTAGAAGCAGTTGTGACTGTAAAAATTGACAGTCAGCCAGATACATGTACTGTTTTCATTTCTGTCTGACACAAAGTAGGTACTCAAATAATGGTTAAAAGAATGATAGAGGTAATGGTAATGGCTAACATTTATTGTGTACCTGCTGGCCAACACTTATTGAGTGTCTGGGGGTGAAAGATGAGTGAGACCTATTTCTTACCCCTGAAGTGCTTACCAAGTAACTGAGAGAGAGACTTCTTAACTCAAGAGTACAGTGGTTAGTGCTGTGACTGGGAACCCAGCAAAGGGTCAGAGAGGCACAGGATTGTAATAATCATCAAAGCTATTTAAAAGATGACAGAAAAAAAAAGAAGAAATGGATATTGGACCATGGATGTCCCTTTTTTTCTGCAAGAGCAATCTGTTTACCTAGGAAAAGGCCCAATAATTTATGTGTTTCAGATAGTATAGCTTTATGAAGTAGATACGATACTATCAGTAACATTTAAACTTTTTTCAGGAAGAGATTGATAGAGAAAGTGCCCATTCCTTAGGGGGCTCAAATTAAACAATTTGAGATTGTTTAATTAACCTTTTTGAGTGTAGTTAACTAATCCCAAACTGTTAAACCCCTATAGCTTGTACTCTGGGCACCAAAGCAAAATGTATTCTCCCCATGATAAAAGTACACATAAGATTTAATATTACCTCTTTATATGCATTTTATTTGTCTTTATCAGTTATCATGCCATTAATTATATTTCCATAATATTGAGTTTTGTATGAAATAATTGATTATTGGTTCTGTCATGATTTTCCCCACATTTTAACTTTCCTGTGTCCCATTCTTGATGAATATATGTGCCAAAGAACTTTTTTTAAAAATTTTTTTATCAAACAACTGTAGTTTATTATTTTTTTAATTAATTTTTATTTTTTAGTTTGTTTTGCTTTACAATACTGTATTTGTTTTGCTACACATCAACATGAATCAAGAGCTTTGTTTTTAAGTTTTGTATTTATTTATATGTACTGTTCTCACTTTGACTGGTTATGTTGGGATCTTTCAAATTAGCAATGGAAATGATATAATCCCAACTTAATTCTTGTTTGAAAAATACTAAACACATTTTAGTTATTAATTTTGAAGTCAATTTAAATTTTGTAAGGCAAGACAGGTGCATGGTACCAATTAAAAGGGACAAAATAAGTTTTCCGTCTCTTAACCACCGTTTCCTCTTCTGAAGGTCGTCTCAGTTATCCATTTGTTGTTTTGTATCCATTTGTGTGCACGATGAGGCACACACACAAATTCACACAAATGTTTGCATGCATTATTAGGCTTCTTTGCCTAGTAACATGTCTTGGTGTATATCCTTAATGACACTTCTAGACCAGCGTCATGTTTAGAGGGTTGCATGGTGTGGATTCATGGAACCAGTTCACTACTGAAACATGTTATATTCTTTCGTCTTTACTAATTTAAGCAACGCCATAATGGTTAATCTTGTACATATGCCACTTTGAACATGTGCAAGTATATTTGCAGTTTAAATTCCTAGAAGTGGAAATACTGAGTCAAAAGGTGTAGGCATTTACATTTTTGATAGATAATTGCCACATTGCTTCCCACAGAGGTTGTACCAATTTATTCATCAGTTTATACTCTCAGTGGAAAGTATGAGAGGATGTCTTTCTCTATATCATTTTAATATTATATTACCATTTTTTGGTTGTTTTTGACAAAAACTATCTTATATCAGTGAGACTAAGAAATCCACTGGGTATAAGAGAGAGCCATTGAGAAACTTTATGGTATTTAATATCAAGGGGAAAAGATATCTCATTGTAAGTAAAAAGTTATTTATATTCCTCTCTTCTAGACTGTCACCTTTTGGGGAGTTTTGTGCTTGCCATTTCTATATCTCTCTTACTTATTCTTTGCGTGAGTAGCAGCTGTATGCCAGGCACTGTGCTGCGTGCTATGAAAGCCAAGACAATATTCTGAGACAGTCCATACTCTATTGAGAATACTTGTATAAATATTCTAATACAAAAGGTATAAATTTTACAGTTTTCATAAAAGAAAATCACCAAAAGGTTTCACGGTCCTTCTGGTGGTGAGTACTGTACAGGTATTGTCAAGTGAATTTCACTGTAATTTGTATTTCTCTTATGAGTGTGATTAAACATCTTTTCATGTGTTTGTCATTTTTTCCTATGAATTGTGCTTTCCTATCTTAAGTTGGGTTATTGGTCTCTTTGCTGATATTTTGTGGAAAGAGGTCTTTCTATATCACAAGCAATATTCTCCTGCTTTGACTTCTGTCTTTCTTGATAAATTTTCTTTTTTTTTCTATGCCATATTTATAGTTTTCTGTAATTTATCAACTCTTTCTTCTGTCTTCTGGATTCTGTGTCGGACTTTCAAAGAGTCTTTCCCACTATGAGATTTAAAATCTTTCTCTCGTGTTTTCTTCTAGTGTTTTTAAGGTTTCATTTTATATATGTACATTTATTTTGAATATTCACAGTCTAGAAAGAAATGGCATTGCTTATTTTAAAAAACTGAGGCACAGTGTGAATTTTCTTACTGTATCTTCTTCCTACCACTCTCATGCCAGACCTGCATTCTCTTAGGTGAGGAGTTACTTGTGACCCAGTGAACACCAGTTGTGTCCTTGTAAGGAGCATACAGGTCTCAATGTTGCCATAGCTTTGAGCTGAATTGAAAATACTCCCCCTTATCTGGAGATAGCCATCCTGCTTATTACACCCTGCTAGATTGGCCATTCATTTGACTAATATTTATTATGTGCTCACTAGATCATGTCCAAACAGTTGGCATTGACACCCTTTGACCAATGGTAATAATCTGTCTGTTTAGCAGGGCGTGGGCAACATAAAGGCATTGTTATGCAGGTAATTGTGTCCTGCATCACAAAGCTGTGCCACCTCTTTGGAACATGAAATGAGTGGGTTTCATCTTTGTCTGGAATCTAGCACCGGCTGAACTCTTCACAGCATGCGTTCCCAGCCTGCAGGTCAAGAGCCTCTTGCCTCGGCTTGTGTCATGGGTGATCCTTGCGAGGTAATAATACAAATATATGATAGATGTCATTTGAAGATTTACATAGAGACATGACAGTAGGTTTCCTGCGACTTAAAAAACTTTCCTTCTGAGCTTTTGAGCTGAAAACATCTTAGGTATATTTATGATAGTATGTCAGAGCACTTTTTAAAGTGGCAGTGTATTTTATAAATATAAGGAGGTCATTGTGGTACAAGACATCAACGTGGTTGATGTTCGTAAACTTGCCTTTTTGTGTGTGAGGAGGGCGGAAGATATGCATCTGTGTGTGAGGGGCGGGGCACAGCAATGTGCTATTCCAGGATTCTGTATCTATTCAAAACTCTTGATCAGTAGGTTTGGGGTAATTTTTAGTGACTACCTATTAATTTCTGCCAGTGGTAATTGTGCAAAAAGATTTTCCATGAACTAGTATGGGGGCACGGCTGTGAACACACAGCCCCATCTAGCTCTAAAGGAAACCTTACTCTTCAGAAAGAAACTGACCAAGTTTGAAGGCAGACTGACAAACGATGCCTCATTTCCCCATCCTGCTTCAGCCCTGAGCTTTAGGGGACCCTGCCCAGCCTTGCTCTAATGCTGCGAGAAGCCTGGCACCAGCATTTCTGGCTGGTCAGGACAGCACTGAGCTCCCCTGGTGTCAGTGTCACCAGCCTGCTCCATGTGCCTGTATTCTTGGTGGCAGGAGAGAAGGAATCATTGTGAGATCTGAGGAAATCAGCTAATGGGGAGAGGAAGTGCCCCTTGAAGGGAGCTGAGCCACTCAGCTGATTATGTCAATTAGATGAGACGCCCCTTGGCTCACCTACTTGGTAGGGTGCATCTGGCATATCTGACCATTTATTGTCTTAATGTTGATCCCAAAAGGCTTTTCACTCCCTGAGATGAATATTAAAACACCAAAGCACTAGCTTTTCTGGTTTTTGACTTCCTGGCATGAAATATTAGCACATTTTGATTGAAGAGAATCTGTCTTCTTCTGGTTTATGTGTTTATGTTTTTCTTTTACATTGAAATAGCATACAGTGACGTGCAGAGATCTTAGAAATACAGCCTAATGAATTTTTACATGTGCAAACCATCACCCACATCAAATTGTCGAACATTTTCATCCTCCCAGCAGACTATCTTGTACCCCTCCCATTTGGTACCTTCCCAAGGGTAACGTCTACTCTGAGATCTCTCACCATTGATTAGTTCTGCCTGTTGTCAAACTTCACATAAATGGAATCATACAGTATGTGATCTGTTGGGTCTGGCTTCTTTCACTCAACATTCTGACTGTAAAAATTCATCTGTGTTCTTAGGTGTAGTTCTTTTTTTAAATAGCACTTGCTATTTAATGATGGCATTAATTATGACAATAAGTAATCAATTTGTATACTACTCTCCAATTCACTGTTTGATCCTGAAGACATCTCTCTAATGGTGCCAAAGCATCTAGCGTTAAACTACTTTTGGGGATGATGAAAAAGCCACTTAGAGGCTTTCACTACTGACCCCAAGGTCACCCACCTGCTAGGTCCTGATGCCAGGACTAGTTTTGGTTTGTTGACAGCATTCTCTCCATCCAGCGTGATGTCTCTATCTTAACTTGTGTCAGAGGTTGGTAGAAGACAGAAAGGATGAAAGCAGGGAGGGGCCCCCCAACTGGACCTTCATTGATATTTTGCTATGTAGTATTTTGGTTAATTGAAAGAAGTTGAGGTTCAACTGAGCTGACTCCCCAGTGCCTGCCTAGTATGTAATGAATGGGGAGGGAGAGGTGAAAAGAGGGAGCTGACTTGACTCTGCCACCAGCTACATCCAGGCAGCCCTGCTTATCAGAAAGCAGACTCTGCTAGTTTAACTCCAGTGGTGTATGAATTATGCCTTTACCCAGTGAGACTGCTGTTTGCAGGCTGCTAAATGTGTCACAGAGAATTTTTGCTAGAATGGCATTATCAGGGCTTCTTGGCCTCCAGTTGTGGATAAACCAACTCAGACTCTGATGAGCATACTGCTTTGGGAAGCAGGAATGGCATGAATTTCCCTCTCCATTCACTCAGGAGGTCCTTGCAACACAGTTTGAGTGTCATGGAAACATCGATAGTTTATTGATGGCTTCAATTTTGCTGTCCAAGCAGAATTTCTGTTGTTAAGGCTTCAGATCTGAGAAGAGAGAAACTAGGTTTCCTTTACCTCCTACAAAGGTTTAGGATAGTGGATACCCTGACTATTCTGTTGTGTTTTAAAGCAAGCAGAATCATTGCTGATTTATATTTGTGGGCATGTATGAATTTCTGTAAGCCCCTGTGACCCACAGTTTTGACCCAGGGTGTGTTCTCTACCACTGAGAGTAGGATCCAGGTTCTCAATAAATGGATTAGTAACTTAGGCCTCATCATTAGAAAGCTGAGACTGAGGGTTGGGGGCTCAGAATGCTCATACCCAGGAAATCTGGCATCCTCTGACTTGGATCAGAACCTCGGAGAGCTCCAGGTTCAGGGATCCTGGTAGCTGTAGACAAGCAGGGGTTATTCCACTGTTGAGTCCACCCTCTTCTGCAGCAAAGAGCTGCATCCACATTTTGTGTGGATGATAAAGAGTCTTCAAGGATTCCAGCCCTAGTATTTGTGGGCTTAGGGATAAAGCAGTATTAGATTCTTTAGGTGTGGAGGAAAGTGAAGTTTTCCACTGGAGCCATGGTTGGGGTGATTTGAGTCTCCCCAGTATAGTCAGGGAGCTTCCCAGGTGGCACTCATGGTAAAGAATCCACCTGCCAGTGCAGGAGATATAAAAGATACTGGTTCGATCCCTGGGTCGGAAAGATCCCCTGGAGGAGTGCATGGCAATCCACTCCAGTATTCTTGCTTGGGAAATCCCATGGACAGAGAGCCAGGCTGACTACAGTCTGTAGGATCTCACAGAGTCAGACACAACTGACACAACTTAGCACGAATGCACTGTAGCCAGGACGCTGGTTCTTTGGGGGAGGTCTGCCTGGAAGGCCCGGAGCTGGGTTCCACGGCCCTCCCTGCCCCATACTAGCCTCATAGCCTTTTGATGGTCTTGCATCCTCCCTGACTGGGTCTCATGATTCTTGTGTGCAAAAATATATCAGTCTAGAAAAATCAGGATTTTTTTTTTCAGTAACAAAATGACAGTGTTATTGTGAGGAGCAAGTGAAAAAAAAGTGACAGCACTTTAATTTATATAAACCCTTGCCAGTGTAAGGCTGTGTCATTGCCAGCATCGTCACCTATTTTTGGAGCCCCCTCCCGCCCCGATAGGGGTCCATGACATCAGACATCTGTGAATGTCAGGGTGTTCAAAAGGTGCACCTCCCTCTTGCATGTACACGGTAGTTGGTGCCTGGGGTCAGCACATACGTCAGATAGGTTGAGCCAGAAGTGAGCACAGAGGGACGTGTGGCTTGCTGTGCAATTTGAAACATTTTTGAAGGCACGAGCTTTTCCTGTGGTCTTTTGGGAGTAATTGGAGGCTTTGAGGAGGAGGGTGGCAAGAGTGGACAGTAGCTTTAGGAGAGCATCCCTTGGGGCAGTGTGGAGGTGGAGCAGGGAGGGCTGGACTGGAGACAGGCAGCATTTGGGGGAGACTGGCTAAGAGGCGAGCTCTGAAGCTAGACCATTGAGTTCCAGTTCTGGTGTCTCCTTCTTTCACCTCGGACAGGCTTCCTCAGCTCTCTGTGACTTGGCGTGCGCGTCAGTGAATAGGGCTGTTCTACATATTAAAAGTTGCAATCCAGGTGCAGCTCTTAGAGGAAGCTTTGGTACAAGGTAAACTCTCAAATGTAAGATGGTATTCATGTGTAATTTTTATTGTGGGTAAAAAAGAAACAACACAAAAGTTTCCATTTTAGCCATTTAAAAGTACATTCAATGGCATTCATTGCATCACAATTTTTATGCAACCATCACCACTGTCTGTTTCCAAACTTTCATCACCCCAAACAGAAACTCCAGAACTGTGAAACATTAACTCTCATCCTCCCATCCCCTTACTCCCTGGTAAACCTCTAGTCAGTTTCTGTCTTTGAGTTTGCCTATTCTAGATGTCCCATATACATGGAATCAGATCATCTTTGTCCTTTTGTGTCTGGCTTATTTCACTTAGTGTGATGTTTTCTAGGTTCGTTCATGTTGTAGCATGTATCAAAATTGTATTCCTTTTTAAGGCTGAGCAATATTCTATTGTATGTGCGTGCCACATCTTGTTTATCTGTTTGCCTGCTGATGGACTCTTGTGTTGTTTCTGCTTTTCGGCTTTTGTGAATAATGCTGCAGCAAACGTTGGCATGCAAGTATCTATTTAGGTCCCTGCTTTCAACCCTTCGGGATATATTACCTGAAAGTGGAACTGCTGGATCATATGGTAATTCTGTGTTTAACTTTTTGAGAAACCACCATGCTGTTTTCCACAGTGACTGCTCCATTTTGCATTCTCACCAGCAGTGTACAAGGATTCCAATTTTTCCACGTCATCAGCACTCATATTCCTTTACAAAAAAAAAAAAATCTAGCCATCTTGGTGGGAATGAAAGGGTATATCATTTTGGTGTTGATTTAAGTTTTCCTAGTGAATAATGATGTGGAGCATCTTGTCGTGTTCTTATCGGCCATTTGTATATTTTCTTTGGAGAAATGTCTGTTCAAGTTCTTTGCCTGATACTCATATTTTTAAGGCAGTATGGGAGGAAGGAGAGAAATAGATTAAGGAAGTAGATAGAGCCCAACTGGGTGGCTGGTTAGATAACGAGGGTTAATGCTGAGTCTTCCAGCCAGGGTAAGTGTGCAGATGATGAGCTATCAAGCAGGATAGCTCCTGTCGCTCCCAGAGAAGGGGCAGATTGAGGGAAGATGATTGGTTTTGGCGAGGTTACACTGAGCCTGGATGAACCTGGTTGCTGGGCCAATGCAAGTCTGTAGGATGCACTGCCATGGTTGCGTGTCTGGTTGGTTTCTTTGGAAAAGGGCAAGGCATATTTTTGGTTTTGTCTCCTTGCTTCCATCTAAGAAGCAGCTTATGGAATTGTGTCATCATTAGGCTTATGTATCTGGCAAATGTGAACAATCATTGGTGTGGGGCACAGAATCTGAAACTTATGAACCAGATCCTCTCCTGTTGCTGGTTTCTCAGCCCTTAAGCACCTGCTTCATCAGATCAGTCCTTCAAACCTCATGAGGTGCTGCTCTGAAGCCTTGGGTGTGAACATTCTTGACAACCATGGCTTCTGAGGCTTTCCCCAGTGACCACCCCAATTTTTTCAAATGTTTGCAACCCCTTCATCCTTCCCCAGCTGCATGCCATTAGTGGTTAGTGCTAAGCAAGTACTCAGCATGTCACCCACAGCCCACTGAATTTCTCTGAATCACTCCTTGGCAAAACTGGGTGTTGCATCACTGCATTATATTGTGTCCAGTTGGGAAATTGGTGTTTGCATGGTCATACCCACCCTACAGTGGAGAGTGATGTTTAAGCAACTCTTCTACTCCCAAAGAAGCAGCCACTGGGAAAGAAGACCCCACGGTAGCTGCTTTTCTGTATTTCTAGAGCCATAGCAGGCTGGCAGCCATCACTAAGAAAGCATCCTTTCATGCAACTCAGGCTGGCAGTGTTTGCAGATTGTCCCCTGATGCCATCTGCCTGTGAAGCTGCACAAACCCCCAGCAACTGCTGTTCTAGCAGGCGCCGGGCTGCTGAGGTGAGAGTGCGTATACATACACGCGCATGCACACAGCTTTACGCTGTGTTGGCCTGATGCGCCAGCTGAAACTCTCAACCTAGCAGAGCACCAGCCACAGTTGCTGGTTTC
Organism: Aepyceros melampus; assembly: GCA_006408695.1. NCBI lineage: Eukaryota > Metazoa > Chordata > Mammalia > Artiodactyla > Bovidae > Aepyceros > Aepyceros melampus. The sequence goes on from SJXQ01004312.1 coordinate 296,653, forward strand.
CGGTGGGGCCCTGGTGAGGGAGAAGAGGGCGAGGCTGTTGTGAACAGGGCCAGCAATTGGGGAATTGGATACGGTAACTAACACTTGGGTGTGTAGGAAGCTGCTAGGCAGTGGCTATGTTTTGACAGCTTTTGTTCTGTTCTTTCCACCTCTGCCCAGGCCAAAGTGTGGCCTCCCACCAAATTTTCCATCTTCCTGTTCATTCATTGAAGGACCCATGCCCAATTCTTGCCCCAGCCTCTTTTTAAAGAACACATCTTTCCTCTTTGAGCCCTTCCTGACAGCCAGGTATGCTTTGACTCCAGGCGCTTCGCTTTCCCTTCTTCCCAAGTCAATGTGATCCTGGGTCCAGACAAGCCCAGAACCCCAGCCCAGATCTGCAGCTTGTGAATTGCTATCATTTCTGACTCTTAATGCTTTTGAACATAATTATGTAAATTATTAAGTAATTTGAAATGATTGTATCAGACATCAGGTTTTAAAAATCCAGATCTTAATGGAGCTTTGATAAGAGACTACCTCATGTAAACTTTGTGTGTAAAGGGTCAGGTATTTTGGGCTTGAATTTCTGTTCCAACTCCTCAACTCTGCTGTTGCAGCATCAGAATAGCCATAGAAAATACCTAAATGAAATGAATGGGCTTGTATTATAATGAAACTTTATTTACAAAAACACATGGTGGGCTTAGTTTGCCGACCTCTGGCTTAGAACGATAGTCTTTAGTTTGTTATCTCTGTACTTGGTTAAGGATTTAAAAGCCAGAGGAACTTCGTAACTGTAAATGAATTTAAGTCTTCTTTTGACTTTAGCATTACTGTGAGCACAATGGTGATTTGGGAATATACTTCTTTAAACCCCTGTTGGAAGAATAGAAACGAGAACGTTTTTGAGGGGTGACTGTGCTTGGCCAAATCTTGTCATTGTTCAAAAAGTAGAACAGGCTATCCCTTAGAGTTGAATGGTGGCCTTTATGATCACTTGACCATAGTCACAGAAGGTTGCATCACTGTATTGGACATTATTCTGTTTTATAGGACCAGGTGCTTCTCTACTAAATGTAAGGAAAACAAACAACACATAGGAAATGGTGTTTCTAAAATGTTGCGCTGAGTTGAGGTCACTGTAGTACATTCCAGAAAGCTGAAGCTAAAATAGAGACATTTGGAAATGTTAAACTACAATCTTGTTTTCCTTTTCTTTATCCTCACAGGAAATAAAGAAGGAAATGAAGAAAGAGCCTCTCTCCAGCAAAGCTCCAGAAAAGCCCACGCACGAAGCGTCCAGTGGAAATGCTTTGCTGTCTTCTGAAACAATCCTAAGAACCAACAAGAGAGGTATGGCGAAGGAGAGAGCTCTCCCCACACACAGACCCAAACTGATAACTGCTGGGTGAACTGGATCAAAGTCTGAATTTCTGAATGGCATTGATTTTTGTATACATTTTGGGTGTACACACACTCATACACGGCAAGTAACGATACAATAACCATACTAAAGAAAACTAATGAAATGTTGTTTTACAGTGGTAGACTAAATTTCTAAATGATATTTTTTCTAGGACTTTAGCTTTCTCTTTTGTGTCTATTTTTATGGATGACAGGTGACTTCAGAGAAGGCTATGGTGCTGGCTAAGCCAAGCAGGTCTGGCCATGCTCTCTTCTTAATTTAAGGGCAGACTTCAGCAGGCTCTTTCTCTCTCTGACTGCTGGGCTCCCAAACACAGGCCTTCTCTCTCAGTTTAGGAGGCAGGACTTACAGAGATGCAGCTCATTCAGCCTTCTGTGTAACCAGAAAACCTTTCACTGTCTTGTCTCCACCTTGGTGGATTTTCCAGGTATCAGCTTGTTGGAGTTTTGTTTTCTCCCCTGTCGACCCTTTGTGACCTTGTTGTTTAAAATGGTAGGAGAGATTCTATAAGATGGCACAGATGACCTGACTCAGTTTTATACTAAAATGGAAACTAATTTGCCTTAGTTTCTCCCATGCCCACCCTCCCCGTTGGACCACCCCTGGCACACACTGATCACACCCAAGGTAGCTGAACTTTCAGAGGCAGCCTTTTCAGGGGCTTATTACTTCCTTAAAGAGAAACCTAGAACCGGTCAAAAAGCAGGACTCAGAAATGTATTAGCAAAGAGTTCCATTAAAAAGAAAAAAAAGAAGGCAAGTTGCATAACCATGGGCAAGAACAGCTAATCTTTCATCAAATTTAGACATTGTAAGACTTTGTCCAATAAACTGTCCATTGATCATAGTGCTTGAGACCTCGGCTTTGTGTCTCTCTTCCTTCCTGCTTCTTCCTCTACCCTCTCCAGCTGCCCTGGGTTACATTTCCTTTTTTGAATTATTCAGATGAAATATTGGCTGGCGGCCCATGCTGGTTAGCAACGATAGGATTTTTTTTCTTTCCTTTTTTTTTTAAAATCCATCCTGCCAATAGAGATTTCCCGTTGTAAGAATTTGGGCTGTCTAGCTCTAAAACTGTAGCCATAACCCAGAGCCCATCCTGCGTTCTTGCAAGTAGGTTCCAGAACTCCTGAGACCTGTGCTCATTGGACTTGGACAGCTAGAGTTCGGTGCGTGGGTCTGCACCCCCAAACTTCCCTTGCTCACCTGAGCCCCTCCCATTTCTCCTGATACTTGCTTGGGTTGGTAGGCTGAGGAATTGTACACACAGAGATCAATGGCAAGGCCTTTCCAGCCAGCTCTGTTTTTGTAAAGTAAAATAAGATCATTCAGGTAATTCATTAATTTAACAAGATAAGGAATTAATTAAGGAACTAAGGTAATTATCCAGATGAATTTGATAAACTTACCTGAGAACTTTTAAATTAATGAAAGAATCAAACTTTTCAGGTAATTATCTCTTTACAACAAAAATATGACTTTTGAAGTACCCTACAGAATTTTTCATTAACCAGAAAAGGACATTTAAAGAACTGGCTTACTGACTTTAATATTCTCTTTTTAAGCCTCCACCTGATTATGACCAACATTTTATTACTGCTAGGTATTCTATATAATGAATCTGTCATTGACTCTGAGGCCTTAGCACGTGGGGGTGTCCTGTAAATATGGAACACATAAGAAACCATCTTCATTCTATCCCAGGCTTCATACTGACCCCCCGTCACCTGGGCCAAACATAAATTTCCAGTTGAAGGGAATAATTGTGTACCAGGATCAGGGCTTCTTTGGCCCTGCCCCCACTCATCAAAGCTAACAGTATCCTACTACTCCTTATAATAAACAGGGAGCTGGATTGATTGGCCTTGTCAGGCCAGATAAATACTTCATTGTGCTGAGCTCAAAAGCTACATTTTTTCCCACCCCAAATTAATGAAAAACCACTTTTTTCCCCTTAAAACAAGGATCAGAGGCTAAATCTGTGGGATGATTCTAGTTACTTGTAAACACTTCCATCCAACTAATTTTTTCAGGTTTTACGAGTTATTGTAAATGACCAAAGTCTCCTCCTTTCCTTTGTTGCCATCAAGCTTTGTCCCTAGAAATCTCTTGGATGTTTTTGTCCTTTGCTGTTGTTATGGAAGGAGGTTGCCTTCAGAGTGTAGTAACAGGCTACTTGGATTCACTAACTTGGAGTTTTTCTTATAGTATATGAGTCCACCTTGTGGTTCAGCCTTGGACCCTGTGTGAATTTGACAGAATAACACAGATTTTTTTCTTCATCTTTATCAAATGTGAGATGATTATTTACTTTATATGGGCTATATCATTTGATACAGGCTTAGCAATGGTTTAATAAAGATTGAAGTCTATTTCTATGGAAAGTCTGAAACTGAACCATTTTATTGAGTCCCGAACTTGAGACAGACTGAGCTGAAGAAATATTGTGTCCAGAAGTTTTTGCATTGGGGACGTGCCTCACTTGGCAGCAGGGGCAAATGGGTTGTAGTAGTTCACGGTGTAGGATGAGCTCACTGCCCCCCCACCAAGGCACCTGCAGAGGGTCAGAAGATACTACATTTGATGGGAGCTATTCATAGCCTTGAGAAAAGGCCAGGACCATGGAAACATGAGTTTGGGGACTGATTAGTTTCAGTTTTCACCTTTAACCTTTGCAAAGCTCTACAGAGTTGATTTAGGGAGGTACTGGAATGACTCCCCGAGCTTTTTATTTAAGTAAAAGATGTGACTGAAATTGAGAGAAAGAGACCAAGCAAATGAACAAACAGATCATCCCATTGTCCTGAACCATTAGCTATATATTCCAGGCATTAGCACTATTAAGGACAGTTGTCTCTGCTCTCAGCCTTGGACACTTCTCTGGGCTTTACCTGAGTCACAGTGAGGGAGCTTCCTGGTTAAAATAAACCTTCCCCAAGGCCTGAGAGGTCATTTTTTAAGTAAACTTGAAGCATGGATGGTATATATCTTAAAGTTATCCCAGACTCCAAAATATTAACAAATTACAGTCAGAAAATGTAAAAACTTTTCTTGGAGCAAAACATCATTCTCATGAACCAGAAAGAAAAAGATTGTTTTCTTCTGAGAATGATTTATTCTTTTGCTTCTTCCATCATAGAACCCATATAGGAAAGTAGTGGGCCCTCCTAAATTTTAACATTACTACATGGAAGTTTGTTTTTTAAAGATACTCACACCTTGAGTTTAAAACCATAACTGAACAGAATGGATGCTTTAACAGTTAACAGCAAATACAATAAATATATCCTTGAAAATGAGCAAGGAGGGTTTTGTTCATTTGAATATGGACTCTTTTCCACTTGAAGTAGAATATAATTAAAAATCTTTTGGTTTCACCCTTATAAGTGTTTCTCATCGAGGTTTATCCATGTGATAGGTTAAATGTCCAGCCTGGAATCAGTACTCTGCTGGCCTCTGTGAGGTTCAGCTTCTATTTCAGGGCTCTTATTTCCCAGTTTTTGTACCGTTAGCAGCCTCATGGCTGCCTCTCTCTGAACCCCTCCCGCTGCCTGTAATTTTGGACATTGTTCTTTACTCACTTTAGAATGGATACTGACAGACATTCCCTAACACATGTTTCCTGTGTGCCTGCTATGGTCCTGGCCCCGTGCTTTGTGCTGGGACAGAGAGAAAGACTAGACAAATACCAGCGGGTCCTGCCAATAAGCAGTTCCAGTCTGTTGTGTCACTTAAGAAATGTTAAGAAAGTGCTGCACATTTCTTATATCTTTTTTTCTGGCACAGTGGGGATATATCTCTTATTTACTTCTGTCATTCTGAATGTGAGCCACTCCGCATGTTTCTGGTTGGCTTTATATGTCCTTGTTTCTATTTCCAGTTTATCATGAATTCAGTGTTTGGTAAGTCTCTATTGTATTTTGCACATTTATTATTCTTTGCTATTATTATTATTGTTATGCTCTCCTGATATACAGTGTATTCTATAATCATCTTTTTAAGTCGCTCTGCTACTTTGGCATCTGCCTTCCAAAAGATAAACTGCTTTTACCATCTTTATTTAAGGTTTGTTATGCATTTGCATTTTACTGCCCCTTCCAGAGATTAATACGGAAAGATCTGAAGGTTTAAAGGATGTTATGTAACAGGTATAGTGCTGATGCTATGAGATAAGATTCAAGATGAGATGGGGGAGGGTTGCTATCCTAGTTGGTAATGTGGCTATGGCTTTGAAGCACACGACTGTTTGAAGCTTACTTCTTGTGTATGTAGTCCTTCAGACAGGTTTAATTCAAAAGTGTTCTTTGCCAGAGGGACCAGCAGCTGCTCTGCCTCTGGTGACACACTGTTGCTTTAAAAGTTAGTGCATAAATTCTCCAGAATTCATTTTCTGTGTGGATTGGGGCTATATACATGCCCCTCAGTGTAACATGGACCCAGTGTTTGCCTCACAGGTCTCTCCATTTTGGTCTGCTGCCTGCAGCTGTCAGAAGAGTTTCACCTTCCATTTATGTTTCATCTTCTCAGTTTCAGCCCTAGTCATTGTAATCCCTAAACACATTTGGCCATAGTGACCTTTCTCCCGTGACTGTACGAAAGGGGAATGTTTGTTCAAGCTTTCACTTCTTGAGCATTTACTTAGCAACTTTGAATAATATCCTTGAGGTATCCATTGGCTTGTTGGTCAGAACGTGAGTGTGTGCGTGTGTCTGTAAATGTGCACATTCCGGTGTGGAACTCTTGTGTTGGCTCAGAGGCAGTGGCATGGATTGATTTTTTGTTTGAAACGAAACTGTAAATGAAGGATGGAACACATGTGTCCTTAATAAAGAAAATGTCACCTACTTTGGTTTCCAGTGCCTTGTTGTTTGAGGTAGGTGTGAGATCTGGGGATTTGTTTCTAGAAGCAAGACTTTTTTCCTTTCAAATTTCTTTTTGGAGAAACAAATATGAGTTACCTCTAGTTAACTAGGAATCAGAAAATGGGGGGCATTGCGTCAGATTTTTCTTCAAGTTTCCAAATCATCTGTCTGTTTTACCTAAATTGCTGGCTTTTAGTGAGGGTTAAGAGAAGGCATTACTATTGTGTGCAAGCTCTTGGCTGTCACTTCACCCATGGGAAGATCAAAATAAAGCTGGCTACCTGGCAACGAATGGAGATGAATATCATATATAGTCATGCAGTCATATATATGTCTATCTGAATGTGTCTGTATATGCATTTATGGCCTTTTCTTTTGCCCCAATGGACCTTCATTCTTGAAAGTTTGAGAGTAAAGGGGCCATGGAGAGGTCTAATGCAGTAACTGGTCCCTGGCTGCATTTCTGACATGTTTTATTAGGAGCCCATGTTAGGACCAGTAATTGGTGTTAGAGTATGTTGCTCTTGTCCATTTTCTCATCTGAGTAGTACTGCCTACTGGGCCTAGGGTTAGTGATGAAAAGAGTGGAAAGAAGTCATTCTAGAAGGATGTTGCTATCACATTTTTTTCTATAATTTTTAATGTGTGAGTCATTGACAAAATTATTTTTAGAATTTTTCTTCTATTATATTTATCTCCTTTTAATCTTTGTGCCTGAGGAATAAAGCATTAACAGTGGAGTCATGAGTGTCCCATGGAACAATGAATGGTTGAGACTTCAACCCAAGTCCTTCAGAGGACCCTCCCTGAAGTGGTTTTGTGGTGGTGGCTCCACCTGGTGGCTCTCCTAGGAAACTCCACCTCCTCCCCGCCTTTTCTTTCTCCCAGGGAGAGTCTTGTGCAGGATGCCTTTGGTTCCTCTGATTTAGTGTTCTCGGTCTGTGCAATTCCATCTCAGACCCATGGCTTCTCATATTATACACGTGTTCTCTTTGGCTCCTTTCTTTTCTATATTTACTCACTGAACTCATAGAATCTGTTTCTCTTTCCTTGTTCCATCTCTTATACCCCTACTGATCAGGATAATTGCTGATAAGCATTTTTTTAAAAAAAGGACTCCTGTAGGCAAGACTCTAGGTATAGATACTAATTTGGACACGATAAAGAATTACACTAAAATCCATGTGGGTAAGCCATGGTCTCCACCTTCATAGCTCTAAGAACTCCTAACTGCTGCTTCGCTTCTTGTTGAACCCAGTTTTACTCCGAGGAGTACTATTTTATTACTGATGTTTTCTTCAATTGTCAGCAGGTAGTGAAACAAAAAGCCAACTGAGTTTGCTGGCTTCATTATCATTTGTCAGTTCTCTATAGGAAGTCCCTTCCTGTTTGGGAAGGGGCTGTCCCTCTATGCTCCTCTGGATATACCACTGAGCATAGTGTTCTTGATAAATAAATCTGTTTCTTCTTTAACTATTGTTTTAATTTTTTTACTTGATGACATTGCAAACGTGCCTTGTTTTAGCTACATTGTGAGTTAGTCTGGGAACTTAATCACCACTTGCCACTTTGTTTCTATGGGAAAAAGCATTTGGAGTTCTAAACACTGTGCACACTGCATAACCACTTGTAAATCTCACTTGATTTTTTAAATTTTGTATTTTATATTGCTGGCATAAAACCTTAGGTACCTTTTAAAAATCAGAGTCTATATAAGTGGAAATGACTGAAGTTGTCTCATGTTGTAGAGGAGTTTATGATTCACATGGTGCAGAATGCTGGAATTATATAAGCTGTATGCAGCATACCAGGATCCAAGGACAGTGTTGGGTTCAGCCACATTGCACCATTGTATGCAATGCTTTATTTTCACAAGTCCTGAGTTGAACCTTGGTGTGCTTAAGTTTATGTTTATAAGGCATGTTGTAAAAGAGGTTGATGTTGTATGTTTCCATGTACTAGAGAAGAGCCCATGCAAATAAGCTCGAATAGAAAGCAGACCAGCATTTCCCAGCACGTGTTATGCAGAATGTAGCCCTATAAACCATTCTCAAATGGGGAATGAAGAGAGAGATAAGGAGATAAAGAGAGAAAGTTGACTGTCAGGACAAATAACTTTCAGCCTCAGCTATGCCTGTGCTAAGACCCTCTTAGAGACTGATAAACATATTATAATTTTGCAGGCTCTCAGATGTCCTATATAAGGAAACCTGCTTCTCTTTGACCACTGAACCACATTTTACTGGAGACTAGTTAGGATTCCACTATGAGGTGTGCTGGGCTTTAATATGCAAAGCAAGTACTATCTAAGCATGTCTCAGATCATCTTCAGATTCTGCCTTGGACAGGTTATGTTAGAATGAGTGAGTGCAGATGGTGATGCTGGCACTGAAAGTAATGACTGATGTTACTTCTCAAACCTGTGGCTGTGAGTAAACAAGTTAGATGATGCTACGAGAACATTCCCGAAATCTAAAATTTGAAAGCTATTCTTTTTGGTTATTTTTCAAGTGACAAGCTGAAAATTTTTTCTCTTGGTCATTTTTTGCATCCTCATATCTAAGAGCGTCTCCCTGGGCTGAATTTTGGCAGGAAAAGTGGGCTGAGAGGGCAGAGCCAGTGAACTAAGAGGCCTGGTCTACCCGGGACTTGAGTCAGGATGGAACTTGCGCATCCAGTGGTGAATTTTATCATGGTGACTGAACGGTGGTCCTCCACAGTCAAAACATTTCCACTGTCTTTTCTATCCACTTTAGTAGAAATATAGGGAATCTTAGCTTTTCTTGACTCTGTTAAAACCTGATTGGACATGAAGAAGAGCTTTATTCATTCTTTCCCACTCCTTGTGAAAGACATGGGCATTTTGAGTTCAGACAATGAACCTACCTATAGGGCCATGAGAATAAACCATGTAGCCTGCAGTTTCAGAGTTGTAGAACCATAGAATTCCTGAGGTGGCTGAGGTCCCTGGTAGTGGCCCAGGATTTGGCCTGCTTCAGGGACCCATTTGTCAACGTGCCAGGCATGAGGACATGGAGTCTCTGCTCAGCAGACTGAAAGGACACCCCTCTGATCTGGGGGGCTGTGCTTTGCTGAGGCCCACATGGGCTCCTCCTTTCCAAAGGGAGCTTATTCTCAAAAGAGAGCTGATAGGTTAACTGAAAGTAGTTTGTTGGAGGTCTTGTGTTGGGACAGCAGCTGTCCTCACTTAGAGAAATCCCTGGAAAGGAGACCTTTTCTTCAGAAGCTTTCTCATTCTCTTTTAATTACACAGATTGGTCGTACTGGTCTGTCATCACAGCCTGGTCCCCCGATGCCATCTGCAGCCACAGTTCAGTCTTTGGACTTGTGGTTTTTTTGTGCTTGTGAGGCTCTGGGACTGCTAGGCCCTGAACAATGAGGACGTTTCATGGCCTATATCTTCCTAGGCCATGGTCAGACTGACAGCGGGCCCAGCTGCAATGCTGGGTGGGCCACTCTTTTGTCTGCAACTAGAAAGGGAAGGAAAGGACAGCTTGAAGGTTCCCCTGGGTATGTGTATGTGTGCAGGTCGTGGGGGAAGTGCATTCCAGTGGGACTGAACTTCTTGTTCATTTACGTTTCTCTGAAGACCTCAATAAGCTCAGTGACAGCAGGGCTTTGTTGCAGGAAGAATGGCTGGGGGCAGAGTCCAGCACCCTTTCCGCTACACCCCAAAGTTTCTGTGGGACTTTGGGAAAGTCTCATACTCTTGTTTTCTCTTCTGTAAAATAAGGAGAGGCTACTCTTGTTAACTCCCTTAGGGAAATTATAAGGATAAAAATTAGGAAAGAGAAGTTTGGGGGCAGAGGGTGGTCATAGTAGTGTGGGGCATCACTCACTGAATATAGTAGTAGTTGTTATTAAAAGTGACAAACTGCTAGTAGGGCCCCAGAGTGTTGGGAAGAAATTATTGATGTCTGAAAAATATTAATAAAGTGTCCATGAAGGGGCCAGTGATCAGATGCACACAGAGCACTCTCTAGTTTAGACTATATGGTAGGCCATAAAATAACTCTTAATAATTTTAAAAGGATGAAAATCATGCAAAGTATATTTCCAACCACAGTGGAATGAAATTAGAAATCAACAACAGACATGTGGGAAATTCACAAATGTATGGAAATTAAACAGGTGAAGTCGCTCAGTCGTGTCTGACTCTTTGCAACCCCATGGCCTTCCAGGCTCCCATCCATGGGATTTTCCAGGCAATATACTGGAGTGGATTGCCATTTCCTTCTCCAGGGGATCTTCCCAACGCAGGGATTGAACCCTGGTCTCTCGCATTGTAGGCAGACACTTTACCATCTGAGCCACCAGGGAAGTCAGCATACTCCTAAATAACCAGTGGGTCAAAGAAGAATCCACAAGGGAATTTTAAAATACTTCAAAATGAGTAAAAATGAAAATACAGCATTCAAAAATTGATTGCAGGCAGCTAAAGCAGTGCTTAGAGTGAAGTTTGTAACTGCAAATGGCTATATTCACAAAGGAAACATTGCAAATCAATACCTTGTTTTTCCAGCTTTTTTGAGCTATATATAACATTGTGTAAGTTTAAGGTGTGCAACATAATGATTTGATATACATACACATTGTGAAATGCTTGTCTCAATAAGGTTAGTTAATACATCCTTCACCTCTTAATTGCCTTTTGTGTGTGTGTAGTGGTAAGAACATGTAAGATTTGTCTTTCTGTGGCTTACTTCACTTAGCACAATGCCCTCAAGGTTCATTCACATTGTCATTATTTTTATGGCTGTATAATATTCCTCAGTGTCTTTGCGCACCCACACCTGTGTTTGTATCACTTTTAAAAATCCATTGTTCCATCAATGTTCACATAGGTCATTTCCATGTTTTGGCTATTGTGAATAATGCTGCAGTGGACATCAGGGTGCAGATATCTCTTAGAGGTAGTGATTTAATTTTTCTTTGAAATAGAAGCTAGAAGTGGGATTGTCAATAACCTAACTTTTTACCCCAAGAAATTAGAAAAAGAAGGGTAAACTAAACTCAAAGCAAGTGGGAAAAAGGAAACAATAAAGCTCAGAGTGGAAATAAATGAATGAGACTAGAAAACAATGCAGAAAATAATTGAAACCAGAAATTGGTTCTTTGAAATGGTCAACAAAATTGATAAAGTTTAGCTACAGTGACCAAGAAAAAAGAAAGAGGACTTAAACTACTAATATGAGGAACTAAAAAAGGGACATCACTATTCATCTTAGACAAATTAAAATGATTATAAGGGCATACTATGAATAACTTATACACTGCTGGTTGGACTATAAAATGGTACCCCTACTTTGGAAAACAGTGTAGCATTTCCAGAAAATTTTAAGTATGATTACCATATGACCCAGTATATCACACCCAAGGAAAACCACACACAAACATGTACACAAATGTTCATAGTAACATTGTTCCTAATAGCTAAAAATTGGAAACAACCCGGATGCCCATCAACTGATAAATGGATGAACAAAATGTGGTTTAATCTCTACAATGAAATATTATTTGGCAATAGAAAGCATGAAGTACTGATACGTACTGCAGCATGAATGAGCCTTGAAAACACTGCTAAATGAAGGAAGCCAGATATGAAAGATCACATATTGTATGATTCCATTTATATGTATGTCCAGAATAGGCACATCCCTATAGCCAGAAGGTAGGTTAGTATTTGCCCAAAGCTGGTTATGGGAATGGAAAGTGACTGCTAATGGGCATGAGGTTTCTTTTGAGGGTGACAGAAATGTGCTAAAATTAGACTGTTGTGGTTGCACAATTCTGTAAATACATAAAACCCATCAGACTGCGCGCTTAAAATGAGTGAATTTTATGGTATGCAAATTAGATCTCAGTAAAACTATTTAAAACAATTGCCCCATAAATTCGTGTTACAATGCATCATCTGACTGTGTATGTCTGTCTGTCCTTCTTCTCTTTTCCATCCTCGGCCACTACCCCGACCCAGCTGAGGGGCAAGATGTGTCACTGCATTTATTCACATCTTTACAAATTATATATTTCTCAGTGAAGCTTTATTTTTTCCTCATTCAATCAGTTGCCTAGGAGATAGTGAGTCTGAGGGATCAAAAGACACTGTTTTGCTAGAGATGACCTAAATATTAGATAATCGATTTGAGAAGAGTAGAGAACTGACTGTGGCATTCTATTGTTCATTTCTTGAGGGTGAAAAAAATGAGTTTCCTTGTAAATCAAAAGCCAGACCTCTTATTTTCTAAATTCTGTGCTTCATAGAGCGTTTGCTGGAAAGAATCCGTTTATGGTTCCAGCTTTTCTTGCCGTTGTCAGTAACTCTCCGTTGGCTATTTTAGCTCCTAAATCTTCATCTGCAGTGCTGATGATTTCTTTAGGAAAGATTCTTAGATGTGTCATCCCAGACAAAAGCATGTATATATTTGTGTGTGGGGGGGGTTTTAAGTTATTATTGAATCGATTTCTGGAAGGCTTATAGCCAACTTCCACCACCATCAGAAGTGGGAAGAGTGCTTATTAGTGTTTTTAGCTGGAATTTCTTTGATTAATAGAGTACTTTAACCTTTTTTCCCCTCTCTTGTTTGTTGTGTTTTTGGGTCTTATATTGAGATCTGTATACAATTTTTCTTATTGATTAGTATATTATTACTTTGTCATTCACAGCGGACTGTGCTTCCTGGTTTGTTGGCTTTTCATTTTGTTTGCAATTGCTGGTTTTGATGTACAAAAATAGTACATTTATGTGTGGATTTGCATATTGATGTTTTGTTTGGAGATTTTTCTGAATAAATTCTCACCTAATTTTTCTTCTTTATACAAGCTTCGGTTTTTAACTTCCAATTTTTAATTGATAAGGAGTTTTAATGTAAAGTATGAGGTTGGTGTGCAAATTGATTTTTATTTTGCAATAGCCACTTTGCCAGGACCACTTATTGAATAATCTAGCCCCCCCATTCATTTGTGATACCTCATTTATCATTTAAATTTTTTTATATAAAAAAATTCTCTACTGTTAATTTGTCTAACCATTCTTATATCAATATCGTTAACTGTTGGGGCTTTAGAATACATTTGAATATATGATATGGCTTTTGTCCTTCCTGTTATCACTCTTCATTTCAAATACATTTTAGCCACTCTCACTTGTCCATTGTAAAATCATGTCATCAAGTTAAAAATTCCATTGGTATTTGGATTTGAATTACATTAAATTATATGTCAATTTAGAAAGAATTGACATTTGCTCGACTTTGTATTGTATTATATAAACTGCCTTTATATATACAGGTGCTTATATATATTCTTATATACATAAGTGAAACTGTTTTCTCCCCCTCACCTCTTCACCCCAAACATCACAGAGGGCCAGCTCTGGCAAATATATCACCACATTAAAACATATATCCCCTTCTGAATTCTAAATTGTAGTGATCCACTAACATAGGATATTACTCTGTTCATTTAAGTTATGGTTTTATCTATGCTGTCTTGCTTACCCCTTTTTCCTATGTAAATTTTGGTTATTGTTGGCTTTTGTAAATAGAATCACTTCCCCTTCATAGTTTTTTTCTTATTGCCAGTCTGCAGAAGAAGTTAACTTTTGAATGTTTCTGTCATAATAGCCATTTGTGGAATACTCTTGCTAATTATTGATGAAAATGTTCCTCTTTGATATAGGAGAAATGGTAGTACCTATTAGAAGGTGGATGGGTAGAAATTACACAGTTTTATATTTGAACAAATGACATTTTTTAAATAAAACCTCATTAACTTTTTTCAGTAAGATTATTTTCTCTAATTAGCTTTAGTTGTATTTTTAAACATTTTATGGGAACATAGTTGATTTAAAAATCCCTTGACTTTGATAGAGTTTTATAGTTTACATAGAGATAGACTAAAAGACTCATTCACTTCTTAGAATAATACCGTGAAGGGTGGTGAGAGAAACATCATTTTCCTTCTATTTTAAATATAAAGAAACTGAGGTGGGGAGAGGTAAGAAATGACTTGCCCAACACACCGATAAAAGTAGACACAGAAGGTCTCTTGCTGCCTTCATTGCACAAAAGAATATATGCAGTAAAACAAATAATAGTGTCAGAAAAGCTTTAGTGGATGGCTGATCTTTAATGGTTACTTTGGGCACTTGTGAACTGCATTTCATGCTATCAGTGCACTTATATTCTTCTTTGTGTGTATTTCGGTTTTGGTTTTCTTTATTAGATTGTAAACTCCTTGAAGGAAGAAACCATATTGTATTCATGCTGGAATCAACTTTAAATATTGGATGGAAATACACTTGACCCTTGAACACTGTAGGTTTGAACAGCCTGGGTCCACTTAATACACAGATATCTTTCAATAGTAAAAACTACAGTACCGCGTGGTCCATGGTTGGTTGAATCTGTGGATGTGGAGGAACCGTGGATAAGAGGGCTGACTATAAACTATACCCAGATTAACCCCCATGTTGTTCAAGGGTCAGCTATATGTAGTTGTTCTCAAACACCCTAACCTTTTTGCAAAATGAGATACTAAAAGGAAACTATCAGAGAGAGAACAAGCGCATTAAGTTGTGTATTAGGGAGAAGGTGTTGAAATTCTGTGATTCAGAGAAATTGTCTGTTACTGAGCACCGAGGAGAGAGGAGACTTATTAAGTGTCTGTTTTGGGAAGTGGATTATGAGAAAAAGGACTGCATCTAGCTCTAGACCTGATAATGTGCCATTAGTAGAGAGTGAGAAAGTAAAGTACATTTCCAAAGGAGGGAATTTGAAGCAGATCTTGAGTAACAAGATTGAAAGTAGAATTAAGAAGTCATAAGGGTAAGTGTGTTTGAGGAAAGACTCCTAAATGTTTCAGATTTCCTAGGTGAAGTATATCCGGGACATGAGAAGGTTTAGATTTTATGTCATCATTTTAATCTGTGTTTGATTTTACACCCTTCCCCAAGGTCTTCTAAATGCAAGCGGATAGGGTTCAGTTTATTTCCATCCAACAGTGTACCTGTCTTCCTTCCTTTCTGGGCTCCTTCCTCTCTGATATTTGAGTGCTCAGCATTACTATCAACAGAACCGAAGAGGGAAAGTGAAGATATTCATTAAAAGAGATGGCTGGATTATGTGATTATATGTTAATATTGTTTGTCTGGAACCCCACATTATTATGCATTACTGCTGATTAGTATTGTGTTTTCAGATTTCAGTTTAAGTAAAATCTGTGTGTAACCACCTCCTGTTGGCTTGTTGAAGATGCTGCAGCTTTGGATCAGGGAGCTGTCTTCCCCACCCCTCCTTGGATGAGTTCTTCAGTATTATTGCTTGCAAAGAAAAATCAGATTTCCCAAGGTTTTGTTATTGAGTTTTCCCCTTATTTCTTTTAATCCTTTTTTCTAGGCCCTGCTATTTGACAGAGTAAAGCAAAAAAAGCAAAACAAAAATGCCAACCATATTGTAAAAGTTATCTTTAAAGAAAAATGTTGTTTAGGAAAAAAAAAAGATACCCGTTGCTTTAAGTTTGACTTTTAAAAAGCTTCAAAGCAACTCTTTGATAATGCCATTGGAAATAGTTTGTTTCTTTTAAAGAAATTAGCTTTCTTTTGTCTAAATCTTTAAGATAAAAAGTAAGATGCTTGAAGTTATATAGAAAGAGAAAAAGTAACTAAGACGCCAACGTGTCTGACATTGTGTGGATAGGGACTAGCAAACCCAGATGAGCCAGGATGGAAATTCTGATTCCATTTTGTATATATATGTACACCTCACAATATGTTTCATCTTTGCCTCCTGAGCTTGAGCTGTATAGCCCTGACCTTCTTGTGCAGAATTAGTGTGTAATTCCTAGTCATCTTTAAGAGCCTCCTTCTCGCCTTCTCTCTCTTCCTTTCTTCCTTCCCTCTTTCCACCCTCCCCTCTGTGATGTGTTACTCTTTAAGCTGCATCCCATTCTGGATCTAGGCCCAGGCTGTGCATATGTCGGCATATGTTGCATATGTGTCACCAGCTTTTTTTAAAAAAAAAATTATTTATTTTAATTGGAGGCTAATTACTTTACAATATTGTGGTGGTTTTTGCCACACATTGACATGAATCAGCCGTGGATTTCATGTGTCCTCCTGTCCCGAACCACCTTCCCACCTCCCTCTCCACCAGCTTTTATTTACATTTGTGCAAGCTTGACTGGAAGCCATGGATTGTGGAAATCCAGGTTTGACCTGCAGACAACCTTTTTCAGTTTATTAGAAAGCTTTATGTAGGGTACTATTTCACTTTTCTCACTTCTCATTGATCTGCTCGAGTAGAGATGTTAAATTAAAAAACGACCAACCTAAGTAGCAAGAAGGATGAAAAGAAGAGATGCCTCAGTTGGGTGGTTGCACAGGATCAATTTCTCCCTCCATCCATATATTCATAAATTATGAACTGTATCGATCTGTTCATATTGATGTGTGAACTCATTCTGCAAAAAGCCCAAGTTGAAGTGGAAAATGGAAAGTGATCATTTGTTAGAGCTGAGGAGTGTCAGCTTTGTATTGAAACCAAACCAAACCACACCAGAGAGACTCCAGTGGCCTCCCTTTCAGTCTTTAGATTACATGGTGCCAGAGGCAGATGAGGCTTGGGTAACCAGGAAGACTTGGTAACAGTTGCCAAATATCCTATCCATTTTCAGTGGCTTAGAACTTGACTGTGAGTGCATTGAAGCTAGAAAACCATTTGTGTTCCTTTTTTTCCCTTATACTGCTGCCCAGGATGAGTCAGAGACCTTTATTTGAGTACTCATGAGACATTCATATAGTTCACAGTACTCACAGCCATTAGCCATCTTAGGAAGGTCATTTCACCTTTGAAACATCAGTTTCTTCATCTGCAAATTGGAAGGCTGATTGAGAACTTTCCGTTATTCTTTAAATCTGAGAACCCTTTCTGAGTTTTTGACTCTTTAGTTGCCAAATTTCCATATCTTCATTAGCATATAACTAGGTCTTCAGATTAGTGTCATGGTACTGTTTATATATAGTCCTGTGAAGCATTTTAACCTGTGTACCCTCATTTTGGTCATTAAGCCTTTTGGAATGTTAAAAGGGTGAAAGGTCGCACTCTTCTCTTTGCAAATGCTTTCCAGAGTCTCCAGGAAGGAATGTGTGTGTGCATGCTTAGTTGCTTCAGTCCTGTCTGACTCTTTTGTGACCCTATGGACTGTAGCCTCCTAGCTCCTCTGTCCACAGGATTCTCCAGGCAAGAATACTGGAGTGGGTTGCCATGCCCTCCTCCAGGGGATCTTCCCAACCCAGGAATCAAACCCGCGTCTCCAGGAAGGAATATTGGAATCCATTTTGCATATTCTCAGCAGCCCATTCAAGCTTCTATGGCCAACAAATGTTTGTTGGATGAATCAGGTTCCAACATGACCTACTGGAAAATTCTGGAGAACTCTAGAGGATTTTGGTTCTTTGCTGAGAAAGCTCCATGGTGGTTTATTGAGCAGTGCATTTAAAACAGTGTTTCTGCCTTTGGTAAACCACTGTTGCCCACTGCACAATAGTGCAGGCTTCTTACTCAGCTTGATGGTACAGGGTTGAGTGGGTGGTAGGACGTGTGTTCATTTTGTGTTCAGATTAGCATGTTTCAGAATCCTACTCCCCCAAAGATTTTTTTTGTGTCATCTCCGTATTTACTGCAGTGGGTGTGGAATAAAATCACTCATAGCAAATTGGCTTGATTTGCAAACTGTAGGTGCCAATCCCATCCCCCCAGCTTTGTTAGATGATGCCTGAAGACTGCTAGCTAAATGATGTAGATCCTTCACCATGTTTAATAATTTCAAAATAATGTTTTAATAAAGAGACATAAAGTCAGATCAAGAAGGGACTTGGAACGGGCATTTGTACACCCATGTTCATAGCAGCAAGGAAGAAATTTTGATATATGCTACAACGTGGATGAATCTTGAGAACATTATGCTAAGTGAAATAAGCCAGTCATAAAAAGGACAAATAGCATATGATCCCACTTGAATGAGGTCCCTAGAGTAATCAAATTTATAGAGGTATAAAGTAGAGTGGTAGTTACCAGGGGCTGGAGGGAGAGGAGATATGGGAACTTTTGCTTAATTGATATAGAATTTTAGTTTGGGAAGATGAAAGAAGCTCTGCAGATGACTAGTGGTGATGGTTGGACAGTAATGTGAATGTGCGGAATGCCAGTGAACTGTACCCTATGTTATGTATCTATTACCACAGTTTAAGAAAGGATCATGAATGGAAAATACTCAACACCCTTCTACCCACCAACAGCTAAGAAATTTTAAAAATTATAATTACCATTGACACGTCATATCTGTTACACTACCTAAATTGAATTGTGTGTTTTCTGAGGAGTGGAGAATGACTTGGGTGATAGAATTCTGGGACAGGAGAAAGTTCCTTCTGTGCTGGGGTCCAGCCCCGGTGGATCCAGGGTGATTCGAAGGTGGAGACAGAGTTGGCGTACTAGAAAAGAACTTATTCAATTACAGATAGAGAGAGATTAGGAAATTAGCAGAAAAAGGGGCTGAATAACTTGGCTTACATGGGATGCCAATCACCACCTACATAGGCCACAGGCGTCTTTCCGTTCTCCCGAAGGAGAGGAGGCACTGAGGCCTCCCCGGTCCGATCTTAGAAGCCCAGGCAGAGTTAGTAGGCTTGGTGAGGACCCAAGTGCCAGATGGGAATTCAGCCAGAAAATAGTGAGAGGTATTAGAGGAGAGAAAGAGGCTGAATAACTTGGTTTACACGGGATACCAATAAAATTCCAAGACAAGGAATTTGCACCATCTACTCTGGGCCACCGGCGCCACTTGAACATCGAAAGGTGCCCCTCCTTGGGCACCTTTTCGCATGGACTTGAAAGCCAGGGCAAGTAAGCAGACGTGGCAGGCACCCGTGCTCCAGATGGGAATTCAGCCAGAAATACGAAGGACGAGAAAGAACGACATGGGGGAATCAGTCTTTC
>SJXQ01004312.1:365277-440515 GCA_006408695.1 Aepyceros melampus
TTACTTGAACTCTATAGATACTTTGGTGGGGGGTGGGGGAGAGAATTGACACCTTTCCAATCTATGAACATGGTATATTTATTTACATAGGTCTTATTTTACTTTGTAAAAATTTCTCAAGTTATATAGTTATGATCTGTGTTTCTCTACTTGTGTTATATTACAATGTTGTTATTGATGAAGGCAAATTTGGAAGATATAGATTGTGTGTGTGTGAAGTCGCTCAGTCATGTCCAACTCTTTGAGACCTCATGGACTGTTAGCCTGCCAGGCTCCTCTGTCCATGGGATTCTCCAGGCAAGAATACTGGAGTGGGTTGCCATTTCTTTCTCCAAGGGATCTTCCCAACCCAGGGATCGAACCCAGGTCTCCTGCATTGCAGGCAGACGCTTTATCCTCTGAGCCACCAGGGAAGCTGGAGGATATAGATTAGGAAAATCAAATGGGCCTAGCTATTGATCTTCAGAATTAGACAGACTCACTCACCCAGTCTCAGTGATGCTGGACTCGGGCAGACCCATGTGATGTAGAAGAGCCTGCTCCTTGGGGAACAGCAGAGACAGTCAGTTTCCAAAAGGAGGAGAAAGAAGAGCTGAGCTAAGCATACCCGGTTTATTTTTCCTAAATTCACATATCAGAGAAGTCATTTCACTCTCCCAGGATAAGTGAATAGGGAGACAGAGAGTTTCAAGAGTGTTAATTCTGCCCAGAGGCCAAGAGTGTCCAGAGAGAGTGTCCATTTGGTCTCCCCTTTACATGGAAGGAAACATCAAGGTAAGACAAATTTTCTAACAGCTTTGAACTATTATTATAAGTATTTGGGGGGAATATTTTGGAGATAGAATCAAGAATTTGATAGTATGTGGGGGATAAAGGAGAGGAAAGACTTGAAGAGAATGCCTCGGGCAACTGACTTCAGCAGCTGGATGGATGGCAATATCATTCCCTGATTAGAGAACACAGGAGGAGAAAGATATTGGGGAAGGAAGGTTATGGGGTCAGTCTTAGACTAGCTGCATTTTGAGGTCCTTGTGGGACCATCAAAGGAGGCATCCATCAAGCAGTTGGATAAATAAGTAATGGGGAGTGAACTGTGGGTGTGGGGTTTAGAGTCATCTACCTAGAGATCGGGTTGAGAGACTGTAAGAAGGCAACCCAGACAGGACCTTATTCTCATGAACATGGCTTATACCTTATCTCCCACCTGTGGACCAGAGAGAAAACTTCCTCATCAAGCTGCTTCCCTGTGACCCTGCTCTCATCTCACTCTTTTTCTGAACGCTTTCCCTTTTCACGAGTCACTCAGGTGATCACTCCTGGCCAAATAAGCTCAGAAAGATGTGTCAGGTATTACACCTGGGTAGGTCAATTCCAGATGCACAGGTGAGTCCCAAGACCTACCTAACCTGATGTGTGTTTGTTTTTTTTCTTTTTTCTTTCTTTTTTTTTTCATTATTTAGTTCTTTTTATTTTATTTTTTTCTTTTAATTAATTTTTATTTTTTAGTTTGTTTTGCTTTACAATACTGTATTCGTTTTGCTACAACTTTTTTCTTTCTTTCTTTCTTTTTTTTTTTTTTGATGTGGGCCATTTTCAAAGTCTTTATTGAATTTGTTACAGTATTGCTTCTGTTTTATGTTTTTGTTTTCTGGCCAAGGCAGGCATATGAGATCTTAGCTCCCCATCCAGGAATCAAACCTGCACCCCCTGCATTGGAAGGCAAAGTCTTAACCACTGGACTGCCAGGGAAGTCCCTGGTATTTTTTTATATAGAATAATCCTGGATTTTTGGTACCAGCTTATTCCATGCTTAAGTGCCCTAGGTATAGCTAGTATTGGCCCCCTTAATTAATGAGAAAAGTAGTCTCTTTGGCTGGGATCTTCAAATGGCCAGATTGAAAAAAATATTTTTTTAGGTTGGTTGTTTACCCTATTGGATTCCCTACAATAAGCTCCATGGTCTTCCCATCTTAGTTGATTTCCATTATGATCTCTCTCTCTCTTTCTCTCTCTCTCGAAATGATTGTTTTCTTTTTTTTCTTCTCTGTTCCACAACTAGATATTGTGTTTGCATCAGTCTCTTTTTTAACTCTCATCATCTTGAATCTCATTTATAGAATCACAGGCATCCAAATTAATGCCTTGATAATATCAACATTGTACCTTTTACTTGTAACAGAAAATTAAAATTAAAGTCACATATAAATGAGCTAGTAATCAATTTTTTTAATCAGCCAAATTGCAGGAAGAGAAATTTTAATATCATCATATATATCTCAGGTAGTCTTTTTATCCCTACTAGTAAAAATTCATCAAGCTGTATACTGATGTAAGCTTAAAACATGTAAACATCTAAAGTGATTATCTTAGGTCCTTAAAAATGAGGGAGTTATGTCTCTAATCCTTTGAAGACTGTAGCTGTGGGGAATCCCAGGAGCTAATGATACAAACTTTGATTAATGAAACACAACTGGGTCAAACCTTGTCATGATTATCTGAGACCTATAGTGATGAATGTCTTGCATAGTGGTTAAAAGATAAGATTTTGTGACATCTCTTAAGCAGATGAGAGACCTGTGATTTTTAAAGAGCAGATGGAATTGAGATGCCCACTGGTTGCCTAAGCTGAATGAAGTGTCTGGGATTTTCAGACTTTGCTTTATGTGTTATCTTTCCTAATCTAGGAAAGGTAAGAAGATCGGTGGTAGGAAAAGGGAACCAGAAGCAGTATACAGGGTTACTCTTGGACATAGTAGGTGCTGTTTAGTATTTTATGTGTGTTTCATGTATACTTTCTAAAACATTCAGATAGTGTATTTTCCATGAAATGTTTAATGGCAGCCATATGGTCACCAAGAATCACATTCCCAGGAGGCCTTAAAATTGTGTTTTAGGATGTAGTAGTTATTAAGCATGAAGGTCAGAATTCCCAATGTTCACATCCTACTTCTGCCTCTTCCTGGGACAAATTATTATTATTATTATTATTATATCTACAAATTTAGATTCCTCACCTGTAGAATAGAATAGCAAGAAAACCTGGCTCATGTGGTTGTTAGGAAGATTAAGTAACACACACAAAAATGGGTCCAAGTGCCTGGCATAGAATAATCACTGAATTAACGTTAATAGTTATTGTTACCCTTCTGGTTGTTAGAATACGAATGCCTATAAATAGCAGTGCAGTCTCCAGGATCATGTCTTTAACTTTTCATTATGAAAATTTTAACACTTGGAGAAGTAGAAATCAATTTTGCTACGTCTGTGGTAGCTGTTTGACATCACCAAGTCTTCAGTGTCAGCCATTGGATAGTAAGTGCTGTGCAGAGGACGTGGAGGGCACTGAAAATACTCTGTACGGCGGGTCTTCCAGATGGCTCAGTGGTAGAGAATCCACCTGCCAACGCAGAAGACACAGGTTCGATCCCTGATCTGGGAAGATCCCCGAAGGAGGAAGTGACAACCCACTCCAGTATTCTTGCCTGGGAAATCCCATGGACACAGGAGCCTGGTGGGCTATATATAGTACATAGGGTTGCAAAAGAGTCTGACACGACTTAGTGACTAAACAACAATTCTGTGTGGTTCCATAATGATAGATACATGTCATTATATTGGGTTGGCCAGAAAGTTCATTCACGTTTTTCTGAAACATCTTACAGAATGAACTCTTTGGCCAGTACAAAACATTTGTCCAAACTCATAGAATTGAAAAGTTAAGAGTGAACCCTAAGGTAAACTAGAGACCCTGGGTGATAAGGAGGTTCACTGGTTGTAGCAAATATATCACTCTTGTGTGAAATGTTGATAGCAGGGGAGGCTGAGCATGTGAGGAGGTACAGGGTATCTGGAAATCTCTGCACCTTCCTTTCACTGTTCTGTAAACCTCAAAGTGCTCTAAAAATAAGTCTAAGAAAAAAGCAAGTCCATTATTTTGGACCCTGTCTTTGTTAGTCACCATTTATCTACAGTTCCTTGAAAATCGTTGGTAAACTATCGGTGGCCTTCAATAAATGTTTGTGACTGGATACATGAATATGTTTTGTCCTGATCCAAGCGTGAGAATAAAGGAAGACTCGTTCTGTTTGGGGTCTGCTTGTAGCCTGGTTGTAGATTTACTCTTCCATTTGCTCATTAATTGGCTCATTCCTTCATTCACTGAAGCTTTATTGAATGTATTTTATGGATCAGCAGCAGCAGCTCTGAAATTTCTGGATAAATGAGCTAAGGAATGGCAATCCATTTGGAAAGGGATTGGCTAGGTAGCATGTCTGGATGCTGTGTTAGCATAATGTGCAGACTTTTCACCTGGCAGGTGGTTTGTTGCAGGGGCGAGGGGGAGGGGCTAGGCGGCTCTGGTGTAGCTAAGTGGAATGGAGCTCACCTTCCTCCCTCACATCACGCCTTAGATCAGCTGTCACACACAGGCCTCTCATTTAGCGCTTTGGACTGTCCCTACATGAGAGAGAAGTGAGTACATATTTAAAGTCACTCTGATGCAGGGGAAAAGGACTAGCAGAGCTATGTCCAAAGCATTAAAGACATTAGAGAGGAAGGAGCTGCTAACTTGCCTGGAGTCTGCGAGGAGAGAATAGTGTGTAGGGAGATTTTTCAAGGAAAGTGACATTTGAGCCAAGTGTTAAAAGATACCTGGAGATTCATGGTCCCAGCAGTGTGTACAGGGACCAGAGGAGAGCATGGTCATGGCCAAAGGCTGGGTCTGGCTGGACTGCAGGGGTCTTGGGGGCGGGGAGTTGCAGTGAAAGTAAAAGTCACTCAGTTGTGTCCGACTCTTTGCGACCCTATGGACAATACAGCCCGTGAAATTTTCCAGACCAGAATACCGGACTGAGTAGCCGTTCCCTCCTCCAGGGGATCTTACCAACCCAGGGATCGAAGCCAGGTCTCCTGCATTGCAGGAGGATTCTTTACCAGCTGACCACAAGGGAGGCCCGAGTTGCAGGAAAGCCTGACTCTATTTCCTCAGGTCTGCCAGCCTACTCACAGGCTGCATCTCTGGGTGGGCTGGCACACTGGTGGAGGGGTTCTGACAGGCAGTGTGTTGGTCACATTGGCACTTTAGAGAGAAAACTGGGGAGGTGCCGGGCAGTGTGGACTGGAGATGGGAGAGGAAGTAGCTGGGAGAGTTGCCAGTCTCAGGGCTCCGTGGCTGATGACTAATTGGCCAGGCACCAGGAACTTCTAGTAGCTCTTGGAAAGGGGCAGATGGGCCCACCTCATGCACACTCTTTGAGTTGGGCCGCTGTAGACTGGGTTGGCAACAGAACTGACAGAAGAGCCAAGTTTCCTTTCAAAGAAAACTCTTTTGTGTGTTATGGAAAGAAAAATGCCAGGAGTCAGCATTCGACTATCTATATCAATAGCTAGGCATAGGAAGAAGAGATAAGAAAGTTAAGCTGAGAAGGCATTAAATACATTTATATGCGTGTTAAAT
The DNA here is from genome assembly GCA_006408695.1 of Aepyceros melampus. Taxonomy (NCBI): domain Eukaryota; kingdom Metazoa; phylum Chordata; class Mammalia; order Artiodactyla; family Bovidae; genus Aepyceros; species Aepyceros melampus. The sequence continues at coordinate 370,733 of SJXQ01004312.1, forward strand.
ACATTTATATATATGCAGATGCATATAGTCAGAACATCAGCATGTGTGTCTATAAATCACGTATATGCATTTATCTATATATAATGGACATTCAGCAGGCTTATCTTCCTAATTAATTTTTAAGAAAATTTTAATTTTAGAATAGTTTTAGATTTATAGAAAAATAGTGAAGATAATACAGTTTCCACATATCTCACTGCCAGTTTCCTCTGTTACTAGCATCTTACATGAATATAGTAAGTTTATCATAATTAGTGAACTAATGTTGCCATTAATTAAAGTCCATCCTCTTTTCAGATTTCCTGAGTTTTTACCTAAAGTCCTTTTTCTTGTCCTGGATCTTATCCAGGAGACCACATTACATTTGCTTACCCTGGTCTCCCTAGGCTCCCCTTGGCTGTGACAGTTTCTCAAACTGGCCTTGTTTTTGGTAACCTTGGCAGTTTTGCAGAATTTTGTAGGATGAACTCAAGTTGGTGTTTGTCTGATGTTTTTCTCATGATTTGCTGAAATGATGGATTTGGGGGGAGATCCACATAGGTGGAGTGCCATTCTTATCCCATCAGAGAAAGGGTCCATGGTCTGAACATGACTTTTCACTGGTGATGTTGACCTTGGTCTCCCAGCTGAGGGAGTGTTTAGCAGTTCTCTCCACTGTAGAGCTGGTCTGTTTTTTCTCCTTTTCCCCATCAACTCTTTGGGAAGAAGTCACTCTACATGCCTCGCTCTTCAGGAGTGGGAAGTTGAGCTCATCTGCTTCAGGGTGGAGTATCTACATTAATTATTTGGAATTCTTCTGCAGAGATGATTTGTCTTGTCCCTCCCATCCTAATTAGGTTTTGATAAGAGGATTTCTTATCTGTCCTCTAAATTCAAAATGCTAATTCTGTGGCACATGCATCATACTTGCCATTTTCAGGCAAGTGACATTTCCCACGTGTGTTTTCTTGCCTGATACATAAGCAGATCTATGCCTCAATTTGCCAGCAAATCTGGAAAACTCAGCAGTGGCCACAGGACTGGAAAAGGTCAGTTTTCATCCCAATTCCAAAGAAAGGCAATGCCAAAGAATGCTCCAACTACCGCACAATTGCACTCATCTCACATGCTAGTAAAGTAATGCTCAAAATTCTCCAAGCCAGACTTCAGCAATATGTGAACTGTGAACTCCCTGATGTTCAAGCTGGTTTTAGAAAAGGCAGAGGAACCAGAGATCAAATTGCCAACATCCGCTGGATCATGGAAAAAGCAAGAGAGTTCCAGAAAAACATCTATTTCTGCTTTATTGATTATGCCAAAGCCTTTGACTGTGTGGATCACAGTAAACTGTGGAAAATTCTGAAAGAGATGGGAATACCAGACCACTTGACCTGCCTCTTGAGAAATCTGTATGCAGGTCAGGAAGCAACAGTTAGAACTGGACATGGAACAACAGACTGGTTCCAAATAGGAAAAGGAGTACGTCAAGGCTGTATATTGTCACCCTGCTTATTTAACTTATATACAGAGTACATCATGAGAAATGCTGTGGAAAATTCTGAAAGAGATGGGAATACCAGACCACCTGACCTGCCTCTTGAGAAATCTGTATGCAGGTCAGGAAGCAACAGTTAGAACTGGACATGGAACAACAGACTGGTTCCAAATAGGAAAAGGAGTACATCAAGGACATTTGTTACAGCAGCCATAAGATCACTAGCACAGTGGGTAAATTGCTTCATGGTTAAGAGCAGGCTGTAGGGCAGCAGAGAAATAGATTGAAGCTGTGAATCCCAATACATCTCAGTTTGTATTCTGGCTTTGCCATTTTCTAGAGCAGTTAACTTAAACTTTATGCATTTCAATATCCTTGTTTGTAAATTGTACCTAGTAAAACCTATGTGGTTATGGTAAATTATTGGTTTAAAAGGGCTCCCCAGGTGGTGCTAGTGGTAAAGAATTCATCTAACAATGAAGGAGACTTAAGAGACGTGGGTTTTGATCTCTGGGTCAGGAAGATCCCCTGGAGAAGGAAATGGCAGCCCACTCCAGTATTCTTGCCTGGAGAATCCCATGGACAGTGGGGCCTGGTAAGTTACAGTCCATAGTTTTGCAAAGAGTTGGACATGACTGAAGCAACTTAGTGCATGCGCACCAGCACACACACACACACACACATTGGTTTAATAATCCTTAGAACAGTCTCTGGAACTGAATAAATGTTCAGTACATCATATCTTTTATCAATATTATCACTGATATTTATAACATGCAAGCACTGAAAATCTGACTCCTTTGCATAGAAACTGACATTTGGCTTCTCACTCACAAGTGACTAAAAATATTAGCAGAGAGCAAAGCCACAGAGAATCAAGTGCAAAAAATATATCAAACTGAATACCAGAGCATTTGCTGGACACACGAACCACACATGTCTTCCTTTTTAATTGCTAAGGAAATTTGTGTGTTCAGCTAAATTAAAATGCTATTAGCTAAGAAATACATTTAATGAGTGTAATTAAGATGAGTCTTACTTTTGCAAATAAGTCCATGCCCAGAATAATGAATTTGGAATAAACAAAATATAAAATTTTCTCCTTAAAAGAATTGGAAGCAACTCAGAGGAAAACTGGGAAATGATTGCAATAGCAGAGCATTCAAAGGAAGAGAACCTAGGTGATCCCTGTCACCTCAAAGGAGGACATGGTTTAGAGGTCCTAAAGCGGTATTCTGCCTAAAAGACAATGATACTCTCCCAATTCTAGTCTCTGCTCAGAAAATGCTCTTCAAATGATGGGTTTATCAGCAATTCTCTATGTCACTGTAGAAATGATACTGCAATTGCACTGAATTAAAGTTGATTCATCTGTTAATAAATCATGACAACAGAAATGAAAGTACTATTACAAAGTTATTCCTTCTACATCCTACATCCTATGATCTATAAAAATTTACTCAAGGATCTAATTATATACCTGAATGCGGAGCCATAATGAATTTATGTTTCTGGATAGGAAGACTTACTACTGCAAATGTCAAGTCTTCTCAAAACTATAATCAGTGTACACACAATAAAAACTTGATAGGATTTTAAAAGCTAATGTTAAAGGTCATCTTTAAGAGGAAATGTCCAACAGGAGAAAGCTTTCAGAGATGATACCTATATTTACTAACTTGATTGTCATGATGGTCTCATGGGTATACATGTGTGTTAAAATGCGTCACAATATACACTTTATACAAGTACAGTTTACTGTATTTTAGTTATACCTCAATAAAGCTGTTAAATTATGACAAAAGAGTAAGTGTTTAAGAATTTTTAGAAAATTCTGAAAAATGAAAAAGAATGAGGATGAACTGGCCTTATTAGATGTTAAAACATACCACAAAGCTAGAATTTGACTATGCATAGACAAGAATACACAGAAGAACTGTACAAAAAAGATCTTCACAACCCAATAATCACGATAGTGTGATCACTCACCTAGAGCCAGACATCCTGGAATGTGAAGTCAAGTGGGCCTTAGGAAGCATCACTATGAACAAAGCTAGTGGAAGTGATGGAATTCCAGTTGAGCTATTTCAAATCCTGAAAGATGATGCTGTGAAAGTGCTCCACTCAGTATGCCAGCAAATTTGGAAAACTCAGCAGTGGCCACAGGACTGGAAAAGGTCAATTTTCATTCCAATCCCAAAGAAAGTCAAAGAATGCTCAAACTACCACACAATTGCACTCATCTCACATGGTAGTAAAGTAATGCTCAAAATTCTCCAAGCCAGGCTTCAGCAATACGTGAACCATGAACTTCCAGATGTTCAAGCTGGTTTTAGAAAAGGCAGAGGAACCAGAGATCAAATTGCCAACATTCACTGGATCTTCAAAAAAAAAAAAAAAAAATAAGAGAGTTCCAGAAAAACATCTACTTCTGCTTTACTGACTATGCCAAAGCCTTTGACTGTGCGGATCACAATAAACTGTGGAAAATTCTGAAAGAGATGGGAATACCAGATCTGCCTCTTGAGAAACCTGTATGCAGGCCAGGAAGCAACAATTAGAACTGGGCATGGAACAACAGACTGGTTCCAAATAGGAAAAGGAGTATGTCAAGGCTGTATATTGTCACCCTGCTTATTTAACTTCTATGTAGAGTATGTCATGAGAAACGCTGGGCTAGAGGAAGCACAAGCTGGAATCAAGATTGCTGGGAGAAATATCAATAACCTCAGATACACAGATGACATCACTCTTATGGCAGAAAGTGAAGAGGAACTAAAGATCCTCTTGATTAAAGTGAAAGAAGAGAGTGAAAAAGTTGGCTTACAGCTCAACATTCAGAAAACTAAGATCATGGCATCCAGTCCCATCAGTTCATGGCAAATAGATGGGGAAACAGTGAAAACAGTGTCAGACTTTATTTTTCTGGGCTCCAAAATCACTGCAAATGGTGATTGTGGCCATGAAATTAAAAGACGCTTACTCCTTGGAAGGAAAGTTATGACCAACCTAGACAGCATATTCAAAAGCAGAGACATTACTTTGCCAACAAAGGTCCATCTAGTCAAGGCTATGGTTTTTCCAGTGATCATGTATGAATGTGAGAGTTGGACTATAAAGAAAGCTGAGCTGCAAATAATTGATTCTTTTGAACTGTGGTGTTGGAGAAGACTCTTGAGAGTCCCTTGGACTGCAAGGAGATCCTACCAGTCCATCCTAAAGGAGATCAGTCCTGGGTGTTCATTAGTAGGACTGATGTTGAAGCTGAAACTCCAATACTTTGGCCACCTGATGGAAAGAGCTGACTCATTTGAAAAGACCCTGATGCTGGGAGGGATTGGGGGCAGGAGGAGAAGGGGACGACAAAGGATGAGATGGTTGGATGGCATCACTGACTCGAAGGACGTGAGTCTGAGTGAAGGAGTTGGTGATGGACAGAGAGGCCTGGCGTGCTGTGATTCATGAGGTCAGAAAGAGTCAGACACGACTGAGCGAGTGAAGTGAGCTGAACATGAAGTGAAAAGAGTTTGCTGAGGTGCATTTTTCCCCAACTATTTACAGATGTTCAACAATAAATAATAGAGAACACAGAGAGTCACAGACATCTAATGAGCATGTTCAAGCTGTTTTTGTTGCAGGCTGATCAGTTAGCAAACACTCATCTGCTAGCCATTCCATGTGAGACACTGTGTGGGGCATTAAGGAAAATGTAAAATAGAAGGAAGGACTTTTCCTTAAAGTTATTTGAGTCTAAACAAGGTTATCCTGGAAATAAGTCAGTGGAAGGCAGGAGTGCAAGGCTGCCCTAACAAAGGATTACTTGCGTTCCTATACTGGTGACAGGAAAAGGGAATCTGGGAGTTCACTGCACAGTCAAAATAATATCTACTAGAAACCCTTCCTTGCTGATGTAGGAATTAAGTGGCATCAGGGAAGAATACGCAAGAGCACACACCTGAATCTCAAGAAGAAAAAATATTTTTAATGGAGTCTTTATTTTCCAGGACTAGTTTACTGCTCATGTTTATGTACTGGGCAGCTTACTTAGATCAAGATTATCTTCTTACTGTTATCTTTGAATAGTGTCACATACTGTTAAATGCACAGATTTCGGGTTAGACAAGCCTAGTTTCAATCCAAATTCAATATAGGTCCCACCACTTCTCATACATAAGTAACTCTGTGTCCAAAACTGCGGAGGGTTTGGATTTTGCATCACTTTCAGCTAACAAGTTAGCGTGCTTCAGTTTTGTGGAGACTGGCACAAGACATGAGATTCCTGGATCAGAGACAAAGAACTCTGCTACAGCGACTTGTTTGGATGGCATCACCGACTCAATGGCCATGAGTTTGATTAAACTACGGGAATTGGTAATGGACAGGGAGGCCTGGAGTGCTGAAGTCCATGGAGTCGCAAAGAGTCTGATATGACTGGGCAACTGAACTACTGACAGCGAGCAGACAGCACAAGCTTCATGTTACTATAGGTTCTCCCTGTTCCCAAGAACCAGGGGGCAATGATAAGCAACCACCGTGGGTTTGTGGCACGTTAGGGAATCCTTCACTAGGAAACCCAAACCTTTTATAGGGGGCTGCCAGAAAACCTGTCCAACTTTTGCCTCAGAAAAAGACATTATTTTTATGATCCTGGATAGCAAGAACCATCAGCAACAGAGGAAGATAGTATGTCTAACTTCTAAGGCTTTTGCTTTACAAATATCCTCAAGAAGATAGTCTGGAACAAAGGGTATCAGTGTCTCTGCTAAGGAGACATGGAGAACTGTGAATGACACAGAGAGAACTTGATCTCTAAAACTGAGAAAGATAAAACCCTCCAATTATAGAATTTTCAGAACATCAAGACTGCAGAGAGTTAGTATTCAGAGGATACATGAAGCTGGAGGCTTTCAAACGTAGATGGAGAATTAATAGCCTTTGTTCTCTAACCTGTAAACATGGGAGGTAATAACTAACTGTAGCATTATTCGATCAGCTAATGTTAAAGCATTAAATCAGCTAATGTTTAACACTTATTTGCAGAAGGCAATGGCACCCCACTCCAGTACTCTTGCCTGGAGAATCCCATGGATGGAGGAGCCTGGTGGGCTACAGTCCATGGGGTTGCAAAGAGTCGGATACTGAGCGACTTCACTTTCACTTTTCACTTTCATGCATTGGAGAAGGAAATGGCAACCCACTCCAGTGTTCTTGCCTGGAGAAGGAAATGGCAACCCACTCCAGTGTTCTTGCCTGGAGAATCCCAGGGACGGGGGAGCCTGGTGGGCTGCCGTCTATGGGGTCACACAGAGTCGGACACGACTGAAGTAACTTAGCAGCAACAGCAGCAGCAGCAGCATAACACTTATTTGGGGCACTTATTCAGTACCCCAGAATATGTGTCCTTTCCTTCCAATCAGAAGTAGGGATCATTTTTAAGAGGCTGAGATAGCTACATGTATTTTGAATTTTCATGCTTTTTCATTTTTCTCACATTTGTCTTCACTTCCTTTGAAAAGTTCTTATATCTTTGACCCATGAAGGATTTTGTATTCTCTGATTTTAAGTAATTTACCCAGAGCCTGAATATTGTATAGAATTGGAAAGAAAACTTCTTAGTCCTATATCACTATTTTATAGACAGAGGACTAGGAGCTTAGATTCAATAGGCTAAAATTATATTTTAAAATTCCTTTGTTTAAAATATTCATAAGTTCTTAATATCTTTGGCAAACATATTTGACAATATGAAATACCAGGAGGACTAACTCAGAGTTAAGATAGATTAAAACATACACATACGTATATTGCCAAAATGTAGAAATGCTATGAGACATGATTTGTTTGCTCATTTAAACAAAATAAACTGTAATTAAATGAGTCTATTTTTTTCATCTAAAAATGGAGAAAGTAATAAAACTTGTCTTAAATCAATGTTAGTAGAATTGACTGAGATAAAAAGGGCTTTGTTAACTGCAAAGTTTTATAAAATGTCATTCCTCTGTTTTTAGAAATAAAGCGATTGTGAAAAACAAGAAATCTGGTATTACAGAAGGCAACACATGAAAAAGTAGCTTGGAAACTGTAAATTATTATGCAAATCCAAGTTTTTATATAGGGGGACATTTACAGAAACATTGAATTTCTCCACTGTAAATAATTAGCAGCTTAAACTAGATCAGAAAAACTCATTTTTTGTTTACTTTTTAAAAATTAAAAAGAAAACATTGTATAAGGCATGGTTTGATCAGAAGACAGAAAGATCTTAGGCATTTTAAGCAGGAGCAGACTTGAAACAGGGAACTGCACCATATGGCAAAGGAGGAGTCAAGAGAAGCTGTTAGTTGGGAAATCAGAAAGTGGCAGAGATAATTGGAAACTCTTGTCAGCGATCATGGTAGCCAGAGCATCAAAATAAATGATTCACAGAACCGTCACTAACTGCTGTAAAACCTCCTGCTGGCTATTTTCTAAAGGCCAAGCATGTGCCTATCGATGGCCAGGAGTTTTGCTCCTGGGTGGTTTTCCTTGGCATAATCTGAAAGGAAGCCTGCTCGTGAGGAGTTCTGGGACACATTATTGGCAGGTGTCTAATGCCTAAAATGTAAGGGAGAGTGGAGATGAAATGGGACAGACACTGGAAGAAACAAATAAACAGACAAATAAATGACCCAGCAAACTAAAACCGTCCTAACATCATCAAAACATTGATGTGGAAATGTACATATAATATTTATGTATACACTTATTACAAAATGAAGCCCATCCAACAATCACCCCATTCCAGAAACAGAACTTTGTTTATATCCTACAAGCCTTCTTGATCCAAGCACCTTTGCTTTCCCATGGAATCAATCACTACTCTGATTTTCATGATCATAATTTCTAGTAGATCTTTTTTTTTTATTGAAATATAACTGACATAACATTATATTAGTTTTAGGCTTATAATGATTCAATATTTGTATACACTGTGAAATGATCATCACAATGTTTAGTTAACATCCATCCCCTCACATAATTTACAGATCTTTTTCTTGTCATGAGAACTTTTAAATTCTATTCTCTTAGCAACTTTCAAATATACACTATAGTCACCATGCTATACATTATATCACCAGGACTTCTTTAGTTTATAACTGAAATGTTATTTGTATTTTGTATCTTGCTATTTAGTATGAATATTATGTATCTGAGGCTCTTCCATGTTCTTTTACATATTTGTAGTGGGTTCATTTTTGTTGCTATATAGTATTCCATTGTAGAATATACCACAAGCTTGTTTACCCATTTTACTATTTTAATTTTTTTGGTACAGTCATAATGCTGTTATAAATATTCTGTTATTCTGAGTGTATGTGTTTCTCAAAGGTATATAATTAATAGTGGAATTGTTAAGTCACAGGTAAATGTATATTCAGCTTTACTGAAAATGTCAAACTGTTTTCTAAAGTGGCTTTTCCTACTTCCTTGCCAATGTTCAGAGTAATAGAAACCTACTCCATATTCTCAGTTAAATATGTTAGAGTTTAAATTTTTACTACTCTTGTGGGAGTGTAATATAATTTAATGTACTACCTGATCACTAATAAATAAAAGATAACACAGTAGAAAATAAGAAAAAAGGCTTCATCAGGTGCTTCACAAAGAAGAAATCCTTGAACACTCTGAGGATTTTTCCTACTTTGAATTTTTTCTTAATCAATTTTCACAGCCCAGAATGCTCCTCTGCATTTTGTATGACTGGCTGTTTTCCTTCAGTTTGCAACTTTCTGAGTGGCCATTCTTGTCCATCTTGTCTAAATTTGTCCTTACTTTTTTCTTTGTCAGGATTCCTATGGTCAAGACTATACTTTCTAGTTAATGATCATATCCTACTTTGGCACATAGGCTATACTCCATAAATATTTGTCAAATAAATAAATGAAATGGCTTGCCATTGGAAACAAAACAATATAAAATTAAACTTTAATTCTTTCTTTACAAACAAATCTATGCTTAAACACATTCCATTTGGACTAAAGAATTGTGTTAATACTGATATCCTATAAGTGTTAGAATTAAAAATCATAGGAGATAATTTTTGCAAACCTGACCCTAAAAGCAATCATCATAAAGGAAAAGATTGATTAAGTAGTTTAGGTAAAAATTAAAATCTTCTATTGGATAAAAATTTCATTAATAACATTAAAAGAAAGATGACTAAGAAAAAGTGTTGCTAAATGTATAATAGATAGAAGGCTGATAACTTTAACAAAAATAAAATTTTAGTATTCAACAAGTAAAATGTAACATATAATTATAAAATCAAGTATATGTCAATAAAATAATTTTACAAAAAATATAAATTCAGTGAACATATCAGAGAGGTCAACCTCATCAGAAATTATCTAATGAAGAGATTAATTTTAAAGAAATAATATTAGACAGGAAAGGATAAAAAGAAAAATACATTTCTTTTGGTAGCATGAGAAGGGAAATAGGGCGTTTATATTGGAATAATTTTTCTTGAATTCAAGTTAATTGAAACAGAGAGTCCTCTTAAAGCCAGGCATTTATTCTAAGCATATACAACACAACAATGGTAAATATGTAAGATTAAGTGCAGTGTTGTTTAAATCAGGAAAAACTAGAACTGTCCTAATGATTGTTAGGAGGGCATATTTTAATTAAATTGCAATGAACAACTATAAAATGGAATGCATATATAGGCATTACAACATGGCTGTTATTTATGCCATGCAAAAATGCTGAAAATACACTGTAAGCTGAAAAATAGTTTTCAAAAACAATATGTACAGTGCTAGTCTGTGTTATTAAAAAAAATAACTAGAATCTAGCCATTTTGTCTCTCTAAGCATTCCTCTGTTTCTCTATCATCTATTTGTGATTTAAAAACATATAGAAGAATACTCAATAAATGTTAACAGCAGTTATCTTTGAATGTTATGTTTATAGCTGATTGTACTTTTTCTATATTAAGAACATTATGTAATATGTAACAATTAGACAAAACAACATAATTATTTCTACTTGAAAAAGGTAAATGACCCATGTTTATCACAAAATTATTCACAATTGTCAAGATACAGAGACAACCCAAATGCCTATCAGTAGATGAATGGGTAGAAAATATGTGGCACATATACACCATGAGACATTATTCAGCTACAAGAAAGCAAAGTATCCTTCCTTTTGTGACAACTTGGATTTTCCTTGATTGTATTATGCTAACTGAGACAAGTCAGACAGAAAGACAAGACTATACAACCTCACTTATATGTGGAATCTAAAAAAGTTAAACCCATAAAAATTAGAAAATAAAATGGAGAACAAAATGGATGGTAAGCAGGAGAGGATAAAAGTGATGGTGTTTAAAGGTACAAACTTGTTATGAGTAGAAAATAATCCACAGAGATCTAATGCATAGTATAATGAATATAGACAATAACGTTGTATTATTAAAATAACTCAGCACTTTTTACAATAGCTGGGAAATGGAAGCAACCTAGATGTCCATCAACAGATGAATGGATACAGAAATTGTGGTATGTATATACAATGGAATATTACTCAGCTATAAAAAAGAATGAATATGAGTCAGTTCTAATGAAGTGGGTGAACCTTGAGTCTATTGTACAGAATGAAGTAATTCAGAAAGAGAAAGACAAATATTGCATATTAATGCATGTATATGGAATCTAGAAAGATGGTACTGATGAACCTATTTATAGGGCAATGATGGAGATACAGATATAGAGAACAAACTTGCGGACACAGTAGGGGAAAGAGAGAAGGGGACCAACTGAGAGAATAGCATGGAAACATATATATACCATATGTAAAACAGATAGCAAGTGGGAACTTGCTGTGTGACACAAGGAGTTTGACCCTGTGCTCTGTGACAACTAGAAGGGTGGGATGGGGAGGGAGATGGGAGAGGGGTTCAGGAGGGAGGGGACATATGTATACCTGTAGCTGATTCATGTTGACGTATGGTGGAAATAAATGCAATATTATAAAGCTATTATCCTCCAATAAAAAATTAAAAAATGAGAATATAGAGAATACAAAATTAAGTTTGGTAGGAAGAGCACAAAGTGAAAATATATACACATATAAGAAAAATGATACTGAAGAATAGTAGAGGTTTATTAACAATTGTGTATTACTGAAAATATTAATTCCAAAGTTCATATAAAAAAATACACTTGAAATTTCTCATGAGAAAGCTGACTGTCAATTTCCTGTATGTTTTTGGTTTTAGTTACAAGTATGGCATAAGTGACTATGTCAGAACTCCAATTTAAAACAAACAAATTAATAGATACTTAACCACTAGAAGGAAAGAAATTCTTGATTTTTTTTGAACTATAAATACAGTCTATCCAATTTTAGTTCAAGTCTTGGAGAAAACCAACACATATTTTTTGTATGTTATTTAAGTTCATATCCTGGTGGACATTTGGGATGTTCACTTTTCCCAGATTTATAATAAAGGTCAGCTTCCCTGAACTTTGTGGACTACAGGTCACTTTATATTTTCCAATAGTGTTCCTTAATGTCATTCAGCTTTTTAAACCCTGTTTTGAATACTAGGCAAAAGTTGTCAAAAGTGTGTTCTCTGGAACTGATTTCAAATACTGGCTCTGATACTTACTGATTGTATGGTCTAAGGCTAGTCCCTAAAACTTGCTGGTTCTTAGTTTCTTTCTTTATAAAGTAGACATTAAAATAAACTTACTTCATTAGTTTACTTTATCAGAGGTATAGGCAAGCTTCTGGCTGATTGGATCCAGATGTATCCCAATTGTTAAAACAATATAAAGAAAGATTGTCAACAGAGGACTACAACAAGGAATTTCTTGAAGAAATAGAACAGATGAGAAATATACTGTGCCATTCAAGTGAAAAAAATGTGAATTTCCCCAAGGAAATTCCAGAATACTATCAAATTCTGGTGTGTGTTTACAAAGGCCTGGGCCATAGGCAGTTAGCATTTTAATTGAATGGGGGGATGATTATATTCAGCTTCCACTCTGAGGTCAAAGTTCACCAGTGAAGTGCTCTGAACAGAGAGTTTTGATACTTGAGCCAAATTATGCAATTTAAATGTCTGTAAGTACACAAATGTGAGTAAGCAATTTAAAATACGTCAATAAGGAAAGTCAAGAAAGGCTCAGACAATAAACAAACAAACAAACAAAAATCAGCCAGAGGAAACAGAGTTAATACAGGGGGAAAAAAATCCCTAAGATAAACAAAATAAGCAGCATTAGGAATTTGAAGCACATTTTGTCCATCATAAAGAAAATGCTGTTATGGGAAACTACTTTAATGGAAATTAAAAACTTTTGATAAAAAAGAGAAAGGAATAGATCAGCTAAAAAATGTAGACACCACTGAAGACTAAATTACTGAACTGGATGATGGGTCTCAGGGCTGTGGTGGTGGTGGTTTAGGGGCCAAGTCGTGTCTGACTCTTGCGACTCCATGGACTGAAGACCGCCAGGCTCCTTGTCCAAGGGATTCTCCAGGCAAGAATACAGGAGTGGATTGCCATTTCCTTCTCCAGGGGATCTTTCCACCCAGGATCCTGGGTCTTCTGCATTGCAGGCAGATTCTTTAGCAACTGGGCTATGAGGGAATCCCTCACATGGCTATACCCAGAGTTGAATGCAAAAACAGACTTTTGGACTATGTGGGAGAAGATGAGGGTGGGATGATTTGAGAGAATAGCATAGAAACATGTATATTATCATATGTAAAATAGATGACCAGTGCAGGGTTGATGCATGAAGCAGGGCACTCAAAGCTGATGCTCTGGGACAAACCAGAGGGATGAGGTGGGGAGGGAGGTGGGAGGGGTGTTCAGGATGGGGGGACACATGTGCACCCATGGCTGATTCATGTTGATGTACGGCAAAAACCACCACAATGTTGTAAAAAAACCCTCCAATTAAAATAAATAAATTAATTATTTTAAAAGTACAAGCAAAGAAGTGTTTGTTAGAGCAAAGCTATGTCCTGGAGGATACACCTAGAGGCTAGAGGACCTTAAGATTAAATGAGGAGATGATAAGAAAGAGCAGTGTGGAAAAAATAAACAAATAATTGAAGAAATAGAATAATGACTCTGGTATGGCAACCCACTCCAGTGTTCTTGCCTGGAGAATCCTGTGGACAGAGGAGCCTGGTGGGCTGCTGTCCGTAGGATTGCACAGAGTTGGACATGACTGCAGTGACTTAGCATGCATGCATACATGCATTACAGAAGGAAATAGCAACCCACTCCAGTCCCTGGAGAATTCCAGGGACAGAGGAGCCTGGTGGGCTGCTGTCTATGGGGTTTTACAGAGTCGGACACAACTGAAGCGACTTAGCAGCAGCAGCAGCATTCATTGAAGGGATCTTCTGAATGTTGGGTAGAAAGAATGGGGTGTTGGGGTGATGGTGGTGAATAACATCCATGCTTAGAAACAGTGAGGGGAAGAGTCTGAAAGCCAAAAATAAAGAGAAAAATCCCCCAAATTTCAAAAAAATAAAAACCTTACCAACTTAAAAAAATAAAAAAGATCAAACTAGATCACACTGCTTATTAACAACATTAGATGCATGAAGATACAGTAATAATATCCTCACAATTCGAGACAGTACTACTGTTTTAATCAATAACTTTATATGGAAAATTGGTATTCAAGTGTGAAAATAAAATAAAGACAGATCTGTGAGAACCTCAGAAAGTTTACTACCTAAATACTTTTTGAGAGAATTTCTTGAAACAGTAAATCCAGGAAAAGTAAAGATGAATTAAAAAGGAGAAACTCATGCTGCAAGAAGTAGTGGTGAGCAAAACAAAAAACTCAAATCAAACGTACACCCCAAACTCTCATCATGTCCGACTCTGTGTGACCCCATAGACGGCAGCCCACCAGGCTCCCCCGTCCCTGGGATTCTCCAGGCAAGAACACTGGAGTGGGTTGCCATTTCCTTCTCCAGTGCATGAAAGTGAAAAGTGAAAGTGAAGTCGCTCAGTCGTGCCCAACTCTTCGCAACCCCATGGACTGCAGCCTACCAGGCTCCTCCGTCCATGGGATTTTCCAGGCAAGAGTACTGGAATGGGGTGCCATTGTCTTCTCCACATAAAATATATAACTAGGTGTAAATATCTACTTTTGAACTTGTACCACAGTATCCCCTTTAAGTTTAAAGAAATTAAGAAAGTGTCTACAAAGCAAAACTACAATGTTAAAGAAAAAAAGAGAACACTTGGGACAAAAATACCCAGATTTTTGCTGTAAAATATGAAATGGTAGTTGTAAATCCAGGAAAAGTAAAGATGAATTAAAAAGGAGAAACTCATGCTGCAAGAAGTAGTGGTGAGCAAAACAAAAAACTCAAATCAAACGTACACCCCAAACTCTCATCATGTCCGACTCTGTGTGACCCCATAGACGGCAGCCCACCAGGCTCCCCCGTCCCTGGGATTCTCCAGGCAAGAACACTGGAGTGGGTTGCCATTTCCTTCTCCAGTGCATGAAAGTGAAAAGTGAAAGTGAAGTCGCTCAGTCGTGCCCAACTCTTCGCAACCCCATGGACTGCAGCCTACCAGGCTCCTCCGTCCATGGGATTTTCCAGGCAAGAGTACTGGAATGGGGTGCCATTGTCTTCTCCACATAAAATATATAACTAGGTGTAAATATCTACTTTTGAACTTGTACCACAGTATCCCCTTTAAGTTTAAAGAAATTAAGAAAGTGTCTACAAAGCAAAACTACAATGTTAAAGAAAAAAAGAGAACACTTGGGACAAAAATACCCAGATTTTTGCTGTAAAATATGAAATGGTAGTATACGGGGGAAAAAAAGACTGCTTGAATCTTTTCTTTCTTAGACTGGTGTTACACTCGGTGTTTAGTTCTTGTACTTGAGGCAGACTGGGGCCTGTGACCTGGGACCATTAACTGCAGTGCTTGTAACAGGAAAAACATCTGCTTGAGCAACAGAATACAAAGAAACTGTAAAGGACTAAAATCACCGCATGCACAGGCAGTTAGGGGAAATTATGAACAAGACACAAAAAGGCCAAAACCCACTGCCACTTCTGAGACGTGCGGAGCAAAAGCAGGGTACTGCATGGGCATTTTGCACACAGCACGAAGAAGGGGGTGGGCAGCCCATCTAAGCCACCCCTCCTGTCTGACCCCTCTTTCCCTCCTCACTCCATTTAAGGAACCCAGCTCATCCCACTTAGGGGAGGGAGCAAGGGAACCTGTTACTTGTTTTCACTTGAGCTGCAACTCGAGTCACAATAAATAAAGCTGAGCTTGAATTTCTCATCTGGCCTCCTATCAATTTCTATTAATTAAAGAGTCCAAAAGCCCGAGGTGGTAACATATTGATAACTATTTATTTTTATATTGATAATGCCCATAGGTGAAACAGTTTTGTATAAATCCAAGATAAGAATCATTCCTAAAGGAAATCAACCCTGATATTCATTGGAAGGACTGATGCTGAAGCTGAACCTCAGCTGAAGCTGAACACTTGGGCCACCTGATGCAGAGATGACTGATCGGAAAAGACCCTGATATGGCAAAAGACTGAGGTCAGGAAAAGGGCGCGACAGAGGATGAGACTGTTGGATGGCATCATCAACTCAATGGATATGAGTTTGAGCAAATTCCGGAGATAATAAAGGACAGGGAAGCCGACCATGGGGTCACAAAGAGTCAGATATGACTGAATGACTGAGCAAAGAACAACAATAATGATAAATACAATACTGGAGTCAAGAGGGAATAGATGGAAACTTTTTCAGATTTTAAAAGTATATCTACTCTCATTTTTGCTTGTGGATTTTCTAGACCAGCTTATGAAAAAAAATTTATCATGTGTAGTTTTCCAGTACAAATGCACATTTCCTCTTCTATTGAGGTAAATAGATTCTGTTCATGACAATATTTACAATTTTTTTACACTTTGAAAAGTAACTTTTATATCTGTTATTTTAGTTGGCCTTTGGACAAATTCTATCAGATACTATCATTTCCTTTGTTTTATAGATGAGGAAACTGAGACAGAGCTTGACTTGCAAAGTACACATAGCCAATAAACATGGGCTGAGACTTAAACTTAGAGATGAAACCCACTGATGGATCCAACTAATATGCAATTATATTTGTGTTATCTATAGACAAGTTTATAATTTGTATGTAAGCTGTTACTTTCTTGGTGGAAAAATAGGTAACTTTCAAATGTGGAGATGGTGGACTCTGTCCCAATAGCTAAACACCTAGAGGTTTCTTGCAGCTCTAGTGACTATCTTGAAAAGGACTGTCAATTTTTTTGGAGAATTCTGCATACTGTATTCCTCACCTAAAGATCCATAACTCACATTTATATACTAAAGGCTCTGAGAAATCTCATTGGGAAGAGGTCTTTTAAACTTCAACTGAGACTTGACTAACTCATTTACTAAGAATTACTTTTTAATGTATATATTAAGGTAAAACCCACTTTATGAAGTCTTAGTTTACTATGAGCCAGTTCAGTTTCTGCTGGAGATGTATAATGATGGTCTAAAACTTGAATGCATTTTTGAAACAATAATTTAATGAGTTTCTTAAACCACAAAATCATATACCCACAAAGATGCTTGGGGATTTGAGATATGTGGGAAGCAGACAACTTAATGCCATTTTTGGATTTATGGACCCCAGTTCTTGGGAAGTTCTTTTTATGGATTTGGCAATACCAGTTACTCCTCAGGGAGGTTGTGTCTGCTATACATCCATTCTGTATTACTTTTCTGACACAAGATGAGGCGATTTTGCTTAAGGTTACTCACTGCAAAAGTCTTGTGGATGCTACACATGACTGTGAGACAGGACACTACAGTGATTAGGAAAAGTAAAAAATTATTGTAAAAAATTCACCAATTGCATAGGTAGGAAAAAAAACTAAAAGAAGATCAGTAGTTCCTCTCAGAATTCCCTGAACTTAGAAATGCTTATTGATCAGATTTTATTTACATATTAGATTCTTTGCCACTAACGAAGCATGGAATTTTACTACATTTTATTGTTAGATATAGGATATAGAGGACTTCCCTGTAGCTCAAATGGTAAAGAATCTGCCTGCAACTCAGGAGACCCGGATTTGATCCCTGGGTTGGGAAGATGTTCTGGTGAAGGGAATGGCAATCCGCTCCAGTATTCTTGCCTGCAGAACCCCATGGACAGAGGAGCCTTGGTGGACTACAGTCCATGGGATCACAGAGTCAGATCGGACACGACTGAGTGACTAGCACTACACTATAGGATACAGAGCCAATATGGATACCAAAAGAAAAATAAAGAGAAAAATTATTACTATTATTACTTGTATTTTCATTAGTTTTGATGAAAATTATATGGTACTACCCAGGTTTACTAGGGCTATAGACAGGACTATGAAATATTCCCTGGGAAGTTTCCATTTAAGCTCATAGATTAATAAAAATGTCTTGAATTGCAGTAAGATGATTTAGGGTTTAACACTGGCAATTATCCCCAGAAGACTAACTACTTTAGAAATGTAATTCTCTACAAAGTATTTTGAATGTTTTGAATAATTTGAATACAAATCTCAATAGACTTCTATTATGAGGCTTGAAAATTATCTATAAAATCATCTGGAAGAAGAAGTGGGTAAGAATGTCCTAGACATTTTAAGAAAGAAGAATTTTGTGTGGAACTTTCACTACCAAATATTTAAACAAAGAAAATATCAGTAATTAATGAACCCTAGTAGTGACAAATGAATAAGTTATAGACATAGAATAGAAAACAATAGGGAATAGACTGTAATATACAATACAAAGGAATTTCTATCAGGATAAAAGTAGAATTTTGAACCAATGTGAATTGCAAGATTTTTTAATGAACAAAACAGGGAATGCATTATTTGAAGAACAACTGAAAAGAATTTTCTCTCACATGTTTATTAAAATGAATTCCTGAGAGCTTGAAGAGTTCAAAGTAAAATTAAGAAGCCCTAAATATAAAAACATAACGAATTTCCAGCTCTAAAAGTAAAGAAAAACTAAAACTAAAATACTGATTTTACAACATAAAATTTTTTAAATTAAAAGGTGAAAAAATTGGAGAAGTACTTGCAGCACACATGACTGAAAAAAATTTAACATTCTTAATATAGCAAAAATTCTTAAAAATTATTAAATAAAAAATGTATTCATTAATTTAAAAAATGGGCTAAATAGTGAAGAGGATATTTTTTAAAAGGATACAAATAGCCAAAGTTCATATGAATATATCTATAAATCAGTAGTTATAAATTAATTAAAAATAAGACAATAATAAGATACAAAACAAAGATTTTACAAAACACTTCTTTTGGTGGGGGTTGAGTAAAACAGGAAATTCTTTCTACGGCCGGTGGAAAAGTTATCTGGTAAATGTTTCTAATGGTCAACTTGGCAGCACAGACCAACAATCTTCTGCATGTTAAAATTCCTCAGATTTGTTAGTTCTACTTCAAGTAACTTATCCTAGGAACATCTTTTAAAAGATGCTTCAGATTTATGTACAGGGGTTTTTATTATTAAAATTTAAGTATACCCTAAAGGATGAATTATTTTTTAGCCTAGAGAACTTTGTGCTTAAAACCATCAGCCTTGGAGGATACAGACCTGCTTTGAATTCCAGTTCTTTATAAGCATTATGTCCTTGGGAAAGTTACTTCTCTTTGACCGTGCTTGGTCTGAAAGAGGAATGCAAAAATGCCTGTGACTTGAGATTGTTCTAAGGATTAACTGACAGTTACGTACAGTGCTTTGTATAATACTTAGAATTCCTCAGGAGCAGAGCTCAACAATTGGTCGTTACTATTAACAGTTGTCATTATTACTACACATATGCTTTGGAGAATATTAATGCTATTAAAATATGTCTATAATAAACTATCAAGAGGAAAAATCTAAATACAGAACTATGATACATGCACAAAAACAAAAGGAAAATATAACAGGTGTGACAGAATATTTAGATGATTTTTTTCTTATCTATATTTCACTGTACTCTTATTTTATTTTTAAATTTATTTATTTTAATTGGAGGCTAATTACTTTACAATATTGTATTGGTTTTGTGATACATCAACATGAATCCGCCACGGGCATACACGTGTTCCCCATCCTGAACCCCCCTCCCTTCTCTCTCCCTGTACCATCCCTCCAGGTCATCCCAGTGCACTAGCCCCAAGGATCCTATATTGAACCTGGACTGGTGATTCATTTCTTATATGATATTATACATGTTTTCATGACATTCCCCCAAATCATCCCACCCTCTCCCTCTCCCACAGAGTCCAAAAGATAGTTCTATACATCTGTGTCTCTTTTGGAGAAGGCGATGGCACCCCACTCCAGTACTCTTGCCTGGAAAATCCCGTGGACGGAGGAGCCTGGAGGGCTGCAGACCATGGGGTCGCTAAAAGTTGGAAACGACTGAGCGACTTTACTTTCACTTTTCACTTTCTTGCATTGGAGAAGGAAATGGCAACCCACTCCAGTGTTCTTGCCTGGAGAATCCCAGGGACGGAGGAGCCTGGTGGGCTGCCGTCTATGGGGTCGCACAGAGTCGGACATGACTGAGGTGACTTAGCAGCAGTGTCTCTTTTGCTCTCTCGCATACAGGGTTATCGTTACCATCTTTCTAAATTCCATATATATGCNTGAGCTGCAGGAGTTGCTTGTATATTTTTGAGATTAGTTGTTTGTCAGTTGCTTCATTTGCTAGTATTTTCTCCCATTCAGAATGCTGCCTTTTCACCTTGCTTATAGTTTCCTTTGTTGTTCAGAAGCTTTTAATTTTAATTAGGTCCCATTTGTTTATATTTGCTTTTATTTCTAGTATTCTGGGAGGTGAGTCATAGAGGATCCTCCTGTGATTTATTTCAGAGAGTGTTTTGCCTATGTTCCCCTCTAGGAGTTTTATAGTTTCTGGTCTTACATTTAGATCTTTAATCCATTTTGAGTTTATTTTTGTGTATGGTGTTAGAAAGTGTTCTAGTTTCATTCTTTTACAAGTGGTTGACCAGTTTTCCCAGCACCACTTGTTAAAAAGATTGTCTTTAATCCACTGTATATTCTTGCCTCCTTTGTTGAAGATAAGGTGTCCATAGGTGTGTGGATTTATCTCTGGGCTTTCTGTTTTGTTCCATTGATCTATATTTCTGTCTTTGCGCCAGTACCATACTGTCTTGATGACTGTGGCTTTGTAGTAAAGCCTGAAGTCATGCAGGTTGATTCCTCCAGTTCCATTCTTCTTTCTCAAGATTGCTTTGGCTATTCTAGGTTTTTTGTATTTCCATACAAATTGTGAAATTATTTGTTCTAGCTCTGTGAAAAATACCGTTGGTAGCTTGATAAGGATTGCATTGAATCTATAGATTGCTTTGGGCAGTATACTCATTTTCACTATATTGATTCTTCTGATCCATGAATATGGTATATTTCTCCATCTATTAGTGTCCTCTTTGGTTTCTTTCACCAGTGTTTTATAGTTTTCTCTATATAGGTCTTTTTAGTTTCTTTAGATAGATATATTCCTAAGTATGTTATTCTTTTCATTGCAATGGTGAATGGAATTGTTACCTTATTTTCTCTTTCTATTTTCTCATTATTAGTGTATAAGAATGCAAGGGATTTCTGTGTGTTGATTTTATATCCTGCAACTTTACTATATTCATTGATTACTCTAGTAGTTTTCTGGTGGAGTCTTTAGTGTTTTCTATGTAGAGGATCATATCATCTGCAAACAGTGAGAATTTTACTTCTTCTTTTCCAATTTGGATTCCTTTTATTTATTTTTTTTCTGCTTTGATTGTTGTGGCCAAAACTTCCAAAACCATGTTGAATAGTTGTGGTGAAAGTGGGCACCCTTGTCTTGTTCCTGACTTTAGGGGAAATGTTTTCAAATTTTCACCATTGAAGATAATGTTTGCTGTGGGTTTGTCATATACAGCTTTTATTGTGTTGAGGTATGTTCCTTCTATTCCTGCTTTCTGGAGAGTTTTTATCATAAATGGATGTTGCAGTTTGTCAAACGCTTTCTCTGCATCTATTCAGATAATCATATGGCTTTCATTTTTCAATTTGTTAATGTGGTGTATTACATTGATTGATTTGCAGATATTGAAGAAATGCAGAATTAAAAGAAATGTATTTGTAGTAATTTTATGATCTAAAATTTAAATAACTTGTAAGGAGTGTGCCCATATTGTATTAAATGGAATATTTTGAGATAGACTCTAGAAAATCATGAGAAACGCTGGGCTGGAAGAAGCACAAGCTGGAATCAAGATTGCCAGAAGAAATATCAATAACCTCAGATATGCAGATGATACCACCCTTATGGCAGAAAGTGAAGAGGAGCTAAAAAGCCTCCTGATGAAAGTGAAAGAGGAGAATGAAAAAGTTGGCTTAAAGCTCAACATTCAAAAAATGAAGATCATGGCATCCGGTCCCATCACTTCATGGGAAACAGATGGGGAAACAGTGTCAGACTTTGTTTTTTGGGGGTCCAAAATCACTGCAGATGGTGACTGCAGCCATAAAATTAAAAGACGCTTACTCCTTGGAAGAAAAGTTATGACCAACCTAGATAGCATATTCAAAAGCAGAGACAGTACTTTGCCAATAAAGGTCTGTCTAGTCAAGGCTATGGTTTTTCCAGTGGTCATGTATGGATGTGAGAGTTGGACTGTGAAGAAGGCTGGCGCCGAAGAATTGATGCTTTTGAACTGTGGTGTTGGAGAAGACTCTTGAGAGTCCCTTGGACTGCAAGGTGGTCCAACAAGTCCATTCTGAAGGAGATCAGCCCTGGAAGGAATGATGCTAATGTTGAAACCCCAGTATTTTGGCCACCTCATGCGACGAGTTGACTCATTGGAAAAGACTCTGATGCTGGGAGGGATTGGGGGCAGGATGAGAAGGGAATGGCAGAGGATGAGATGGCTGGATGGCATCACTGACTCGATGAATGAGAGTCTGAATGAACTCCAGGAGTTGGTGATGGACAGGGAGGCCTGGTGTGCTGCGATTCATGGGGTCGCAAAAAGTCGGACATGACTGAGTGATTGAACTAACTGAACTGACTAGAAAATTATATCTCATAGCTCTAGAAGAAAAAGGTAAAAATCTATGCTTTAGTATTAGTTACATTTATTTTCATAGAGTATTATTTAACCCATTCAATGTTATGATTTAACTATTTTCTTGTTGACTCTTTAGAGTAGGATTTTATGAATATTTTGTCCCTTTGTTGAGCAATATACAAATCTCTATCAAAATTTAAATACATGGTACTGCATGGACAACCCTTCTATATTTAGTCAACTAATTACTTATTTTTTTGGAAGCAACAGAGGATGAGATGGTTGGATGGCATCACTGATGTGATGGACATGAGTTTGAGTAGGCTCCAGGAGTTGGTGATGGATAGGTAAGCCTGGTGCGCTGCAGTCCATGGGGTTGCAGAGTCGGACATAACTGAGTGTCTGAACTGAACTGAAATCACGGATTATCCATGGGCATGCAAGTCAAATTGTATGGTACATACAAGACCATATTGTATGGTCTTTTGGGATTTCTTGGTGGCTCAGATGGTAAAGAATATGCCTGCAATGCAGGAGATTTGGATTCAATCCCTGGGTCAGGAAGATCCCCTGGAGAGGGAATGGCTACCCACTCCCATATTCTTGCCTGGAGAATTCCATAGACAGAGGAGCCTTGTGGGTTCAGTCCATGGGATGGCAAAGAGTCAGATATGACTAAGGCAGTCTTTTAAGTAACAACAAAAAATTAATTGCTTCCAATGATATCTAACATCTGCTTTTGCTGTTGTTAAGTCACCCAGTTGTGTCTGACTCTTTGCGACGCCATGGACTGCAGCATGCCAGGTATCTAACATACTATAGCTGAAAAACTTCTTGAAATTAAAAAGGCATTTTTGTAGGTTGCTTCTTTTCATCAGTTTAAGAAATAAGTCCACACTTGTTCACATGTGTGTTAAGATGGGTACCATCTTTCATCACAGCATATCATCTTTTAGATTGTCTGATATTGACAGGTAAACAAAGAAATAAAATATGTACTCTCATCCTCAACTTCTTTAATTACTGTACAAAGAATAAATATCCAATTGGATAGCTCTTTCCCATATCTACTTCAGTTAGGATAAATCATGTTATGCATGAGTAACAAATATCCTCCAATATCTCAATGACTTAAAACCATGGAAGTTCATTTATTTTGCCTCTGGTACATGTCCAAGGATCAGCAGAAGTGACCTGTTCCATTAGTCATTCAGTTCTCTAGGCTGTCAAAGATTTCTTCTTCTTCTTTTTTTTTTTGGTTAGGGATTTCTATCTGCCTAGTGCAATGAAAGGAATGAAGTAGAGGACTGAGCAAAGGCAATTAAAATGACTTAACATCACTTTATTCAAGTACATTGGCCAAAGAAAATCACATGGCCATGGTGGGAGGGAAGTATGGTTCTCTGTGTGTAAAACCAAAGAAAAGAGGAATCCCATATTGATGAGAAGTTAGTAATGTCTATCACACATGTTCAATAATATTGCAGCAGCCATCTGAAAGTGAATTTTAATCCCCAAAAACATTCAGGGAGAAAGAGGTTTTTGAGTGGAAGCAATACATTGATTTTGGTGGAGACATTAACCTTCATATAATCATTTCACGTTATAAATGTGTATCAAATCATCATGCTGTACACCTTAAATGTAAACAATATCATATGTCAATATGTCTAAATAAGGCTGAAAAAACAGTTTAAAAGGAAGTATTGTTTTGTGATGTGCCTAATCCAATGTAACTATTACACATTGCAAAGTTAACAAAAACATCTTTTTAAATTGTAAAAATACAGGTTATGCATTCTACAGGAATGGTTTCTTAAGTACTAAAGTTAAGCAGGAAAAGAAAAAATGAACAAAATTGTAGTGCAGAGAGGACAGCAATTTTTCTTGCCACTTTTTAATTTTCCTCTTCATGACTTTCATGCTTGACTTTAGCTATTTGAAACCAGGAGATGGATGGAGCCATGCAGCTTAAGACACTCTCCCACCCAGTTCCTCTAGGTGTTTCTGAGCAAATGCTTCTCACTGTTCTAGAAGTACTATTTAATTTGCAAACTTGTAGGCAGAGAAGAGATTTACATCAATGGCTTCTCTTTCCAAACAGATTAATTTATAATAGAAGAAATCTATAGCTAGACCATTATGTTCAGGAATTATTTTACAAGAATAGTTTATTTTTCACAACTTTTGTACTGTGGGACACATGTGCTTATATCTTTCTCCTTTATTTTAATTTTAGTTCTATAGAAAGTGTGTATCAGTTTGTATTTTGCATATAGATCATCAGATCTGAATCATAACAAAACTTGATACTTGAACCAAGTCTTAAGTCAAAGGTAGGTATCTTAATGCCAACACGAGCCAGGCACGTACAGTGATGACTGACATGGGCTGTGACACATTGGATGAGCTTGTGTAGTGATGACTGTTATTTATGTGTTCCGTAATTGTGGCTAAAGGGAAATGAAAAGCCTATACTGCCAGATTTTATTTCCAAAGAAAAGCCCAAAGCCTAAAATTTTGTATGAAATATCCAGATTTTTATCATCTTAGGCTATTCTAAAAAATTTACAAAAACTCTCCAGGCTAAATAAACACCTTGAGACTACCAGTTAATGACCTTGCCTCAAGTAGAGGCAATTTTACATTTATTATCTCATTGAATCCTAAAAAAGATGCTATGAAGTCTTTTTATTATAGCTATTTTATAATTATGGATAGTGAAGCTGGATTTGGGCAAAAATCAAGCAATTTGCCCAAAGTCACACAGCTAGTATGTAAATCTTCTGAATCCATTTCTGTCTAGAACATTTCCACTTTTCAAGTGTTTTTAGAAGATATTTTCTGAATTTGGAAATGTCCTTGGAATCAGACACTTGTTTATCACTTTTCTGGTGCCAGTGTCTTATCTTTCAATGTGGCTTTGAATTTGATCTTTCTTCTTTCAATTTATCTTTTGTCAGACTGGGAGGGGGACACTACTAGGTCTCATAGCTTCTGTGTCCACTTCTAGTTCTGAAACTCCATTATTTTCAGCCAATAATTTCATTGCCTCACCATTCATTTTTTATATATAAATGGCTTCATATGACCCCAAAAGAGGCTTAGGTCACCAGATTACATTATGCCATGACAGTCTGGCTTATAAGGATTAATCAGTAGATACAGGCTAACCTTTTTGCTCAAGTTATTTATATTATTTGTGTCGCTTTCTTGTCTCTACACAGTCTGAAAATATACTAGATCTGATAATCAACTGACTCTGATAAATCAATCTAGTCCCTACATTTAAACTTAAAATTCTGAAATTGACCTTTTACTTCTTCCTAGATACATATGTTTTTGCAATATTTAGCTATAAATTGAGTGGGTAGAACAGAGATAAAGGAGCAAAAGGCAGTTCTTGCTTGGAGTTCTCCTTTATTTATAATTTATAATTTATGACTCTTTCAGTGAGTTTCTCTGCTCTTTAATGAAGTAGGATGCCATTAAATCAGTAACTCTAAGTTATATATATATATATATATCTGAATCACTTTTCTGTACAGCAGAAATTAATACATTAAAAAATAACTATACTTCAATAAAATAAATTAACAAAAACATTTAGTAGAGCACTATCTTCTAATTGACATAGAGGTGTATATAAAACATTAGATGCGTACCTGGCTCACAGTATCCACTATACGTGGTTAGCTAGTTTACTACCTTATTCCCAAGAAACACTCTAAATTACATAGTCTGTGTGTCTCTCAAATGTGCTATGTACATGCCTTATCACAAGCATTTTTTTAAAAAAATTAATGTTTGGCTCTGTTGTGCAGAGCCTTTGTTGCTGGGCATGGCCTTTCTCTAGTTGGGGTGAGTAGGGGCTACTCTCTGGTTGAGATGAGCGGGCTTCTCATTGTGGTGGCTTCTCTTGTTGCAAAGAATGGGCTCTAGGGGGGGTGGGCTTCAGTAGTTGTGGCACATGGGCTGAGTTGCCCTGTGGCATGTGGGATCTTCCTGGACCTGTGTCCTCAGTGTTGGCAAGCAGATTCTCAACCACTGGACCAACAGGAAAGTCTACAAGGATTTTCTAAAACCATTCCCTCTTTGAGGATCTCCCTCCACTTTCATCTTGGCCAATGTAGATCCTATCGTGCCATAAGGTCCACCTCTCATTCCAGAACTTCTCCCTACTCTGAGCTCCAGGAGTGCTGTGATTCAGACAGTTGAATCATTAGGTAGCACAGCATACTCACAGCTTCTTTTCAGACAGATTAGGACTTCCATATTTCTGGCATCTTATCACATGCTGGTCACATCATCCTTGGCCTAGTGAGGACTGGATACACATTTCATTTGTCTAGGCTTCTGATGTGAGATTGAGATTACTATTTCTGACTTGTATGCTTTCTCTCATATTGCTTGATATTTCTTAGCATGCTCAATCAATATTTTTTGCATGTGGAATAATAAGAGCAACATGTTTAGGCATTGTGTTTCCCACATCAAGCACAGAAAAGCTGGTATGTTGACAACAAGTTGTAATTTGTCATTTCAGTTCAGTTCAGTCACTCAGTCGTGTCTGACTCTTTGCGACCCCATGAATCGCTGTATGCCAGGCCTCTTTGTCCATCACCATCTCCCGGAGTTCATGCAGACTCACATTCATCGAGTCAGTGATGTCATCCAGCCATCTCATCCTCGGTTGTCCCCTTCTCCTCCTGCCCCCAATCCCTCCCAGTACAGGGTCTTTTCCAATGAGTCAACCCTTTGCATGAGGTGGCCAAAGTACTGGAGTTTCAGCTTTAGCATTATTCCTTCCAAAGAAATCCCAGGGCTGATCTCCTTCAGAATGGACTGGTTGGATCTCCTTGCAGTCCAAGGGATTCTCAAGAGTCTTCTCCAACACCACAGTTCAAAAGCATCAATTCTTAGGCACTCTGCCTTCTTCACAGTCCAACTCTCACATCCATACATGACCACTGGAAAAACCATAGCCTTGACTAGATGGACCTTAGTCAGCAAAGTAATGTCTCTGCTTTTGAATATGCTATCTAGGTTGGTCATAATTTTTCTTCCAAGGAGTAAGCATCTTTTAATTTCATGGCTGCAGTCACCACCTGCAGTGATTTTGGAGCCCCCCCCAAAATAAAGTCTGACACTGTTTCCACTGTTTCCCCATCTATTTCCCATGAAGTGATGGGACCAGATGCCATGATCTTTGTTTTCTGAATGTTGAGCTTTAAGCCAACTTTTTCACTCTCCTCTTTCACTTTCAACAAGAGGCTTTTTAGCTCCTCCTCACTTTCTGCCATAAGGGTGGTGTCATCTGCTTATCTGAGGTGATTGATATTTCTCCTGGGAATCTTGATTCCAGCTTGTGTTTCTTCCAGTCCAGCGTTTCTCATGATGTACTCTGCATAGAAGTTAAATAAGCAGGATGACAATATACAGCCTTGACGTACTCCTTTTCCTATTTGGAACCAGTCTGTTGTTCCATGTCCAGTTCTAACTGTTGCTTCCTGACCTGCATACAGATTTCTCAAGAGGCAGGTCAGGTGGTCTGGGATTCCCATCTCTTTCAGAATTTTCCACAGTTTACTGTGATCCACACAGTCAAAGGCTTTGGCATAGTCAATAAAGCAGAAATAGATGTTTTTCTGGAACTCTCTTGCTTTTTCCATGATCCAGCGGATGTTGGCAATTTGATCTCTGGTTCCTCTGCCTTTTCTAAAACCAGCTTGAACATCAGGGAGTTCATGGTTCACATATTGCTGAAGTCTGGCTGTATCAGGTAAAGGAGAATTCTAATCCAGATCTTCCCAAATTAAGTTTCTATCTTTCAGAAAAGTCTCCTCTTGACAGAATTGTTTTTCCTGTAAGCTTAGTAGGTTCAGGAGCGGACTACCACAGTGCTTGTCAACCCCAATAATTGCCCATGACCAGCTAAGTGAAGGATGACCATACCACAAAGCCTCCAGCACCATTTTACCCTGTGCAGGGGATCTTTCAACACATGATTTCTGATTCTAATGACACAGCTATTACTGAGAAGGGCAGCCTTTTCTTCATCAGTTACTGACTGAAACTTATTTGGGAAAATGGTATTCTTCCGGAGAGAAGTGCTCCATAGCCTCTTCACTTATAGGTCTTTTTCTTCTCTTTGAAGATGCATCTTTTCCAGTCCATATAGTAACTTCAAACTTGGCCTGAAGCTGATGAAAGAACAACTTACCAGACAATCCACAAAACAGAGCCAAGGATGGAAGCTGCCATGTTGACCCACCCCACTGTATATTTTTATTTTTATTTACTTATTTTTTTTGAAAAGAAAACTTACTTTTTTTTCTTTAATTAATTTTTATTTTTTAGATTGTTTTGCATTACAATACTGTATTCGTTTTGCTACATATTGACATGAATCAGCCACGAGTGTACATGAACTCCCAATCCCGACCCCCACCTCCCCCCTCCTGCCCCACACCCTCTCTCTGGATTATCCCCATGCATCAGTCCCAAGCATCCTGCATCCTGCATCAAACCTGGACTGGCGATTCGTTTCACTTATGATATCACACATGTAACACTGCCACTCTGCCAACCCATCCCACCCTCTCCCTATCCCACAGAGTCCAAAAGGACGTTCTATACATCTGTGTCTCTTTTGCTGTCTTGCGTACAGGTTTATCATTACCACCATTCTAAATTCCATATATATGTTTAAGTATACTGTATTGGTGTTTTTCTTTCTGGCTTACTTCACTCTGTATAATCGGCTCCAGCGTCATCCACCTCATTAGAACTGATTCAAATGTATTCTTTTTAATAGCTGAGTAATACTCCATTGTGTATATGTACCACAGCTTTCTTATCCATTCATCTGCTGATGGACATCTAGGTTGCTTCCATGTCCTGGCTATTATAAACAGTGCCGCAATGAACATTGGGGTACACGTGTCTCTTTCAATTCTGGTTTCCTTGGTGTGTATGCCCAGCAGTGGGATCGCTGGATCATAAGGCAGTTCTATTTGCAATTTTTTAAGGAATCTCCACACTGTTCTCCATAGTGGCTGTACTAATTTGCATTCCCACCAACAGTGTAAGAGGGTTCCCTTTTCTCCACACCCTCTCCAGCATTTATTGCTTGTTGACTTTTGGATCGCAGCCATTCTGACTGGTGTGAAATGGTACCTCATTGTGGTTTTGATTTGCATTTCTCTGATAATGAGTGATGTTGAGCATCTTTTCATGTGTTTGTTAGCCATTCGTATGTCTTCTTTGGAGAAATGTCTATTTAGTTCTTTGGCCCATTTTTTGATTGGGTCATTTATTTTTCTGGAGTTGAGCTGCATAAGCTGCTTGTATATTTTTGAGATTAGTTGTTTGTCAGTTGTTTCATTTGCTATTATTTTCTCCCATTCAGAAGGCTGTCTTTTCACCTTGCTTATAGTTTCCTTTGTTGTGCAGAAGCTTTTAATTTTAATTAGATCCCATTTGTTTATTTTTGCTTTTATTTCCAGTATTCTAGGAGGTGGGTCATAGAGGATCCTGCTGTGATGTATGTCGGAGAGTGTTTTGCCTATGTTCTCCTCTAGGAGTTTTATAGTTTCTTGTCTTATGTTTAGATCTTTAATCCATTTTGAGTTTATTTTTGTGTATGGGGTTAGAAAGTGATCTTGTTTCATTCTTTTACAAGTGGTTGTCCAATTTTCCCAGCACCACTTGTTAAAAAGATTGTCTTTAATCCATTGTATATTCTTGCCTTCTTTGTCAAAGATAAGCTGTCCATAGGTGTGTGGATTTATCTCTGGGCTTTCTATTTTGTTCCATTGATCTATATTTCTGTCTTTGTGCCAGTACCATACTGTCTTGATGACTGTGGCTTTGTAGTAAAGCCTGAAGTCAGGCAGGTGGATATTTTAAAATGCAATCTCCGATAAACATTGAGACAACACTGTTAAGCACAATGAAGTATACAAGGAATCCCAGATCTGAGCAGTGAAAGTACAGAGTCCTAACCATTTGACCACCAGGGTAATGTGAAATGACTTTGGAAAACTCTATGGCTATGTGGAGACTGTAGAAAGGGTAGGTGAGGGGAGGTAAAATTCAGTTCTAGATAGGCTGTGATGGAGGTGCCAAGGAGACTAGCAGAGAGGATGTCAAGTACTTACCTACAAAGTCAAGTCTGGAGCTCAGGGGAGGTCAGGCAGGAGATGCAGTTTGGAAGTGTTCATCCTGTAGACAGATTACAAGGCCATGAGCCTGTGATGAAGTCTCTGCAGGAGAGAGGGTGGAAAGAAGAGGGAAGGCCCAGGGACTGAGGGGACAGGAGGGCCCTCAAACACTTAGCTTGGTGAAAAATAAGAGCCACTGTGGAGACCCAGGGGCAGCCAGAGGGGCAGGAAGCAAACCAGGAGAGGGTGGTGCCCACAGGCCAAGTGGTTTCAAGGAGGAGGGAGGGATCAACTGTGTCTGAGGCTGCTGAGAGGTCGAGATGAGAGCTGAGAATTGACCACTGGATTCAGCAGCATGGAGGCTGCTGGTGAACTTGTCAAGGGCAGTTTCACAGAAGAGTGCTGTGTTAAGTCTAGAGGAGGGATGACAGAATGGGAGGGGAAGGTGCTTAATGCAGCTGGCTTTCCTTGAATTGTGCTGTGCAGGTGAGCTGAGGAATACGACAGGAGATGGAGGAGATGGTGGGACCAAGGGATATTTATATGGCAACTGTGAAGGGACGATATGTGAAGAGGAACCATTGACCTGGTAGGCGAAAGGAGACAATTACTGCGGCCAAGTAGTTGGGTAAGTGAAAAGAGGACAGGATTGCCCTATACTTGCTGCTTCATTTGCCAAAGAATGGGTAAGACTAGAGCAAAGGTGATCTGGCAGATAATGTATTGCCTGAGGAGTAAACTGTACTTCTCTTCCTCCATACTCAGCTAGGCTCAGGCCAGGTATGTTTAAATATTTCTCCTAGGAAACTGGTTCCTGCTGGGGCAGGTGCAGTGAGATCTTAGGGCTGGCTGGACACCCATCCCCAGGCTCCATAAATGCTTGGATAAATGCTGGCAACAATGAAAACCAGCAGGTGTCACAGAGCTCAGAGAAGCCTCCAGAGCCAGCAGAATAACCATTATGGTGGAGTTCATGCTCTTGTGTGTGCCATGGGAATGCAGGCTGCCACTGATGGTCCTGCAGTGGGTCGGCTGTTTGGTGTCCATGGGTAAGGCAAGCTGGGTTGGAAACGGGCAACCTAGGGCACCTGTCACATCTGGTACACACTGTGCACTGATGGGGGAATAATCCCCAGCTCAGCCCCTGGAGATCCCTGGGAATTAGGAACATCTTGCTCAGCTGGCCTTGAAGGAGCTTTGGGAGCTGTGTCTGACTAGCTGCACCAACCCCCAGCCCAGCCTGGGACTTGGGAGTGTGAGGAACAGCACAGCGAGGTGAGGTAGCCTTGGGCCTGGAGCTAGAGGGAGGGCAGCGGAGAAAAGGTATCTGGGCCTACTGGTGCCAGAAGCAGGAGCTTGTACTTTTCCCTTATCTGGGGACAAAGGGGAGGTCCAGGTGGGCTTTAGATATAGAAGTAACATGGTCTAATCTGTGTGTGATAGGCTTTAATTCAGGGATTTTCTGTATTGAGGTGTCTGGGGAAGAAGATCACAGGGAGCAGTTGTTACCAAATCAAATTTGCACCCGCTTGCCTGAGCACAGGAAAGCTCCCATGCTGATACTGGGTTGTGGTGAAAGAAAGTGCAGTATTTATTGCAGGGACCCAGCAAGGAGTCCAGATAGTTTGGGCACAAAACACTTGACCCCCTCCCTCTCTTGAATTTCAGGGAATGGCTTCTAGAGATAGGGTGAGGTAGAGTTGCTTGGGCACATGATCAGCCCCTAGACAGTTGTCTGATTGCTTGGTGGTAAGGTAACTGGGAGCCAACATCACCAACCTTCTGGTTTTCCCTGGTTTGAGGTCTATGGGCTGGTGAGCAACTTCCTCTACCTGGTTCTGGCTCAGTCTACAAAGAAGCTCAAAGATAAGGCTCAGAATACTATCTATAGCACTAGTTTTTGTTCAGTCGCTCACTCCTGTCCACCTCTTTTTGACCCCATGGACTGCAGTACGCCAGGCTTCCCTGTTCTTCACTATGTCCTGGAGTTGGCTCAAAGTCATGTCCATTGAGTCAATGATGCCATCCAATCATCTCATGCTCTGTTGTCCCCTTCTCCTTCTGCCGATGTCCTGCCCCGGTGGATTCAGGGTAATTCGAAGGGGAGACGGAATCGGCGAGGAAAAATTTATTTAGAAATGTAAAGAGATTAGGAAAAAATAGTGTAGTAGGAAAATGAGTGGAGAAAAGAGGCTGATTAACTTGGTTTATGTGGAAAACCAATAAAGTTCCAGACAAGGAAGTTGCACCATCTACGTTGGGCCATAGACGCCTGCTTGAAAGGCGGAGGGTGCCCCGCCTTGGGCTCCCTCTCGCGTGGGTGTCAGAAGCCTGAGCAAGTAAGTAGACTCGGTGAGCCTCCGTGTCCCAAGGGATCAGCCTGAAAAGGAGAGGGAAGGAGAGGGAGCAAGAGAAAGAATCAGCACGGGGGAGGCCAGGCTTGTGCAAAAACTGCTCAATAACTTTATTTTTAAAAGGTGTTTATACACCCTAAATTTTACATAATGGATACAGAGTCATGCAGGGGCAGCAGCCCTGACCCTTTTGGTATATCTTTTTGTATACAAAAGGTCTCAGGTGATTTACATTATCTTCTGGCCAAGAGGCCTGTTAACACTTTATGGCTCTCTTCCTTAATGAATGTTAATCTTGTTTCCCCTGAAATGTTTTTCTTTAATCTGCATATCCCTTAAAGCACTAAAGTTACATCTCTATAGAACAAAGGTGCAGTGGGTTATAACAAAGAAGTTACTTAATTCAAAGATCTATGTTGCTACTTGTTTTTTTCTATATACCAACTATACCAACAAATAAAAGATATGAAAATTTGGCAGCAAGTACTGGCTCAACAATGAAACGCTTAATCAGTGTTATTCTAACGATCTTGACTCCTGGGAAGCCCCTGCATTCCTAGGATGTTTTAAGCTGCCTCTTGCACTCGGGAGGCCGGGAGGCCGAGGCCGGGAGGGAGGCTGGGAGGCCGCAAACAATCACATGTGCAGCTGTAAGAGTCTGGACAGACCTGTCAGGCAAGTTAGAAAGCCATCAGAGGGGTTTGGATTGGAACACTCTATTAAGCCCAGGAGACTTATTATCTAAAAGCTCTAAATTAACCTTTCCCAGAAAAAGGTGGTGGGGGGATAGGTCCCCTGTTAATGTTAGAAGAGTGGACGAAAAGCATGATGTAGTACGGCAGGCAGACTCTGGTTTTGGGGGTGGATGCTCAGGAAATTTCAGGGGTTCCCCCTGAAGCCTGATCACGCCCTTGCATTATGTCAGGCTTCCTTCCTCATGACCTTTGCCATGGGCGGGGTTCCTCATGCTGGCTCCTGGCATCCGGCCTTCACTCATTCCTAGCATCAGGGTCTTTTCCAATGAGTTAGCTCTTTGCATCAGGTGGCCAAAGTATTGGAGCTTCAACTTCAGCATCAGTCCTTCCAATGAATATTCAGGATTGATTTCCTTTAGGTTTGACTAGTTTAATCTACTTTCTGTCCAAGGGACTCTCAGGAGTCTTCTACAGCACCACACACTCAGCCTTCTTTATGGTCCAACTCTCACATCCATACATGACTACTGGAAAAACCATAGCTTTGACTAGATGGACTTATGTTGGCAAAGTGATGTCTCTGCTTTTTAATATGCTGTCTAGATTTGTCATAGCCTTTTTTTCCCAAGAAGCAAGTGTGTTTTAATTTCATGACTGCAGTCACCATCTGCAATGATTTTGGAGTCCAAGAAAATATAATCTGTCACGAGGTGATGGAATTCCCATTGAGCTGTTTCAAATCCTGAAAGATGATGCTGTGAAAGTGCTGTACTCAATTTGCCAGCAAATCTGGAAAACTCAGCAGTGGCCACAGGACTGGAAAAGGTCAGTTTTCATCCCAATTCCAAAGAAAGGCAATGCCAAAGAATGCTCAAACTACCGCACAATTGCAATCATCTCACATGCTAGTAAAGTAATGCTCAAAATTCTCCAAGGCAGACTTCAGCAATATGTGAACCATGAACTCCCTGATGTTCAAGCTGGTTTTAGAAAAGGCAGAGGAACCAGAGATCAAATTGCCAACATCCGCTGGATCATCGAAAAAGCAAGAGAGTTCCAGAAAAACATCTATTTCTGCTTTATTGACTATGCCAAAGCCTTTGACTGTGTGGATCACAGTAAACTGTGGAAAATTCTGAAAGAGATGGGAATACCAGACCACCTGACCTGCCTCTTGAGAAATCTGTATGCAGGTCAGGAAGCAACAGTTAGNGAGAGTTCCAGAAAAACATCTATTTCTGCTTTATTGACTATGCCAAAGCCTTTGACTGTGTGGATCACAATAAACTGTGGAAAATTCTGAGAGAGATGGGAATACCAGACCACCTGGCCTGCCTCTTGAGAAACCTATATGCAGGTCAGGAAGCAACAGTTAGAACTGGACATGGAACAACAGACTGGTTCCCAATAGGAAAAGGAGTACGTCAAGGCTGTATATTGTCACCCTGCTTATTTAACTTACATGCAGAGCACATCTAGAGAAACACTGGGCTGGAAGAATCACAAGCTGGAATCAAGATTGCCGGGAGAAATAGCAATAACCTCAGATATGCAGATGACACCACCCTTATGGCAGACAGTGAAGAAGAACTAAAGAGCCTCTTGTTGAAAGTGAAAGAGGAGAGTGAAAAAGTTGGCTTAAAACTCAACATTCAGAAAATGAAGATCATGGCATCTGGCCCCATCACTTCATGGGAAATAGATGGAGAAACAGTGGAAACGGTGTCAGTTTTTATTTCTTGGGGCTCTGAAATCATGGCAGATGGTGAATACAGCCATGAAGTTAAAAGACGCTTACTCCTTGGAAAGAAAGTTATGACCACCTAGATAGTATATTGAAAAGCAGAGATATTACTTTGCCAACAAAGGTCCATCTAGTCAAGGCTATGGTTTTTCCAGTGGTCATGTATGGATGTGAGTTGGACTGTGAAGAAAGATGAGCGCTGAAGAATTGATGCTTTTGAAGTGTGGTGTTGGAGAAGACTCTTGAGAGTCCCATGGACTGCAAGGAGATCCAACCAGTCCATCCTAAAGGAAATCAGTCCTGGGTGTTCTTTGGAAGGACTGATGTTGAAGCTGAAACTCCAGTACTTTGGCCACCTGATGCGAAGAGTTGACTCATTGGAAAAGACCCTGATGCTGGGAGGGATTGGGGGCAGGAGGAGAAGGGGACGACAGAGGATGAGAAGGCTGGATGGCATCACTGACTCGATGGACATGAGTTTGGGTGAACTCTGGGAGTTGATGATGGACAGGGAGGCCTGGCATGCTGTGATTCATGGGGTCACAAAGAGCTGGACACAAATGAGCATCTGAAGTGAACTGATACACATATACTTGCACCTCCCTTCTACATGCTCCAACCATCAACTTTCATTTTAGTAGGATTCAAACAGATCTAGAATAGAAACTTACCCTGCCCCTTACAGTTGTATAACCCAATGCCAGCTGTTGAAGGTCTTTGGACTTCAGTGTCTTTCTACCCACAAGGTTGTAATGAGAACTATATAACCTAAAATATGTTAAGTGTTTAGCAGGGTGCTTGTCGCATAGTAAGTCCTAAAGAAATGAAGAACTAGTATAAACTGTTGTCCTGTAAGATCTACTCTTTATTGACTAAAAATACCTTATAACAAAAATAATTACTCCTTTATAATCCATAGTACCTTAGGGACTAACATGTAGTTTCCTTAACTCTGTGTGCTCAGTGAAGGGTCTGCTTATGAAAATTTTCAGTCTAAAACATATTCAGCTTTAACACCATTTTGTACAGGATATATTTAAATAGATATGTGTATGGGAGTATTTCACATCCTCAGATCACTAGTAAAAATGTCTAAAAGAAAGAATGTATGCACTAACAAGCAGATAAAACAGGAAATTAGTTTACTGCCTTGCATGGCAATGGGCAACATTTTCAGAAAGATACTGTTATAGGGATTGTATTGAATATGTAGAGGTAGTTTAGTCATTTTCACAGTAGTGATTCTTCCCATGCAAAAACACCTTCTGTGTCATCTTTGGTTTCTTTCACCAGTGTCTTATAGTTTTCTGAGTACAGGTCCTTTACTTCTTTAGGGAAGGTTTATTCCTAGGTATTTTATTATTTTTGATGCAATGATAAATGAGATTGTTTCCTTAATTTCTCTTTGTGATCTTTTACTGTTAGTGTGTAGGAATGCAAGAGATTTCTGTACATTAATTTTGTATCCTGCTTTACCAGATTTATTAATTAGCTCTAGTAGTTTTCTGGTAGTTAACTTTAGAATTTTCTATGTATAGTATCATGTTATCTGCAAACAGTGACATTTTTTACTTCTTTTCCAATTTGTATAGCTTTTTGAACTATTGGTGGGAATGTAAATTGATACAGTCACTATGAAGAACATTAGAAGTTTCCTTAAAAAACTAAACACAGAACTACCATATGACCCAGCAATTCTACTCCTGGGCATATACCCAAAGAAAACCATAATTCAAAAAGACACAGGCACCCCCAAGTTTACTGCAGCACTATTCACAATAGCCAGGACATGGAAACAACCCAACTATCTATCAACAGAGGAATGGATAAAGGAGATGTGGTACATATATACAATGAAATGTTACTCAGTCATAAAAATGAATGAAACTGGGTCATTTGGAGAGATGTGAATGGATCTAGAGACTGTTATATAGAGTGAAGTCAGTTTCACTATGAAGAACATTATGAAGTTTCCTTAAAAAACTAAACACAGAACTACCATATGACCCAGCAATTCTACTCCTGGGCATATACCCAAAGAAAACCATAATTCAAAAAGACACAGGCACCCCCAAGTTTACTGCAGCACTATTCACAATAGCCAGGACATGGAAACAACCCAACTATCTATCAACAGAGGAATGGATAAAGGAGATGTGGTACATATATACAATGAAATGTTACTCAGTCATAAAAATGAATGAAACTGGGTCATTTGGAGAGATGTGAATGGATCTAGAGACTGTTATATAGAGTGAAGTCAGTCAGTCAGAGAAAAGCAGATATTGTATATTAACACATATATGTAGAATCTAGAAAAATGGTATAGATGATCTTATTTGCAAACCAGAAGTAGAGACATAGACATAGAGAACAAATATATATATTCCAAAGGGGGAAGGGGGTGGGATGAACTGGGAGGCTGGAGCAGACATATATACACTATTAATACTATATATAAAATACATAAATAATAAGAACATTTTATAGCACAGGTAACTCTACTCAGTGCTCTGTGGTGACCTAAATGGGGAGGAAATCCAAAAAAAGAAGGGCTATATATACATGTAGCTGATTCACTTTGCTGTATAGCAGAAACTAACATAACATTGTAAAGCAACTATACTCCAAAAACTAATAAAAATAAATAAAATTAATAAATGAAGTATATAGTATATATGTTAGAAGATGGTAAGTGCAATTAATAATATCACCAAAGAAGTATAAATCAAACAAGTTAAGAAAGATCCAAGGTGCCATGGGTTTGGAATGAGAAGAGGAATGACAAGATGCAGTATTATTTTTCACTTTCATTATTTAAGAAATAATTGGCATATGGCACTACATGAATTTAAGATGTACAGCATAATCATTTGGTATATGTGTAATTGTGAAATGATCACCACAATAAGTTAACATCTATCACCTCACCTAATTGTAATTTTTTCCTTATGATGAAAACTTTTATAATCTACTCTCTTAGAAACTTTCATATATATAGTATGGTATTAACTGTAGTTATCATGCTGTACATTATATCCCCAAAACTTATTTATCTTATAACTGGAAGTTTGTTGTTGTTGCTTTTTTTACTTTTACCATCTTCACCTATTTTGCCCTAACAACCCCTCATTCCCCACCTCTGGAAACCACCAATCTGTTCTCTATTTCTGTAAGTTTGGTTTTTTAGCTTCTTACTGATATAAGTGAGAACATAGACAAGATGCAGTATTGAATGAGGACAGGCCTCATCACTAAGAAGGTGGACTTGAGCAAAGAACTGAAGATAGTAAAAAAGTTGGCCAAATATTTAAGAAAATCTAAGCAGATGGAATACCCAGAGCGAATGTCCTCAGACATGAACGTGCTTAATGTGTCAAAATGAAAACAAGGAGGTCAGCTTGGCTGCATCAGAATGGGATTTGGGGGAAAGCAGGCAATGAGACCAGAGGTATGAGGCAAATAATATGGGCCTGTAAGCCACTGAAAGCACAGCACCTTTTACTTAAAGTGAAATGATGAACCAGCACCGATATTTGAACAGAAGAGTGGTATAATCTGACTTACTTTTCAAAGATTCATTCTTGAAGATTCTCCTGGAGTAGGAGATGACAACCCACTCCAGTATTCTTGCCTGGAAAATTCCATGGACATAGGAGCCTGGTGGGCTACAGTCCATGGCATCACAAAGAATCAGACACAACTGAGTGAGCATGCATGCACATGTTCTGGTATAGCAAATGGCTGGTCACTTGCATTAGTGTAACAAGCAGANAAAGTAATCAGGCAAAGAAAGTGCTTTTGAGGGGAAATCTTTCAATGGATAGATTATATAAGATCATAGAAATAATTCAGTCTCACTAAAGTCATTAAAATATTACAAATGAGAAATTAAATTAATAGTTATAAAGTGTTCATATTTCCTCATAGAGGAAGAATCATAGGCAATGATTTGAAAGCCTCACATCTACTGTCCCCTTCAGTTAAAAATAAAAGCAAAAAAGTAACAGCATTCTGACATTTTGATTACTTAGTAATTTGTTCACCCTTAATTGAAAAATATCTAGTACCCTGTGCTTTCCAAAAATATGGTGGAAAAGTGTACACACTTGTAAGAAAGGAGAGGAAAACGAATTTTGAATTTAAACTGTCTTATGAATGATAAAGTGGTTAACTTTTCATTGAAAGAGCTTATGGAGGAGATGTAAAACCAGAGAGAAAAAGAGGGGCCAAGATAAATCAGACAATGATTTGAGGCTTTTAAAAATATCATATGTTTCTGATGATTTTGCATTTTCATGCTTTTTGTCTTATTAAAATTCAGTAAACACTTGGTCCTACTAAGCCACAAATATTTAAATTCTACTAAATCAATTATTATCTTCAACATCATTTCAAAAAGGAAATGCAGCAGTTATTTATACACAAGCATCTTAAACTGGAAATACACACTTGTGAGAAAGGAGAGGAAAACGAATTTTGAATTTAAACTGTCTTATGAATGATAAAGTGGTTAACTTTTCATTGAAAGAGCTTATGGAGGAGATGTAAAACCAGAGAGAAAAAGAGGGGCCAAAATAAATCAGACAATGATTTGAGGCTTTTAAAAATATCATATGTTTCTGATGATTTTGCATTTTCATGCTTTTTGTCTTATTAAAATTCAGTAAACACTTGGTCCTACTAAGCCACAAATATTTAAATTCTACTAAATCAATTATTATCTTCAACATCATTTCAAAAAGGAAATGCAGCAGTTATTTATACACAAGCATCTTAAACTGGAACTCCCTTTTATACAGGGCTGCTTGATACACATTCCTTATATGGGAATATCTGTTCCAGTCACTTAATCAAAGAAATTCTTGTTTATGGACACTGGGGATTTCTTTCCCTTCCATCCTAATATAATATGTACAGTAAGAATAATTCTTCCTCTTGGTCCAAACTCTTCCTTTCATCTTCTCCAAAAAGAAAAAGAAGGGAATAATGGATGGTAGGAAACAAAAAGAGTGGGAAGAAGTGGAGGAAAATAAGGGATTAAAGGCTTTGGAAATCTCCAGAGTAGGGGCATACAAGTTTTTTCAGAAACAGGTTTTTTGATCAGAAACTGATGTGTGGGTTACCTTTATAACAGTGGCACACTGAAAACGACTGCACCAGCATGTGACTCAGAAGTTAAGTCAAGAGCCTGTGGAGGTTTTACTTATATGTAATTTCTGTCTTTCTTCATCACCCAAAGTTTTATGATGTTGCTTAATGCAGTTAAATTTGATGAGGTCGAAAGCAGACAGTTTCAATTACCATCAAATTATAATTACTAATTGTTTAGAAGCTGAGAGTATTAAAATACTGATGGCAGAGGGCAGATTATTCAAAAACACTTTTTTGAATAAAAAAGTCAAGTGTGCTTCAGGCCAATTGTGAGCATGAGCAGCATGGTGGGCATCCGGCAATGGTTGAGGTTAGAGCTGGGGGAGGAGGTGAACCTTTACCCACGGTTTGGCACACGGGTAACCTTGAGAGGAGGACCCGAGCCCTCTGCCATGGCTAACTGATGTTCTTACAGGATATCTCTTTTCTCCGGGCTTTTAGTTCTACAATCCTATCAGTGAAATACTTTCAAATATGATGGATTAAATATAAAGATATCATTAACTGGCCCTGGTGTTGAATCAGTATTTATTCATTCTGTTGCTATGAGAAAACATTTTCTCAAATAAGTGATTTACAGCTTTTGGAAACAAACTGTTAAAAATTACCGGTGTAGCTTCCTTTACAGATATATACAATGGTGAACAAAACAAAAAGTAAAAACAAAGAACTTCCTTTTCAAAGAGAATGCTTAAATGTATTTCTTCTTATTCATAGGAATTGTCAATCACTGCAGTCAATTCTTTTTTCCCCTTGCTGAGAAAGTTTCTAACTGGTTTCATACTTAGCTAGCTTGTCAAAGCACAGTAAAATCACAAAATTTTAAAAATCTTTTTTTGCCACAGTACAATGTTTTACTAATTAAAATTGTCAATAAGGAATTCACTTCTTACCTTGTCAGAAGGTTTAAATGGATTTCCTTGTCCACTAATTCCACCACTGATACTAAATCCAAGGCCAGGATTCTTTTCTATTCTTACACAAAACTATGTAAAAAAAGATAAAAAAGTAATCAAATACATGTAAAGCTAAATATCTTCAAATAATTGTATCTTACTAGAAGAGATTCACATTTCACTTAAGTTCTCAGGGTTACCCTATGTTAACTTGGTACGCAAAAGACAGTATAAACTCTGACAAAATAGT
Source organism: Aepyceros melampus (assembly GCA_006408695.1). NCBI lineage: Eukaryota > Metazoa > Chordata > Mammalia > Artiodactyla > Bovidae > Aepyceros > Aepyceros melampus. The sequence goes on from SJXQ01004312.1 coordinate 412,620, forward strand.
ATTTCTCTGGTGGTGATGTTCAGTTGCTAAGTCATGTCTAACTCTGTGGGCCAATGAACTGCAGGGCATCAGGCTCTTCTGTCCTCCACTATCTCTTGGAGTTTTCTCAAATTCATGTCCATTGTGTTGGTGATGCTGTCTAACCATCTCATCCTCTGTTGTCCCCTTCTCCTTTTGCCTTCAATCTTTCCCAGCCTCAGGGTCTTTTCCAGGGAGTTGGCTCTTCAGATCAGGTGGCCAAAGTATTGGAGCTTCAGCTTCAGCAAGTGTTTCTATAGGCATCAACTATGATGCTGCTGCTGCTGCTAAGTCGCTTTAGTTGTGTCCAATAGGAATTAACTTAAAATTACCTGAGCAAGCAGACATGAGGAAGTATTCATTCATTACCATGTGCAGGACTAAATTTTGATTAGCAGTTTGTAAAACTTAAAAATCTTTTAACAATAACAATTGCATTATTTTAATTATCTACTGTAAATGCACATATATTCTGACTAATTAGAAAGAGCTGTGTGACTAAGTGAAAGAAATTTTGCAATGTAGAGTGAGAGAAAAGATGGCTACGTAATTTAAATTAGTTGCTATTGTTTTCTAGGAGAATAGAACAATCCATCTTCTGGGTAGATAATTCTATTGTTTAGATACAGCTAAATCGTTTCAGTCGTGTCCGACGCTGTATGACCCCATAGACGGCCTCCCACCAAGCTCCCCCGTCCCTGGGATTCTCCAGGCAAGAACACTGGAGAGGGTTGCCATTTCCTTCTCCAATGCATGAAAGTGAAAAGTGAAAGGGAAGTCGCTCAGTCGTGTCTGATTCTTAGCGACCCCATGGGCTGCAGCCTACCAGGCTCCTCCATCCATGGGGTTTTCCAGGCAACAGTACACAGCAGAGGCTTTAATTTGAGAAAGGGGTGAAGTTTTAGCCACAGTTTGAGTGAAGGCGAAAGAAAAGAGAAAAGAAAAACTCTGAAAACAGTTCAGGGTTTTGGCAGCAGCTCCTGAAGAGACAGTTAACAGGTCTTAAAGGAAAGAGGAAAAGACTGAAAAAAGAAAAAGATAAAAAATATGGAGGAATTGTTTGTGATAGAGAAGAGTCAGTAAATATTTAGGACTGTGAAGGCTAATATTCTAGTATTCTGTGCTCTGTTACCCCCCGAAGCCCCAAATCATAAATGAGATCTGTTGAACATCAGAGCCCTAGGCTTTCCAATGAAATGATGGCATTAGAAGTAGGTCCAGCTTGGGGTAAGGAGGTAGAAAAGGTAACAGCCATTATAAAAGTTGATGCAAAGATGCAGATCAAGAATTCAGTGGAAGGGACATCAGTGCCAACACTGAGCTAAAGCAAGGGTCCCCAGTCTTCAGGATCTAATGCTTGATGATCTGAGGTGTAACTGATTAATAATAATGGAAACAAGGAGCACAATAAAAGTAATGCGCTTAAATCATTCTTAAGTCATCTTGCCCTTCCTCCACCCTGTCTATGGAAAAACTGCCTTCCACAAAACCGGTTCCTGGTGTCAAAAAGATTGAGGACCACTGCCCCAGAGAAACTATAAAAACCTAGGAATTTTTGATGATTCAGAGCTGGGGATGTGTGTGGGGGGTCTGTGAGAAAATGCTAGTTTTCCATCTGAAGTGGGACAGGGTGACCCCAGATGACTGAAAGACTTGGGAACCCCAGAGGTAGCATATAATTTGATTACATAATGGGGAACAAACTTTTATAACTTCAATCTATTGAACAAGTACTGAAACTAGGATGAACCAAGTATTACCAGAGATTAGCAGGCAAAAGGTTAATAGAGAGTTAAAAAATTTAAAAATACATTAAAATATATTTTGTATTTATATAAATACATACTGGAAGGGCTTCCCTGGTGGCTCAGTGGTGAAGAATCTGCCTTCAGTGCAGGAGACCGCCTGCAATGCAGGTGACCCAGGTTTGATTCCTGGCTTGGAAAGATCCCCTGGAGAAGGAAATGCCAACCCATTCCAGCATTCTTGCCTGGGAGATCCCATGGACAGAGGAGTCTGGCGGGCTACAGTCCATGGGGTTTCGAAAGAGTAGGACATGACTTAGCTATTGAACAACAGCCTCCATAGTACTGGAAATGTTCTTTAAGATGATTTGAAACATCAGCTTAATGTTTTCTCCAGCAACACTTCTTAGCCTATTAATTTGCTTACAGGCAAATGCCAATGCCCAAAATGTTCTCTACATCTTTATTTTTAAGGTACATTTAATCCTTACCTCTTAGACAGTTCAAGGCAAACTTAAGTCCTATTCCTGACTTAATTAGCATATATTGTGAGTTGATGGGAACTAGATCAATTTGTTCCCATCAAGTCTCATTAAATCAGAACTGGCCATTTAATGAGATTATCCTTAATTCACTGTCATATTCTTTAACAGTAAATACAATGGTTAACTATTATATGCAGTTCACTTGCAGCACAAGAACAAAAAACTATCCACTAATGTGATTTTTATGGTGAAGTCATTAATGAACAGTTTCTAAATGATGAGTAACTGCAATTATCATAAGTACTCTATGTTTTATTTTAAAGATACGTTTATTAAAACTTTTCCTTTAGTTGATCTAGATTTGTTAAAACTAGTTATCAAATGGTGGTAGAAACTATGATTTTGAATAGTTTTATATTTAAATGGCTCACTGTCTATCAACATGAACATGTAACAGCTTGATGTAGCTTGAAGGAATGTGTTAGATTTATTCAACATACCATTTCACTTAGTAGTCCTTTTTTGTTATTTGTCATTAATTAGAAAATGAGAAGAAAGGAACTAAACATAACTTAAATATTTTACCTTTATATTTTCTAGTATTTCTGTGCATTTCCAATTAAATTATTTAAAATTGGGGTTGTATTTTTCTAAAAATGTGAAAATTTTATGTTTTACAATGCAATATGTGGAAGGTAGGCACACTTCTGGCTTTCTCCAGACCACTATAAAAACTGAAAGGAAACATATGCAACAGATTTTATTTACAAAGTAAACTGCTGAGAACACTTTTCAGCTATTCTCCTGTAGTGACTATATCTATTTTATAAAGTCAATCTGGAAGGAACTAAAAATCTAAGGAAAACAAATTTCATATGTGCCAGGTATATGAAGAACTGCTTCAATATATTTTTTAAATAACAGAAATAATAAAGATGCCACTGTGGTTTTATAAATGTGACAAACAGCCATACATTCTGATCTGAAGCTAGACTCCTCTTGGGAATGCTATGCTATGGTTAATAGGTTGTGTTGCGGCTGTTGTGTTCCATAAAGCATGTCAGAGACAGTATGCATCTCACATATAAGGAGTTCCACCTGTCTGCCAAGGCCCAAAGGGGCCATGAAATGTAAGAGCAGAGAATACTTCAAGAAGCAGTCTGAAAGTAAAGAAGTTTAGCCAAGAGGAAATGCAGTGTTCTAGCAAAAGGTCAGATCTAGGAGGCTAATGAATAGCTTATTTAGTGAAAATCAGCGTTTCTATTTTCTATCAAGTTACTGATATCAACGAGTGAAATTTCTGACTGAAGATATTGGCAACAGTTTGGCAATAAATGGTGCATTTGCTTCTTGTGAGTCTGCTTCTATCATTTGACTACTTGATAACTCTGGTTTATATTGATCTTGTTCCAATTAAAATACTGGGTCATAACTTGGAGAAGCCTGTGACAAAAAGGATTGTTATGTAGCAGTGAGGCTCTGTGAATCATAATCTATAATCTCTGGAATTCAGTGATCTGATTTGGTCTTGCAGTGCTCTAAAACCTAGTAACAAGAATAAAGGAAATTGTTGAGCCTTGTGTGTTTATATATATGAACAACATGTGTGTGTACAGGCACATGCATGGATGTGTGTGAGGTGTAATTCAGGATTAGAGAGCTGCATTATAGAAAGATACCTGGTGATGCTGTAGTTATCTTGCTTACTGTGCTTTGTTCTAGAGACCATTCCCTTTCCTGCTGCTGCTGCTGCTAAGTCGCTTCAGTTGTGTCCGACTCTGTGTGACCCCAGAGACAGCAGCCCACCAGGCTCCCTGGTCCCTGGGATTCTCCAGGCAAGAACACTGGAGTGGTTTGCCATTTCCCTCTCCAATGCATGAAAGTGAAAAGTGAAAGTGAAGTCGCTCAGTCGTGTCCAACTCCTAGTAACCCCATGGACTGCAGCCTGCCAGGCTCCTTTGCCCACGGGATTTGCCAGGCAAGAGTATTTATGAAGCTTTCAGTGGATACTTGCTGTTTTTGCTGCTCAAGAGCAATTCATTCTTTGTCTGGCAGCTATCATCTCCAATTCTCTTTGAAAACCACTCACTTCTTTATTCTTAGCCTCTATGCTTTCAGTGAATCATGTTATCTAGACCTAAAACAAAGCACTGTATCCCCTAAAAATATCATTTATTATAGGATGGGCAGGTAACCTGATCAAATAGGAGAAATGAGAAGCCTATTGGGATTTTCAGGAAAGAGAATCTTGCTCTATCTTGCTAGTTTTAAGTCTGAGAGGGTCTGAAGCTCTTGAGCTATTTTTCTACCAATAAAGAAATAAAAAAAGAGTGGCTAGTCCCTTCACTGTACAGCAGAAACTAGCCATTCTTTCTTATTTCTTTATTGGCTCTTCTGTTCATGACCTTTAAATGATAGAGTGGTTCAGTGCTCAGACTTTGACCCTCTTCTCTTTTGTATCCATACACACTTGGATGGCATCATCGACTGAATGGATGAGTCAGCAAACTCTGGGAGATAGTGAAGAATAGGGAAGCCTGGAGTGCTGCAGTCCATGGGGTTGCAAAGAGTCAGACACAACTGAGTGACTGAAAAACAACACACACCTATATGGTTTCATTCAGCTCCAGGATGGATGACTCCAAAATTTATACATCTCTAGCCCTGGCCTCTCCTCTGTACTTCAGATGTTTATATTCAATTACCCACTTGTTGATATCTCAATCTGAATGCCCAGTGAACTTCTGAAACTTGTTGATTAGCTGTTAGTTAAGTCGTGTCTGACTCTTTTTCAGTCCCATGGACTGTAGGCCACCAGGCTCTTCTGTCTTTGGTGGTTTAGTTGTTAAGTCGTGTCTGAGTCTTGTGACCCCATGGATTGTAGCCTGCTGGGGCTCCTTTATCCATGGGATTCTTCAAGCAAGCATACTAGAGTCGGTTGCCATTTCCTTTTCCAGGGGCTCCTCCTGACTCAGGAATCGAACCCAGGTCTCCTGCATTGCAGGCAGTTTCTTTACTGACTGAGCTACAAGGAATTCTTTAACTTAGCATGGTCAAAAGAAACATTGTAAAGCAACTATACCCTCAAACAAGAACAAAGAAATCTGGCTCAGAGAATCCACTCTTGAGTGAAACATCTTAATGAAAAAATAAAGGAAAGGCTAGTGTGGAAAGAGGAAAACAAGCAGAATAGTGATAGCCAAGTGAAGAAAATTTAAAGAAAGAGGTCAAGCCACATGCTGAGAGATGATGATGGGGATCTGACTATGAGACTTGACAGAAGTAGAGAGAATGCTTCGTGGTACTGAAATTAAGCTTGAAATTAAATTTGCTGCTACCTTTACTTTTAGTACCTGGTGTTATGGGTTATTATATAACAAGGCTTGTGTGATAAATAATCTATACAATTATATAAAATCTACAAAAAACTCTGCATTTCCAGATTTCTAAGAAGCCTATGTAAATAAGCTCAAAAATATAATAATTATAAAACATATACATATTTAAGAACAATTACTATTTTTGATCCTTCTATTTTCATATTTTTTTCTGTTGTGAATTAGAGATGCAAGTTCAACTAAATTGCTCATTAAATCTTTTGAAGAAACATCCTAATAGAAAGATTGATGAATAGGGGCTTTCCTGGTGGCTCAGGGGTAAAGAATCCAATTGCCAGTTCAGGAGACATTGATCCCTGATCTGGGAGGATATTGCATGTCTCAGAGAAATTAAGCCAGGGCACCACAACTATTGAGCTTCTGCTCTAGAGCTCAGGAACCACAACTACTGAGCCCACGGGCAGCAACTACTGAAGCCTGTGCTCGGCAACAGGAGAAACCACGGCAACGAGAAACCTGCGCACTGCAACTAGAGAGCAGTCTCTGCCCATCACAACTTAGAGAAAAACCCATGCAGCAATGAAGACCCAGCACAGCCAAAAATAGATAAATAAAATTATTTTTAAAAAAAGAGAAATTGATGAATAAAATCTTTCTAGTAGCATTTTCTAGATTTTCAGGAAAAAAACTGCCAACTCTATATGTTTCTAGAAAATAGAAACTCAATTTTTTTAGTATGTAAATGAATTTAAAAGGTTGTTCACTTCACTTCCTTCATTTTCACTTAAGGAAACCAAGACCATACATATATTTAGTGGAACACTGAGAGAGGCCTTCTGATTCCTACTACAGTGTTTACTGAATGCCACTATCTATAATAACTGCATAAAATTCATAAGTCAATTTGTAGAATTTGTTGTGATGAGTTAGACATTGTGTCGCACTATGATTTGTAATTTCAGAATTGCAGTACTAAGGTTACTGAAGAATAAAATTCTATGAGGAAAATATGAATTAATAGCTGTATTTTAAGTGGAGCAGGATGAGGTATGGGATGTCCCTGAAATCATTTTAGTAAATAAATACATTAGAACCATCTTAATATCTGTTTTCTATAATTTGTATTTAATTATTGCCTTTTAATTTAAAAATTTATAAATAAACTCCCAAAATATTTCCAAGTTTTTCTTCTTAAACTATTAAGCATTCAGAATAATGGTTTTTTTTCACTTGGTCCCGATAGATGAAAGCCTCAACTGGAAACCCTGTGAGCCCTTCAGGCAGCTGATCAGAGTATCTAAAGAAATGTCTGAAATCATGTTTTAGCCAATTGCTTCATGAATTATTATATGCTCCACATATTATTAAGTATGAAAAATGATTTCTTCCGAGGTACACTACAGCATCTCCTTCAGGGAGGGTTTCTGAGCTTTGTTGTTGTTTTTTTTTTTGTCCTTGAATATGATGGATGGGACCTGCTTTGTATAACTCATAGAGCTTATTCTAATGTAATGTTACAAGTCCTCTTTTAGGCACAAACTTTAGTTTGAATGTATACTCCTGGTAGGAGACAGCTCTGCGGCTCTGGCCATCCTGATGTATTAGGTTCATTAGTGGGTATGTCCTCTTTCTTGTTTGGGGCAGACAGAAACTCTAGAGTGTATTTTTTATATTTTTATTCTTCCAGTGTGAGCTTACTCTTGACCCCTGTGTTTGGCCATAGTGCAGCAGGCTGTAGCTTATAATGTGGTACACTCATGAAATTGGATTTTAATTCTAGTTCTGCTTCTTCAAATCTTAGGCTTTTAGTCAATAAAACAGGAACTGCTCTATCCATCACATTATTGGTTAGATGAAATCAGTTAATATATGAAAGCATTTTGAAACATTTGAAGCATCAAGCTGTTTTTCCTTCCTATTTATGCTTTGGAGTCTATGTATTCTACATATACAAATATGCTTTGCCTTGGAGGGAAATGCAACTCACTCCAGTATTCTTGCCTGGAGAATTCCATGGACAGAGGAGCCTGGCAGGCTATAGTCCATGGGGTGGCAAAGAGTCGGACATAACTCTGTGTCTAACACTTACTTACTTCACTTATACTTTGCAAAAGAGAAAATGTTTATTTCAGTTTCTTTTAAAAATATTCAACAAGTTATGTATGAATTGTGTATGCTTCTAAATAAGTGTTAATAACAATATGCTATTCAGCTGGTAAATTGTTGAGCTGTAGAATCTCTCAAGTATCACTTCTCAGCCTTAGCTACACAATAGAATCACCTGAGGAGTTTCAAAAATTCCCATCACTCAGCTCACATTCAGACTAATGAAATCAGTTTCTTTGGGAATGAGGCCCAGACATTAGTGTTTTTCAAAGCTCCTGAACAACCTCCCTCCCTCTTTGTGACCCCATGGACTGTAGTCCACCGTTCCTCTGTCCATGGGATTCTCCAGGCAAGAATACTGGAGTGGGTTGCTATTCCCTTCTCCAGGGAATCTTCCCAATCCAGGGATCAAACCCAGGTTTCCAGCATGGCAGATTCTTTTATCATCTGAGCCAGCAGGGAAGCCTAGAACTATCATATGATCTAGCAATTCCACTCCGGGGCCTATATCCAGAAAAAATGAAAACACTAATTCAGAAAGACACATGAACCGCTATCTTCACAGAAGCACTATTTACCATATCCAGGACTTGGAAATGACCCAAGTGTCCATCAACAGACAAATGGATAAAGAAGACCTATAATATATATACACACAATATAAAAGGCCATATAAAAGGATAGAATTTTGCTATTTGAAACAAAATGAATGGGCTTAGAGGGCATTATGCTAAATGAAACAAGTGAGATAGATAAATACTGTAGGATATCACTGACATGTGGAATCTAAAAAATAATACAAATGAATAAATATGCAACATAGAAATAGACATAGAAAACAAACTTGTGGTTACCAAAGGGAAGAGGGGAGGGGGTAAAAATAAATTAAGGGTATGGGATTAATAGAAACAAACCATTATATATAAAATAAATAAACAACAAGGATATATTATATAGTATGGGAAATTATAGCCAATATCTTACAATAATTTATAATGAAATATAATCTGCAAAAATACTAATCATTATGCTGTATACCTGAGACTAAAATAATATTGTTAATCAACTATACTTCAATAAAAAAGTTGAAGAGATTCTAAAGTACAGCTGAGGTTGAGAAAAACTGATATAAAGTATTATTTTACTGAGAAGAAGAGGATAAGGTAAATAGTCACTTGGACTGGGAAACAAAGGAAGGAGCTGAGAAAATGGATATAATGGCTAAGAATTTTCATGTGGAGTGGGAAGGAGTCAAGTCTTCACTTTCTGGTTTTCTTCAACTCACTGTTTAATACAATTCTATGATTCTCTATTATATTTGTCAATAATCAAAATAGTTTACGCATTATAATCCCTTATTCTTTCTTTTTAAAAACTATTGTTTGTTGAAATAATTGCTTTACTATGTTGTGTAGTTTCTACTGTACAGCAAATTGTATCAGCCATGCATAAACATATATCCCTTTCCTTTGGGATTTCCTTCCCATTCAGATCATCACAATGCATTAAATAGAGTTCCCAGTGCTATAGAGTTCTCATTAGCTCTTTATTTTATACATGGTATCAATAGTATATATGTATCAATTCCAATCTCCCAATTCCTTCCATCTTTTTTTTTCCCTCTTAATATCTATTTATTTATTCTCAACCTCTGTGTCTCTATTTCTTCTTTGCAAATAAGGTCATCTATATCATTTTTATAGATTCCAACCTAAATATCCATCAACAGAGGAATGGATAAAGATGTGTTACATATATACAATGGAATATTTATTACTCAGCCATAAAAAAGAGCAAAATTGGGTCATTTGTATAATCCCTTTTCTAAGTAGAGTTCCCTGATAATGAATTTCAAGTGACATGCACACGAGTTTGTTGAAGGTAATTTGTTAAAGAAGATATCCATTATTATACATCAGATTTCTAGTTTGTAAAAACTAATACCTTGAATCTGGATAGTACTTTGTTTTAAAAATCACTTTCATATATTTTATGTTAATTATAGAGTTGAAAACAGACTTTCTACTTAATTTCTATGAAAATGAATATGTCAGAATAAGTGTATTAAATTAGAATTCTTAGATATTTTGCCTTGTGTTATTGTGATGGGTAGTTTGAGTGTTGAGATAGTTTCATCATTCAGGAGGAAAATCAAAGTTTACTAAGTGCTTCTTTAAGGTTAAAAAAAATGTGCTGGCTAGCTACAAATGACATTCATTTAGAATCCATTCAATATCATTGGTGGTAGAATTTATTATGTATTTTCAGGGGTATATGGAACTCACTTTAATCATATTAGAAACTCATGAGTTCTTTAGGCACACTAAGGGATACAGAGGTAAATTTTTGTTGATAATAAAACTATCCATTTGTTGAGTATTTTTGCTTTTTAAAGCATTGGACATGTTCATGTGAGTTCCAGTCAGTGTCTATTCCATCTACATAAAGTAACAGGCAAATTTGGCCTTGGAGTACAGATTGAAACAGGGAAAAGGCTAATAGAGTTCTGCCAAGAGAATGCACTGGTCATAGCAAAAACCCACTTCCAACAACACAAGAGAAGACTCTGCACATGGACATCACCAAATAGTCAACATCGAAATCAGACTGATTATATTCTTTGAAGCCAAAGATGGAGAAGCTCTATACGGTCAGCAAAAACAAGACAAGGAGCTGACTTGGCTCAGATCATGAACTCCTTATTGCCAAATTCAGACTGAAATTGAAGAAAGTGGAGAAAACCACTAGACCATTTAGGCATGACCTAAATCAAATCCTTTATGATTATACAGTGGAAATGAGAAATAGATTTAAGGGTCTAGATCTGATAAACAGAGTGCCTGATGAATTATGGATGGAGGTTCGTGACATTATACAGGAGACAGGAATCAAGACCATCCTCCAAGAAAAAGAAATGCAAAAAAACAAAATGGCTGTCTGAGGAGGCCGTACAAATAGCTGTGAAAAGAAGGGAAGCAAAAAGCAAAGGAGAAAAGGAAAGATATACCCAATTGAATGCAGAGTTCCAAAGAATAGCAAGGAGAGATCAGAAAGCCTTCCTCAGTGATCAATGCAAAGAAATAGAGGAAAAGAACAGAATGGGAAAGACTAAAGATCTCTTCAACAAAATTAGAGATACCAAGGGAACATTTCATGCAAAGATGGGCTCGATAAAGGACAGAAATGGTAGGGACTAACAGAAGCAGAAGATATTAAGAAGAGGTGGCAAGAATACACAGAAAAACTGTACAAAAAATATCTTCACGACCCGGATAATCACAATGATGTGATCACTCACCAAGAGCCAGACATCTTGGAATGTGAAGTCAAGTGGGCCTTAGAAAGCATCACTACGAACAAAGCTAGTGGAGGTGATGGAATTCCAGTTGAGCTATTTCAAATCCTGAAAGATGATGCTGTGAAAGTGCTGCACTCAATATGCCAGCAAATTTGGAAAACTCAGCAGTGGCCACAGGACTGGAAAAGGTCAGTTTTCATTCCAATCCCAAAGGAAGGCAATGCCAAAGAATGCTCAAACTACATTTGCCAACAAAGTTCCGTCTAGTCAAGGCTATGGTTTTTCCAGTAGTCATGTATGGATGTGAGAGCTGGACTATAAAGAAAGCTGAGCGCATAAGAATTGATGCTTTTGAACTGTGGTGTTGGAGAAGACTTTTGAGAGTCCCTTGGACTGTAAGGAGATCCAACCAGTCCATCCTGAAGGAGATCAGTCCTGGGTATTCATTGGAAGGACTGATGTTGAAGCTGAAACTCCAATACTTTGCCACCTCATGCAAAGGGTTAACTCATTGGAAAAGACCCTGATGCTGGGAAAGATTGAGGGCTGGAGAAGGGACAACAGAGGGTGAGATGCTTGGATTGCATCACCGACTCAAAATGGACATGGGTTTGGGTGGACTCTGGGAGTTGGTGATGGACAGGTAGGCCTGGCGTGCTGCAGTTCATGGAGTCGCAAAGAGTTGGACACGACTGAGCGACTGAACTGAAAGCAGTTCTAAAACTCTGAACTGTAGTTGAAACAGGTTCAGTTAATATTATTTGACAGAAGGGGACACTGAGGCCACAGCAAGTTTCTGATTCATATGGTTAATTTAATAGTAAAACTGGCACACAGAACTTGGGTTCTGGGTTAGACAGCCCTGGGTTAAAATCTCAGCTTGACCAATTATACCTCTCACAAATTATTTTCTTTGTGCCTTGGTCTTCATTTATAAAAAGTAAGTAATATTATTGTGAGGACTAAGTACAAGAAGATATGTAAGCAGGACGAGCTATATAATTAGGGTGGCCTCATGCAAAATGAAAACATGAGGCTCCTTGTTTAATGATTATTAAGAATTACAAGTTGGTGACAGCAGAGCATTAAACCAAGTGCAGGGCCCGTCCAAGTGCAGGACTTGGTGCAACTGTACAGATCACAAAATCTCAGCTTGACCAATTATACCTCTCACAAATTATTTTCTTTGTGCCTTGGTCTTCATTTATAAAAAGTAAGTAATATTATTGTGAGGACTAAGTACAAGAAGATATGTAAGCAGGACAAGCTATATAATTAGGGTGGCCTCATGCAAAATGAAAACATGAGGCTCCTTGTTTAATGATTATTAAGAATTACAAGTTGGTGACAGCAGAGCATTAAACCAAGTGCAGGGCCCGTCCAAGTGCAGGACTTGGTGCAACTGTACAGATCACACATCCTGAAGCCAGGCCTGTGTGCAAGGTACCTGGTATATATAGCACAGATACCCTATATGTAATATAAATAGCATAGTAAGCACTTAATATATGACAACTGTTACCGCTTCTTTTCCTATTTTCATTCAGACTTCTCTTGCCTGAATTAAAAAAAAATGTAGATTCATTGTAATTGGTTCTGCCATTTATATCTATAGCATTCCAATAAGTGATTACTTTTAAAAAAAGTTTTTATTTATTTATGGCTGTGCTGGGTCTACATTGTTTTGTGTCGGCTTTCTCCAGTTGTGGCTAGCAGGGTCATTCTTCATTGCAGCAGTTCTCTTGGGCAGCACCGGCTCTAGTTGTGTGGGCTTCAGGAGTTGTGGCTCACAGGCTTAGTTGCTCTGCAGCATGAGGAATCTTCCCAGATCAGGGATCAAATCCATGTCCCCTGCATTGGCAGGTGGATGATTATTAAGAATTATAATCTTAATGAAGAATTATAATTAAGCATTATCCACTGCTCCACCAGGGATATCCCAAGTGATTATTTTGTAAAAGTAAAAATCTCCAAACTTTAATAGAAATTACTGTGCTTTATTATGCTATATCTAGCATATCTATTGGAGAAGGCAATGGCACCCCACTCCAGGACTCTTGCCTGGAGAATCCCATGGACGGAGGAGCCTGGTGGGCTGCAGTCCATGGGGTCGCTAAGAGTCAGGCACGACTGAGTGACTTCACTTTCACTTTTAGGATGATTATTAAGAATTATAATCTTAATGAAGAATTATAATTAAGCATTATCCACTGTTCCACCAGGGATATCCCAAGTGATTATTTTGTAAAAGTAAAAATCTCCAAACTTTAATAGAAATTACTGTGCTTTATTATGCTATGCCTAGCATATCTATTGGAGAAGGCAGTGGCACCCCACTCCAGCGCTCTTGCCTGGAAAACCCCATGGACGGAGGAGCCTGGTGGGCTGCAGTCCATGAGGTCACTAAGAGTCAGGCACGACTGAGTGACTTCACTTTCACTTTTCACTTTCATGCACTGGAGAAGGAAATGGCAACCCACTCCAGTGTTCTTGCCTGGAGAATTCCAGGGACAGAGGAGCCTAGTGCGCTGCCGTCTATGGGGTCGCACAGAGTTGGACACGACTGAAGTGACTTAGCAGCAGCAGCAGCAGCAGATCTATTGGTACTATGTTTATGATGTCTCCTTGAACTTAAAAATTATGAATGACTTAGGTTTTTTCTATATAATACTTGATCAAATTTTACACTGTTGCTGTAATCACTTAAGAAAACTGTTCTACTGGTCTTTTTAATGCACCACTAGAAATGTCTTATGAAGATACAGTATTTTGATTTATATGTCTAAAGCCTATATTGAAATTGTCAGTTACTTCCTGGGTCTTTGCACTTCAATCATTGCTCTATAATTTTCATGTGAAACTATACAGATCTTAAATGTTTTAAATATTCTCCTCCATTTTTCCTTGCTAAATATGGAAAACGTCTTGCTTTTAACGCATACACACATATATTAGAGAGGTCTGATTTTTCAAAAGAAAAATGACTTAGGGATGTAAAAAAATACATAAAGTATTTTTATTATGAGAGTGAATTATATAATCTCCTCAGCCTCTTTTTGTTTGTTTTCTATCTGTATAGGGAGGTTGGTACTGATAATCATTAAGTAATCATTAAGCAACATCTAGTGTTTTAATCCTTAAAATCTTGTATTTCTATTTCTTTGGTTTCCAATTTCTTTAGTGCCAAATTTATTTAGCATGTGCATGTGTATGTGTGAAATTGTATCATATGACTGTCCCCAAAACTTTTTGAATGTTGTTGGTGGGTGGTAATGTTCTCATTTTATAAGGAGAAAAACAGAACCCCATGAAAGTTAAAGACTTGGTCAGAGTCACACACTTTAAAAAAGGTACCATTAAACGCAAACTCCAAATTCTGAGACCTATTCCTAGGATTCCAGCATTCGCTGAACACTACAGCGCAGGGGTCCCCAGCCCCCGGGCCATAGACTGGTACTGGCTGCACAGCAGGAGGTGAGTGGCAGGTGAAGGAGTAAAGCTTCATCTGTATTTTCAACCACTCCCTGTTGCTCACATTTCCACCTGAGCTCCATCTCCTGTCAGATCAGCTTTGGCATTAGATTCTCACAGGAGTGTGAACTCTACTGTGCTCAAATCATCCCCAAACCATCCCCCAACAAGTCTGTGGAAAAACTGTCTTCCATGAAACCAATCTCTGGTGCCAAAAAGATTGAGGACCCCTTGTTGTAGAGCTAAATGAAGAAGTGGCGAGGTTAGAAAAAGACAGATATGAAAGAAAGCAGTGTAGTAGTTGGTGATGTACTGGAAAATGTTTAAGAGCCGGCTGGGGGGGAGGTAGGCCCCTGGTTTGTAGTGTTTGCTGATTTCCCTAGTGTAATTATCCTCACAATTTCAATTTATCAGGGTGATGTCACTGAAGGTGGAGTTGGGAAGAGATGCACGTTGTAATGAGCCAGGATGACCATGTGTCAGCCTGCCATTGGTAGTGGATAATTAGTCTGAGTCATAAAAAATGTTCTGAGAAACTCTCTGGGTTTGTAACTCAGGGAAAGGGGGAGCATCGTTTGGGGACTAGTACTATTTGTTTAAAGTCTCCTTAGACTTCCTCATGTTCATTGCAAAGTGTTTATCTCAGCATTCCAAACCATTTCAGCCTGAAACCAAGACAGAAAAAAACCTGGGAATTTTAAAAGTAATTACACTTAAGTATTATCCTTAATGTAAACATTGAATGTGTAAGTTTTCACCTCCCAGATTGAAAGATACTTCATGTTTTTAGTGCTGCAAAACACTTGCAATGACTATAAATGCATTCGCTATGATGTTTTAAATTTAATAAGTATGTGAATTAAAACTTAGTAATACTCTTATTAAGTCAAGCTATACAATTTATGTATTTTTGGAGTAATAATGCTAAAAGGCCTTTAAATTAGTGTTCAGAATAACTGCATGCTAATACTAACCCTTAGAGAAGGAGATGGCAATCCATCCCAGTATTCTTGCCTGAAAAATCCCATGGACAGAGGAGCCTGGTGTCCATGGAGTCGCAAAAGAGTCAGACAGGACTTAGCAAATAAACAACAAATAACAATACTAACTCTATCACTAAAAGTAGGTGAAACAGAGGGTATTGATCTCAGTAGATTTAAATGTGCTGATTCTGGGAGAAAGAACTTTTGTAATAACTTATTTTATTAATTATGCCTGCTAACAACAGGAATAATTAAATCAGAGAATTAGATTGAAGTTACAATATTTGTAGTAAAGAGGATATGAACAATTTTTAACCTAAGATGCCTGTGGTAAAGCATAATTTAAAACTTTATTAACTTTTAAAAATCTCTAGAGAATTAAAAAACCGCAACTCATTACCTGATTAAAAACATCTGTCTGCTTTATTTTACCTTAAATCTAACACTTGGCCTAGAAAGCAAGATAGGAAGAAAATTATCATAAAAAACCCATGATTCTGAGAATGATTAATATATAATCTCAGGTTCAAGAAGGGTATTTGGAAACACAGGAGATTTCTAGAGCAGCTGGGATCCAAATAATAAATGACTCTTAATAGCATAAAGGAAAAAGCTGGAGAATGAAGATAATCTTATTTGATATGTTTAGAAAATGAGAAGGGTGATTTGTGAAGCTTTGAGTAAGCAATAATAAAGTGAAACCTTTACAAACCATATTAAGGGGTTAGTGAAGTCAGTAGGAGCTTTGCCTTATTATCTGCAGAATGAAATAAGGGAAATTAATTTTCTGAGAGTATTAAGATCTTGTTGTCTTACTTTCTAAGCTTAATATGACTCAAAAGATGAGAGCCTATTCAATGTTCTAGCCTTAAGGAAGAAAATAAGATTTTACAATGGAAAACCAAATCCTAATTTTAGGTAGGTCAGAAGAGCAGCATTTTTTTTTTTTTTTTTTAAACTACATGGTATTTATCAATAGCTTTTGGAGCATTTCAGGAATGTTTCCCTCCTAACTGCTTTATCATTTTGATCATAGCAAAGATTTATCTCTGTGTTATTCAACAATTAGAAGATAAAACTTAAAAAAAAATTCCCACAAATAGAAGGGAATATACAGTTTACTTTATACACTGTTAATTTCACCAAAGGCCTTGTATTTACACCTAATTTACTGAAGCACTTTGTAACATTCAAACGCTGTGCTGAAAAGATAAATCATAGTTGAGAGTAGGTAGAAGACGGTGCAGGATAAACCAGAAAAACTATCCCAATTCATCAGTTTTTCTCTATGTGAAATGGGCATTTTTATGTTGTAGATTTTAACCACTGAAAATGACAGCAAAATCGCTACAAAGAGGGCTTCAATCCATTCAACATGGTGACGCATTAACATGTCTCAAGCACATTAATGAGGGAAGGCAAACCACGGACTGCTGGAACTTACCCAATCATTTCCTAAACATTCATCAATTATAAGAACTCCTCTCACCTGCTCTGGATATCCATCCATACTCCTTTGCCCTTTAGTTTGAATTAAGCACCGTCCAGGCTGAGGTCCCCGAGTGGCCTGTGAGGAGGGGATCTGAATAGGCAATGGTGACTGAAATTGCTGGATGGTCACTTTGTTTATGTTTCCCTCATATGGCTGCTGCTCCCGACTACGATGCTGAAGGCTTTGGGAGCCCATCAAGGTCTGGATGTGGCTGCCTGCCTGTGGAGAAGATAATCTGTCAGAAGATTTGTGCTGTTGAAAGGATGTGATTAAAGTAGGGGGGAAAAAAAGCACAGAGTAAGTAAAGTGGCATCATTTGGGCTTTCAGCCATGGCTGGAAAAGATAATGAAAAAACAGTAAGGGTCTGCCTGCTGTGGTCTGTGAAAATGTTAATATCAGAGCAAGGTCACATTAAATACATTCGTAGTCATCTGATGGCTTATCAAAGGTGATTTTAACCACCATTTTAAAGGAACAACATTCAGTCTGAAAAATTTCAAGAAGAAAAGTCAGAACTTAAAAAATAAAGAGATGATCCATCTGGCATTTCACTTTGAACAATGGCAGGGAGAGAAATGTAATTTGTGAAACATTGGGGGAAATGATAGAAACTAATTCCTAATTCTGAAGCAAAAGAGTTGAATTCCATATTTGTCTTTATGCCACATATATGTACAGGAAGCTTATTTTGGTGAGTATAATTGATATTTATTAATTTTCTCTATTATTAAACCAAGAATACTTTTTTTGGGAATTTTAAAATTCCATTAAAATTAATCATGTGAAATTCTTGTGTCTAGCCTGCAGAGGCACTAGTTATGCAAGTGAAGTGAAAGTCGCTCAGTCCTGTCGATTCTTTGTGACCCCATGGACCAAACAGTCAATGGAATTCTCCAGGCCAGAATACCGGAGTGGGTAGCCGTTTCTTTCTCAGGGGATCTTCCCAACCCAGGTACTGAATCAAGGTCTCCTGCATTGCAGGTGGATTCTTTACCAGCTGAGCCACGAGGGAAGCCCAGCTATGCAAAGGTCTTTAAAATGAGCTCTGCATGCAGATCTTGACGTGAGCTTTCAGAGATTCATCAGTACCCCATTTAAAGCAACAGCAATCATTTATCAATCCATGTATGGTTGCTTCCCCGGTAGCTCAGCTGATAAAGAAGCCACCTGCAATTCAGGAGATCCCAGTTCGATTCCTGGGTTGGAAAGATCCACTGGATAAGGGATAGGTTACCCACTCCAGTATTCTTGGGCTTCCCTGGTGTCTTAGCTGGTAAAGAATCTGCCTGAAAAATGCGGGAGTCCTGATTCGATCCCTGGGTTGGGAAGATCCCCTGGAGATGGGAATGGCTACCCACTCCAGTATTGTGGCCTGGAGAATTCCATGGACTGCATAGGCCTTGGGGTTGCACAGAGTCAGACACGACTGAGCAACTTTAACAAGTGTAGTTGCTAGAGGAGAGTTGCTAAAGGGCATGGGAAAGTTTGGTCTCCAAACAATATCTAATCCAGTTCTTTGTTCACTCCATTTTCTCACCTTCATTCTAGCATGGGTTTCTTGAGTCATTCTAGCTGACATCTTTTCTTCCAAGGAGGTAGTTCTGTTTGTGAGTTGATAACTAGAATATGTCTTTTATTTATTTATTGATTGATTTGGCTGTACCAGGCATCTTGTGGGGACCTTAGTTCCCCAACCAGGGATCGAACCCATGCCCCCTGCAATGGAAGGGCAGAGTCCTAACCACTAGACCATCAGGGAAGTCCCCTAGAACATGCCTTTTAAAATTAAGTATGGTTTAATGTGGAGGTCTAACTTGGGAAATGAATGCTCATCCTTAATACTTTTGAAACTATATTTTAATATTGTGCTTGGTACTACACCATCATTATGAAAGGATCTGAGGGATTACATTCTGAATTCATTGTCTTTCTTATTGATGTTTTAAGGGTAGGCAATTTGGAATTTAAAAGTAAATTTCACCTAAGAATTCATTAGTTATGAAAGTTGGTGAATTTTCCTGACTAATCAAGATTTTTTTTTGGTTACTATGAAAAAGTCAGATTGGAGGAACAAGGAAAATTTATTTAACAAGTATTCAAGGAAAAGATAACTTCATTACTTTAAAGTTCTTAAAGAAGAGCAACATAGGGATATAAGGAGATGACAGTGATCATTGGAAAATCATTTGGAGAGGGAAGGCATGTTGTTTGACTTCAAACAACAGGTATTTCTGCTAAGAAAATATTAAAAATTACTATTTGGCAATATGTAAGGCAAAGTAAAAAATCATTTGATTACATTTTAGATATCCAACTGATTGTCTTATCATGTACAATTTTTTTTTACATTCAAAAACAGTCAAGATATTTCAGTCACGAGAAACTGGAGGAAAAGATGCGAAAAGAAGTTTCAGGCACAATATCAAACACAGCACGATATCAAAACAATTATCATACCAATACTGTCTAATGTAACCAGGGATCACAAAACTATGACATCATAAGCACAACTAAAACTCATAATAGATACTATTTGGCAATATGTAAGGCAAAGTAAAAAATCATTTGATTACATTTTAGATATCCAACTGATTGTCTTATCATGTACAATTTTTTTTTACATTCAAAAACAGTCAAGATATTTCAGTCACGAGAAACTGGAGGAAAAGATGCGAAAAGAAGTTTCAGGCACAATATCAAACACAGCACGATATCAAAACAATTATCATACCAATACTGTCTAATGTAACCAGGGATCACAAAACTATGACATCATAAGCACAACTAAAACTCATAATAGGCAAATGTGTATTTCTCTAATATATCTATTTCCTTCTCAGAAATCTAAATGAAAAATCTCACAACTTTTTCAGCGATTCTAGAAGACTGAACACACTTTTGGTCAAGTATTTCCTTTTGTAAATTCCATTCTCTCATACCTCCATGGAATTTTTCATGTTCTCTTGTTAGGTAGGAGAGGAAAACCATGATAAGCTCAGTATCACATTTTGAGCTACTGTACTCTGAATGAACTCACTGGCCTGCTGAGTTACTTAGAGAAAATAGTTCCCTGGACTTAAAGGAGCTGGGGGTATAGGCTGACTAAGACTGACTGGCTTGACTACTAAACAATCAGTTGACTTTATATCCGCTTCTTGTCTCCATTGATGTTGTATTCATGGGTCTTCAGTTAGTGCTTGAGCCAATAGGAAAGAGGAAGACTGGCTTTTTAATTGAAAGTGACAGACAAGAAAAGAATTTTTATACCCCCTCAAATTTAGAGGGGTTTAGAACATAGCTCGAGTCTCATGAGCATAATTCACATGAGATAATCAATAATGATTGCTTTGCCACAATTTCATTGATTAGAATATTCTGATAATGAACTACTCAAGGGTAAAAAATGTATGCTATAGTATTAAAATGTATTATATTATAGCCTTTAAAATTATTTTTATGCATGGCAGATTCATGTTGATGTATGGCAAAACCCATTCAATATTGTAAAGTAATTAACCTCCAATTAAAATAAATAAATTTATATATTTAAAAAATTATTTTTATGGTTTATTTTTTTCCTTCTGATTGGAAAGTTTGAGTTTTAATTATGCTTTGATTTGAAACCTTTGAGGGCAAGCACCATATCATACTTAACATCTTTAATAACTGGCACTGTAATTTATATTTAATAAACAATGGCTACCATCCAAATACTAGGTGCCAGACAATGTGCTAAAATTTATGTTATACATATTATCTCCTTTAACCCTTACAATAGTATTAAGGGATTAATTATTATTAGCTGTTATTATTTAATTTTACTGAGGAGGAAACTATGGCTTGGAGAGGTTAAGTAACTGTCCCAAGTAATTTGTACAACTGGGAAACTGGCTGGACCAGGATTTGAACTAAGGCTGTCTGACAATCAGAGTTCATGTTCTTAAATGCAAAATTATAGTCCAACAACCGCTTCCCCCAAATTGTCTCTCTCCCTCCAGTAGTTGAACTATGAAATGAATAGGAACCACAAAAAGGAACAAAAGTATCAGGTTGTTGAGGAAGGGTATATCAAATTTCTTTAGCAGTCCTTTAATTTGCTAAAGAGCCATTCCTACTTTTTGAATTAGGTCTATTATCTAATTTTAGATCCTAGGTATGTGACTTAGAACTTTATACTTAAGCAAATAGGAGGATGCTCTGTGTATTTAGCAATCTTCTCATGATTGTAAAATAATAATGCTCATGTTTTCAGATGGCTTGGCAAACATAAAGTGGGCATAGAAGGAACATTCTGTAAAATGATTCTGCTCACATCAGCAGCAGTTCTTTCGCTCTCTGTTGGGGCTACAGGGTGCAATAAATGGGGATGGGAATGACAGCTATAGAAAGCAAAGAATTAACACTAAATTTTATGTGAAGTTAACCAAATATAAATGACATAAGACATCTAATGGAACAATTATGGTGTGGAGGGACTATAAAGAGGGAGTTTTTTTAACTGGCACAGAGGCTTGAGAAAGTAATAAGGATGATCATGAAGTATAAAGGACTGATGAAAATGTAGAAAATGTCAAGAGACTGGATTTGTTCAAGTAGAGGGTTAGCTATGAGAACAGTGACTCATACTGAAGGAGAATCTGAACATGAAGTTTTCTACAAAGGTTGAGTTGCACATTTTGAATGATAAAAAGAAATAGAGAAGATTTGACATTTGTTTTGAACTTTCAAAGGGAGGTTGAACAGAATAACATGTATTTGAGGAGAATAGTATGGAATATGATGTTTTCAAGTTGATTCAAAAACATACTGTCAAGATTTACAGAGAAAAGCTCAAAAAAACCCAAGGAAATATTTTTGTTAAAGCCACAGAAAAAAAATGTGATTTGATACCAAATGGCACTGTTCATATGCAATTTATCCCACAGCTTGTTATTCTGTGGAAATTAGAAATGTTGGGGGGTTTTGTATGATATAAAATAGATGATATTTTTTCACTACATCAAGTCGTGATTCACACTATTTTCTTAGAAAAGACTGACAAGTGTATTACTCAATTTGGCTATCTGTTTTACTACTTATCTTGGCTCTTGGACCACTTGTAATTGCTTCCAAAAATTAAACACAGCCTCAAAGGATGACAATTTATGCCACTGAGAATACTCAAATGGATACAATTCATTTTCTAAAATTAAGTTCAAAAGCTATAAAGATATTTGGGAGCAATGTCAACAACACAGAAACATCTACAAGGAATAATTAAGTAACTGATTTCAAGGAAACAGCCGTACTCATTTAAATGAGTTGGTTTCAATAATTTTGTAAAACAACAACAAAACAGTTCTATCAGTTACAATCTACAACATATACTCTGCAGTACCTTTTTTTTTTTTTTTTTTTTTTACAGATAGGTTTCAGTATTAGAAATCAGGACAGTAGAATTTCTGCTTCAAGTAGATGGAGTAGACATACTTTTCCCTATTCCCTCCATTAAGAACAATGAAAAACATTGGACGTTATAAATAAACAAAAATAGGAAAACTCTGGAACGTAGACTGAAGAGGCTAAGGACCAAGTAACAACATGGTAGTTAATTTCTCAGGTTTTATTTTTGTGTCATATATCCCAGACTAGAAGTTGAAAAAGTGGACATCCCCAAAATGCCAACCAGTATAAATGAGGAAAGCCCCAACAAAAGTGTATTCTTTCTAGCCAAAGGACAAGGGAAAAAGGGCATCTTAGCAAGACAGAAAACTTTTAGATAATTGCTTTATTATAGCCAAACACCATGGAAAGGACTGTGGTCCCACCATGACAATGCCAGCAAAGACCAAGTGGGAAGAGGAGACGTCTACCCTTATAAGGCTAAAGCACTTCTGCTTACAAGGCACAACACTTCTGCTAGGGTGGTGTCAGAGAAGGCCAAGTGAGGTGCCAGTGAATGCATCCCCACTGGCCAGTAGTAAGCCACTTGCCACCCAATGGTGTTGGCGGAGACCACACAAGGAGCACGGACTCACACCCCAACCCAGCAGTAATGAGGAACTCTACCTTTGCATTAGGGTGGTTAGAGAGGTCTTAGTAGACAGTCAGGATTTCCTCCATTGCTAAAGAACAATGGGGCTACTCCCACTTAGGTATCAGTGGAGACCTTCTGGGAGCTGGAACTTCAATCTCCTAATAAAAATGAGGAGACTTTGCCTCAAGTGTCACTGGATTCTAAATGAAAAAATTGGACTTGTACCCCAGCTTGGCCAAAATGAGGCAACTGGAGTGGTGTCAGAGAAGACCAGCTGCAACAGATGATTTAAATATAATTCTGAGTTTTGTAACATAGTATGAAAATGACTAGGTTTTAACCTTACCAAGAACAAGGAAGATCTCAAACAATGGGAAAAAATAAACCCAATAGATGCTAACACTGAGATGACAGAAATTAGAACTAGCTGAAAAGATTTTTAAGGTGACAATAAAAAAATGCTTCAATGATTAATTACATACATGCTTGAAACAAATAAAAGAACAGAAACTCACAAAGGAATATAATATTTTAGTAAAGAAACAGAAGATGTAAAGAAGAAACACGTGGAAATTTCATAGTTAGAAAATATAATAACTGAAAAGCTCCGTGTATGGGCTTAACATCAGAATGTAGAGAACAAAGAGGAGGAAAAAAAAAACAAAACAACTGAAAGGATGATAGAAATTATCCAGTCTGTAACAAAGAGAAAACACACTGAGAAAAAAAATGAACAGAGTCCCAGAAACTCTGTTCAAACGTTCCAACAGTAATATTGTCAAAACAGATGAGAAAGAAGTCAGGCTGAAAAATTAAAAGAAATAATGACAGAAAAATTCTGAAATATGGCAAAAGAAAAGTCCTATAGATTTAAGAAGTAGAGAAAAATCCCATATAGGGTAAACACAAAGAAATCAATGCACAGTCATAATTAAACTTCTGAAAAGTAAAGACAAAGAAAAACATCTCAAAAGCAGCTTGAGAAACATGACATTCTTACCTATAGAGGAAAAACAATTTGAATTACACTGGATATCTCATCAAAGATCATGGAGGACAGAAGAAAGTGCCACAATATTTTTCAAGTGCTGAAGAAAAAGAATGTCAACTCAACATCCTATACTTCTGAAAAATAGTCTTCAGCAATCAAAGAAAAACTGAAATATTCTCAGATGAGGAAAATAAGGAGAATTTGTCACCACTATTTTGTCCTAAAATAATGGTTAAAGGAATTTTCTAAACAAAAAAATGATGAAAGAAGAAATCTGGAACATAAGAAAGGAAAAAGAACATGACAAGCAAATATATGGGTAAATAAAATGAGCTTCCTTTCTCTTCTTGAATTTTCAAAATTATGTTTGATGATAAAGTAAAATTATGGTGTTATCTGAGGCGATACTAAATGTATGCAGAGGAAATATTTAAGACAAGTGTAAGTAGAGGAGGGTGAAGTGACATAAAAGAAGGCAAGGTTTCTTACCTACTTACTTGAGCTGCTAAGAGATGATGCTAATGGACTCTTGTAAGTTATGTTTACATAGTGCCATACCAAGAACAATCACTAAAAAAGCTACACAAAAAGGTATACTAAAAACACTGTAGATAAATCAAAATTAATTTCTAAAAAATATTCAAAAACTCAGAAGAAGCAGGAAAAAGAACACAAAGAAGCACTAAAAGAGAACAAACAGAAAACAAAAACTTAAATTAAAACTTAAACCTTAATGTGTCAAATTAAATATTGATTAAATATGCAAATTAAAAGACAGATCTTGGAAGGGTAGATTAAAAAACATTACTCAATTATATGCAGACTATAAGAAATAACTTCAAATATAATGACATAGGCAGGTAGATATTAAAAGGGTTGAAGGTAAATGTCATGCAAATATGAATTAATGGAAATGAGATGTGGCTACATTAATACCAGATAAGGTATATTTCAGAACAAAGACAATACACTGGGAAAAGAGAGGAATCTTATGTGATGAAAGAAGAGTCAATCGACCAAGAAAACATAGCAATCCTAAATGTATACACAACAGAAAAAGAGGTGCAAAGGTGTAAAACAAAACTGATGAACTAAGAAAACAGACATTCATTATTGCCAGGAGAAATATCAATAACCTTAGATATGCAGACAACACCACCCTTATGGCAGAAAGTGAAGAAGAACTAAGGAGCCTCTTGATGAAAGTGAAAGAGGAGAGTGAAAAAGTTGGCTTAAAGCTCAGCATTCAGAAAACAAAAATCATGGCATCCGGTCCCATCACTTCATGGCAAATACATGGAGAAACAGTGCAAACAGTGGCAAACGATTTTTCTGGGCTCCAAAATCACTGCAGGTGGTGACTGTAGCCATGAAATTAAAAGATGCTTACTCCTTGGAAGAAAAGTTATGACCAACCTAGATAGCATATTCAAAAGCAGAAACATTACTTTGTCAACAAAGGTCCATCTAGTCAAGGCTATGGTTTTTCCAGTAATGTATGGATGTGAGAGTGGGACCATAAAGAAAGCTGAGCACCAAAGAATTAATGCTTTTGAACTGTGGTGTTGGAGAAGACTCTTGAGAGTCCCTTGGACTGCAAGGATATCCAACCAGTCCATCCTAAAGGAGATCAGTCTTGGGTATTCATTGGAAAGATCGATGTTGAAGCTGAAACTCCAATACTTTGGCCACCTGATGCAAAGAGCTGACTCACTGGAAAAGACCCTGATGTTGGGAAAGATTGAGGGCAAGAAGAGAAAGGAACGACAGAGGATGAGATGGTTGGATGGCATTGCTGACTCAATGGACATGAGTTTGGGTAAACTCTGGGAATTGGTGATGGACAGGGAGGCCTGGAGTGCTGTGGTTCATGGGGTCACAAACATTTGGACATGACTGAGCAACTGAACTTAACTCATTGTTAGAGTTGGAGATTTCAACATGCTTCTCTCAACAACTGATAGAAGAACTAGACTGAAAATTATGAAAAAAGAAAAATTCAACTATACATCAACTAAGCAGATCTAATCATCACTTATAGAACATGCTACCTGATAGGAGCACAATACACATTCTTTCCACATTCCCACAGTATATTCACTGAGATAGACTATATCTGATTTGGAAAACAAATTGCAACAAATTTAAAAGAGCTGAAATTACACAAAATGTTTTCTCCAATCACAATAAGTCAAACTAGGAATGAATGATAGAAAGATAGAAAGAAAATATTTAAACACTTGGGAGCTAAAAATGTAGTTCTAAATAACTCATGGATCAAAGAAGTCTCAGGGGAAATAAAATATTGAACTGAATGTAAATGAAAATTTGTGAAACAAAGCTAAAGTGCATATACTAGAAAAGAAAACACCTTAAGTCAATAATTGAGATACTACCTCAATAGCTTAGAAAAATAGGAGTCTAATTAACCAAAGCAAGCAGAAGGAAATATTAAAAGTGTAGAAATTAATGGAACTTAAAATTAACTACAAAATAAAATAAATAGCTGTTTTTTAAAAGGTCAATAANCTTACTGCTTGTCCTGTCTAGACAGTATGATGTCATGAATATCTTGCATCAGGGATGCCCGCATGGTTCAGATTTTGGGGGGATCATATTATTACAGAAAGCAGGAATGTTAGCATAGTCTTTTGAAAAATCTATAAATGAACATTATTGTCCATTTCATATGGATGTGAACTCATCTGATGCTCTTAACTAATAAGCATAAAAGAAAAGAAAAAACTCACCAAATCAATGGCCAACTTGTAGCATGCCAAGTTTTTTTTTTTTTTTAATCTATCCTGGCAATGATAGCACCAAACATAACAGCCACTCCAGTGGCTCCTCCTTGGTTGACTCTATTGTCTTTCTCAAGGATTCAATTTCTGTCAAAGTCAGATTGGTGAATTAAATGGAGATGTGACAGGATTACTTCTCCTGCATCTTTTGTATCTTTAATGATGTCACTAATCTCCAACATACTTCCAAGAACGTGATTTGGTTTTTGATTCACTCTCTTGGCTTCAAAGGGAGGAGGTAGGGGGCTGGTAGCTCAGAGGCTCCACTCTGTCTTCCCCACTATTAATAGCTCTTACCATACATGTTAGGGGCTTCCCAAGTTGTTCAGTGGTAAAGAATCTGCCTGCTAATGCAAGAGATGCAGGAGAACGGGTTCATTCCCCAGGTTGGGAAGATTCCCTGAAGGAGGAAATGGCAACCCACCCCAAAATTCTTGCCTGTAAAATTCCATGAACAGAGGAGTCTGGTGGGCTACAGTCCAAAGGGTTGCAAAGAGTCAGACTAGACTGGGTCACTGAGCATGAGAGGACATGTGTTAAAGACCACATCTTGAGTTATTTCAACTGCCAAATATGTTCATGCCAATTAACAAACTCAGTGTTGTAAAATAGGACTGTGTTTCTCTAGGTTTCATATGTTGAAATATTAACCAACAGTGTGACTCTGTTTGAAGATAGAGCCTTTAGGAGGTAATGAAAGTTAAATTAAGTCATGAGGGTAGGGCCTTAATATGATAGTATTGGTATCATTATATGAAGAGGAAGAAAGAGGGATTTCCTGCTCTTTCTCTCTGCAAAAACACACCAAAAAGGGCCATGTGAGAATTTAGTAAGCAAGCAGCTGTCTACTAGTTAGGAAAGGAGGTCTCACAAGAAACCAGATTGACCAGGACCTTGATCTTGGACTTAGCATCCCTAGCAGACAAAAACACTCAGGAAAAGAACTGACCCTAGTTTGGGACTACTGACTCAGTGCACTTATGATCATTTGATTCCTATTAGTTCAACCTCATTAGCCTTAATGATATTAAATAGGCCAGATCTGTGACCAGAGCTAACACCAGCCCTGGCCTTTAGAGGAGATCCAATGCTGAACATTGTAGTTATGTTGGTTTCCATCTCATGAGAACTTTCCTGATAGTCTTGGGGAA
>SJXQ01004313.1:0-21797 GCA_006408695.1 Aepyceros melampus
GGAGGCCTGGCGTGCTGTGATTCATGGGGTCGCAAAGAGTCAGACACGACTGAGTGACTGAACTGAACTGAACTGAACTCTAAGTTAGTTTAGTCTTTTTGATGATATTGTAAGCGGATTTTTTTCTTAATTAAATTTCAGTGTTCATAGCTCAGTTCCTGGTGTTTGTTTTTAATTTTTTTTTCCAAATGCCAGGTTTTGGCCTTGATTCATTATTGTACATTTTAAATTTATTTCATTAATTTTTTTCTTTTCTCCTAATTGTTTCCCCTATTCTACTTTTTTTTTAATATTTAAATTTCAACTGTTTTTCTAATTCTTGAAATGGATTCTCAGATCATTGATTTTCAACATTTTTTCTTTCTTATATGCATTTAAAGATATAAATATCCCTTAAAGCATGGCTTAACTGTATCTTACAAGTTTCAAAGCGTAATATCTTAATGGTTAGTAAGTTGAGATATTTTCTATTATGATTTTATTTACATACATTCTTAATTTATAAAGATATGATGATCTTTAGATATCTTTCTCTTGTCAGTTTATTGCTTAATTGCACTGTGGTATTAGATGTATTATATATCAATCTTTTGGAATTTTTTGATATTTATTTTGTGGCCCAGCATACAATCAATTTTTTGCAAATGTTTTATGCACAGTAGAAAGTAATATATATTCTATAGTTGTTGAATGCAGTGTTTTATATAAGTCTAGTATGTCAAATTAATACTGTATGTCAAGTTAATATTATTGTTCAAATCTTCTGTGTTTTATTCGGTTATTTTAGTTTTGCCTGTGCTGGATCTTCAGAGCTTTTGGGTGGGCTTTCTCAAGTTCTGGTGAGTGGGAGCTACTCTCTTGCTGTGGTGCTCGGGCTTCCCTTTGCAGTGGCTTCTCTTGTTGCTGAGTGCAGGCTCTAGGTGTGTGAGCTTAGTAATTGTGGCTCATGGGCTTAGTTGCTCCACAGCATGTGGAATCTTCCTAGACTAGGAATAGAACCCCTGTCCCTTTCATTGGTAGGCGATTCTTATTCTCTGTGCCACCAGGGAACTCCCAAATCTTCTATCCTTTGTGATAGTTTTCCTCTGCCTAATCCATGTGTTAATGAGAGAGGTAGTTAAAATTGCCCAGAATAGTTGTGGATTTATCTATTTCTCCTTAGAGTTCTATTTTAACTTTATGTACTTCAAGGATGTGTTATCAGGTGTCCACATATTTAAAATTTTCATCTTCCTAGTAGATTAAATCTTTTATCATTGCAAAAGTTTCCTGTTAATCTATAGTAAAGGTTTTCACATTTTATCTACTTTGTCTGGTGTTAATATAGTTATTGCTCTTTTTTTTGTGTGTGTTTGTATAGTATATTTATGTTACTCCCCTTTATTTTGACCTCTTTAGTCCTATTTCAGTTATCTGTTGAATGCATCCAAACCTTAGTGGCTTAAAACAACAATGTATTATTATCTTTCATGGTTCTGTGGGTTCACACGCCTCAGCTCGGTAGTTCTCATTTGGAAGGGGGTCCCTCATGTAGTGTCAGTCATATGGCAGCTGATGCTGGAACTGTGTATGGACTTGATTTGACTGGATGGCCAAAATATCTTCTTTTCTCACTTATTTGGCATCTCAGCTGGAATGATTGAAGTAGCTGAGGGATGATCAATCATCATCCTTTTTTCACAGGACTTCTGTATATGGCTAGCTCAGGTTTTCTCATAGCATGTCAAGCTCAGAGTAGTTGGATTTCTTTCAAGGTGACTGGTTTCCTCCAGGGGGCATGATCCAAGAGACTAAGGAAGAAGTTTAAGATGTTTTATGTCCTAGCTATGGAAGTTAGAGACATTCAATTATTGACAAAGGTCCGGTTAGTCAAAGCTATGGTTTTTCCAGTAGTCATGTCTGGATGTGAGAGTTGGACTATAAAGAAAGCTGAATGCTGAAGAATTGATGCTTTTGAACTGTGGTGTTGGAGAAGACTCTTGAGAGTCCCTTGGACTGCAAGGAGATTAAACCAGTCAATCCTAAAGGAAATCAACCCTGAATATCATTAGAAGGGCTGATGCTGAAGCTGGAGCTCCAATACTTTGGCCACCTGATGCAAAGAACTGACTCATTGGACAAGACCCTGATTCTGGAAAAGACTGAAGGCAGGAGGAGAAAGGGACAATGTAGGATGAGATGGTTGGATGGCATCACCGACTCGATGGACATGAGTTTGAGCAAGGCTCTGGGGGTTGGTGATGGACAGGGAAGCCTGGAGTGCTACAGTCTATGGGGTCACAAAGAGTTGGACACAACTGAGATACTGAACTGAACTGATGGAAGTCATGTAGCACCATTCTGCTGCTGTATTCTGTTTGTTCAAAGTGAGTTAGAGGGTTGACTCAGATTCAAGGAGGATGAGACTATACAAGAGTGTAAATACTGGGGAGTATGATTCACTAAAGGCTATTTTTGAAAACTTAGTTACCACAATTTGCTCTCTGGCCTGCAATGGTTTCTATCTCTTCCACATGAATCTATCCATCAAGGTCCCTGAAGTCTCATTCTACTGTGGCATTAAGCTCCTTCCTAAAGTCCAGGATCTCATTATATGAATTATGTCCAGGTACAGATGAGGCTTTTTGGCTGTATCACTTGGGTACAGTTCCTTTCAATCTATATTTCTCAAAGCATGGTAATTTTAGAATATTTGTACTTCTTGCACGGTGACTATCTTTCCCCAAGGCATATTTTCTAAGAAATTAAGTACATGAGTACATGATACAAGGCTTATTTTGACTTAGACTTGGAAGTCACAAAGCAGCACTTATATTTTATTAGTGTAAAGCAAGCCACAAATTCATCCCAGCTTCAGGGGAAGGAGAGTACAAAAGGGCATGAATATTGCAAGGTGGGCTCACTGGGGAGAGGACACATGTAACCTTATATTTTCCATGTGTTAGTTGTAAGTAGTGTATAGTTTCTATCTTTAAATCTATCCTAAAAAATATTTTTGAAAAAATTAAAACATTTAGATCATTTACATTTAATCTAAGTGTGGGTATGCATTGAGTTTTATTATTCATCTCAGTACTTTTTTCTATTTATTTCACTTATCCTATATTCTCTTTTCTTTCCTTTCTTGACTGCCTTTGTACTGAATAGCTTTTCTTATTTTGCCTCCCCTCTCCGTATTAGCTTGGTTACATTTTTACTATTTCTGAGTAGTTATCAATGGGTTATTAATGAGCATCTGAATTCTTGAAGGGTGATTTTTCTGGCTATAAATCATTGGTTACTATTTATTTCTTTCAGCACTTTGAAGATGTAACTCCTTCATCTTTTACTTTCTATTATCTCTGTTGGGAAGTCATATACCAAATTGTTACTCCTTTGAAGATAGTCTTATTTCTTTGGCTGCTTTTAAGACTTAATGTTTTCAACAATTTTCTGTTTTTAATCTGTTTTTTGTTTTTAATTGCTACCAATATTTCTTCAAATCCAGTTTCTGCTTCATTGTCTTGATCATAAAGACACATGTGTTGGACACAGACATATGTTTTCTTCTAGGACTAACAGTATAGAGATGTGTACTGTGGTGGACATTTTTCTTTATTAGAATCTAGAGAGGAAACCAGCACAATATTGTCAAGCAATTATCCTTCAATTAAAAATAAACTTTCAAAAACCTAAAAAAATGTTATTCTTATTTTTGAAGACTATAGTAATTTAGTTGCATGGTTATTGTAATTTACTTAAATAGCTCTCTATTGACTAAACTTTATAGTCAATATCATGTCTTGTTTCTTTGGAATTATTCTTCCATTGCCTTTCTTTCTTTGCTTCTTCCTGATAGTTCATGCCCATTCTTTTTTTTTAGGCTGTGCTGGGTCTTCACTGCTGTGAGAGCTTTCCTCTAGCTGTGACCAGCAAGGGCTACTCTTCCTTGCCGTGCATGGGCCACTTGTTGCGGTGGCTTCTCTTATCACTGAGGACTGGCTTTAAGTGTGCAGACTTCAGTAGTTGTGGCCCCCAGGCTCTAGAGGGGCAGGCCCAACAGTTGTTGTGCTGGGCCTACTTGCCCTGTGGCATGTGGGATCTTCCCAACGAGGGATGGACCCCTGTCTTTTGCATTGGCAGGCAGATTCTTTACCACTGAGCCACCAGAGACGCCTTCATGCGTGTTTTTTGTTGTTGTTGTATTTTAATGAGTAAACTTAAATATAAATTGACTCATTGGAAAAGACTCTGATGCTGGGAGGGATTGGGGGCAGGAGGAGAAGGGGACGACCAAGGATGAGATGGCTGGATGGCATCATGGACTCAACGGACGTGAGTCTGAGTGAACTCTGGGAGTTGGTGATGGACAGGGAGGCCTGGCGTGCTGCGATTCATGGGGTCGCAAAGAGTCGGACGCGACTGAGCAGCTGAACTGAACTGAACTGAATTGAGCCTTAAATATAAAGCCCTAACAAACTCTCAGAAAGGAGAGGAAGATCATGGTATAATAATGGCGCCTACAGGAAGCATGGTAGGAACTGAAGGTCATTGTAGCTAAAAGGAAGCCAAAGATTAACCACATATAACTATGAAATGCCTCCAGGGAGGACTAAGAATGCCTTCCTGAGAATCCGATAGATTGTACTAGAGTATGAGGGAACTGCTGAGGACTCTCATCTTTAATACTCATGAGTCATCCCTTTCCCCTCATGCTTCCCAATTCCTATAATAGGACAACTCTACAATCTGAGCAGGTATGGTAAAAATAATGGGCTTCCCAGGTGATGCTAGTGGTAAAGAATCTGCTTGCCAATGCAGGAGACATAAGAGACCCAGGTTCGGTTCCTGTGTCTGGAAGATCCCCTGGAAAATGGCATGGCAATCCACTCCAGTGTTCTTGCCTGGAGAATCCCATGGACAGAAGGGCCGGGAGGGCTACAGTCCACAGGGTTGCAAAGAGTTGAAGACAACAGAAGTGACTTGGCATGCATGCTTGATAAAATAATAGTTAAAACATTATGGTTTAATATAATAAAATAATAATAATAAATAAATTAAATAATAAATAATAAAATAATAGTTAAAACAATAATGGTTAAAACATTACTCCTTTGTGGCCACTGCTTACCTTACGCTTAGATGACTAAAAACATGTACCTAGAAATATATCAAAACGAAACAGATTTCTTCTTGTAGTTGAAATAGCTAAAATTTTGGCCTCTTTATTGATCGCAGGTTGTATATTTGGCTTGGAAAAAACCACAATAAACAGTTCCAATTAAAAGTTACAGAAGCTACAGTTTTCTTCTAGATTTCTAAATGCTCATGGAGAGTCAGCTTCCGTGATGCATAGCACACAGCACGTACTCGAGAGTCATTCCTACAGGAGTTATTTATATGAGCAAAACAAGATTGTGTTTCTCATTACACAAACATTACCTGAATTTACTTAATCAACACACTAGCTAAAAAAAAAATAATCTGTAACTAAGAGCATTGTCTTGTTTGTTGGATGCCATTCTCATTGGAATCATATCCAAAGCATCTAGAAATAACTCAAAACTAGAAAATGGCCTATTTGCTAAGGCTGCCTATGATTCTTGCTATAAAATAGTTGCCAGTCTGATTTGAATATCTAAAAAGAATGGGAATTATAGGGTTTTTCTAGATTTCTAAAGAACTTGCCAGAAGGAGGCAGAGGGCCGAGAAATCCACCTGTCTGCTTGGTGGCAGCTTGTGAAAGGGCAAGGCTGAGATTTTCTGGATGTTCTGTCCAATGACACGGTGCAGAGAATACACCAGAAGATGAAGGAACAGTCTATGGCGTCAGCCTCCAACAGACTCCCTTGAGGTAGTCCTCAGATGAAGGAAAGCAGAGTGAGAGGAGACCCTTGTCACCATTCTACCATCAGATATGGAGTTGAACATTCCCACTTGAGCAGTAAAACAAATGCCAATTGCAAACAAGGATTTGCAATTAGCATGCATGCTTGGTAAATAATAATAAATAATAATAATAAATTATTATAATAAACTAAGTATATAAACTTAGTTTATTATAATAAACTAAGCACAGCACATCTGTTGTTATTCTTTGATTTCTCTTCTTGCCTATTTTCTAGTTTTTGGTGGTCAGCCAGCTGATTCTTATGTTTCCTTCTTCTTTTTAAGTTTTTACCCCTTTTCCCATTTCCACCCTCAGTCTCTTGTACTTGTCTGCCCTGTAAACCAGAACCCAGGTTACCCTGGCATGTGTGGTATGTGTGGGTGCTAAGTCACTTCAGCCGTGTCCAGTTCTTCATGACCTTATAGACTGTAGCCAGCCAGGCTCCTCTGTCTATAGGATTCTCCAGGCAAGAATACTGGAGTGGCTTGCCAAGGCCTCCTCCAAGAGGTCTTCCTGACCCAGGGATAGAACCCACATCCCCTGCGGCTCCTGCATTGCAGGTGGATTCTTTACTGTTGAGCCACCGGGGAAACCCGACAATAGGAGGCACAAGAAGACAAAGATGATGAGCAGTGTGTCCATGAGCTGAGTGCTCAGGTGAGACTTCTGTCTGTACCCTCCCACCCAACCTGGGGAGGGGTGGAAGCTCTTGAGAGCCAGGAAAAGAGAAGCAGAACCGACTTCCAGATTTCAGGACCACTTAATTGTCAAACTTGCCTGGCTGCACCAACACCAAGTACAAATCTTAAATCCAATTAGTAAACGGTGCTGCTAGACTGAGACATCCTGCTCCCAAACAACCCTTAGACCTACGATTTATCTTTCCTTAATATATCACATAGTGTAGGCGAAAGGTTACTATTATGGGCCAGAATGCTCTGGAAATAAGCATCCCAGAACAGCTGAGATTGTTGCTAAATAACTGATGAGAAGAATAATGTCAGGTTGCTTCTCAATTTTCAGAGCACCAAAGATTCTTTTAAACCCTATACAGGTGAAACATCATTTTTTAACTGGGCTGAACATATGTTTCCCTGCAAATAAATGCAGCTAAATTGTGAAACATATTTTTGGGAAGTAACTGCTTATTCTGGAAATCACAGCTAGTCATTGTCCATCCTTAAACTAAGATGGCTTAATCTCATCTGGCTTCTCTGAAGGCTATTAATGTATTATTAATTATTCCCAATTCCCAAACCCCATACAGTGTTTACAAAGCTCTCAGCCTTGTAACATCTCTGCATTACCTTATACTAATGCTATATGTATAGTTATATAGTGGATCTAAATAACCTGGAACCTGCCCCTGCGCTTATACTCAAGAGTCTCTTTACCAAAAATGTTTTCCCGTTATCTCCGCCTTTTAAATTTTTTCTTCCCTTTAAGGTATGACCCCCAAATACCTCTTCCTTAACACAGTCTTTCCCAAACTTCAGTCTTCCCTTTCTAACTTTTTTTTTTTTTTGACCATACTGTGTGGCATGTGAGATCTTAGTTCCCTGACCACGGATCAAACTCAAGCCTCCTGCATTGGAAGGCAAAGTCTTAACCACTGGACCACCAGGAAAGTTAACTTTCCTAACTTTCTTTTGAATTCATTGCCATTTATTGAAAAGAACATTCAGTTCAGTTCAGTCGCTCAGTTGTGTCCAACTCTTTGCGACCCCATGAATCGCAGCACGCCAGGCCTCCCTGTCCATCACCAACTCCCGGAGTTCACTCGGACTCACATCCATTGAGTCAGTGATGTCATCCAGCCATCTCATCCTCTGTCGTCCCCTTCTCCTCCTGCCCCCAATCCCTCCCAGCATCAGAGTCTTTTCCAATGAGGCAACTCTTCGCATGAGGTGGCCAAAGTACTGGAGCTTCTGTTTTAGCATCATTCCTTCCAAAGAAATCCCAGGGTTGATCTCCTTCAGAATGGACTGGTTGGATCTCCTTGCAGTCCAAGGGACTCTCAAGAGTCTTCTCCAACACCACAGTTCAAAAGCATTAATTCTTCAGCGCTCAGCCTTCTTCACAGTCCAACTCTCACATCCATACATGACTACTGGAAAAATCATAGCCTTGACTAGACAGACCTTTGTTGGCAAAGTAATGTCTCTGCTTTTGAATATGCTATCTAAGTTGGTCATAACTTTCCTTCCAAGGAGTAAGTGTCTTTTAATTTCATGGCTGCAGTCACCATCTGCAGTGATTTTGGAGCCCCAAAAAATAAAGTCTGACATTGTTTCCACTGTTTCCCCACTATTTCCCATGAAGTGATGGGGCCAGATGCCATGATCTTCGTTTTCTGAATGTTGAGCTTTAAGCCACCTTTTTCACTCTCCTCTTTCACTTTCAAGAGGCTTTTTAGTTCTTCTTCACTTTCTGCCATAAGGGTGGTGTCATCAGGCATGTGTAAGAATCCTTTTGATTCTGTCACCGTATTACTTTGAACAAGTTACTCACCTGAGCCTCAGTTTCTCTCATGGTATGAGTCTTAAACAATATTATAAATTGTAACAAATATCATTTAAAAATTCACTCTATATGAGTTAAGATTTTCCACTCCTCATTTCTACTTCTGTTAAGAATTTTCTTCAAACATAGGAAATCTGTGTTTTGATGGTAGGATTATGAGCCTTTGCACTTACATCCAGTTCTCTGTTACTAATAAAGGTCATCAGTAAGCCTGCATCTTACAATTTGCCCTTTCTCCATCCTCCTACCACTTGATTTTAGCCATGCAAGTTTAATTTTGTTTTTGTGTTGGGAGGAGGCAGTGGTGGAGGTGTGTTGTTGTTTGTTTTTTAGTTTCTCTGCATCTTGCCCCTACGTTTCCTCTACTTCTCTACTTCCTCTATTCCTCAGGAATCTCCTCAATTCCTCCAGCTTTCCTTAGCTAACTCTTATTCAGCTAAAATGTCATGGCCATGATGGTCTCCTCTGACCACCTGCAAGTTTGAATGCCTTAGATTTATTTACTATTTCATTTGTCACACTTGTAATTTAACAAACATTATCTGCCAGAAGAGCTTGATAGCTCTGTGGTTAAGAGTTCGGGCTCTAGAGACAACCAAACCAGGTTTGAATGTTGCCCGTTACAGCTAGTATGTGAGTTGTTCAGTTGTGCCTGACACTTTGTGACCACAAGGACTGGGGCCCCCCAGGCTCTCTGTCCATGGAATTCTCCAGGCAAGAATTACAGCTAAGAAGTCCACTATTGCACTTCTCAGCTGGAATAGCAGCTCTCATCACCTCTTTAAGCAAAAAACTGATGTAACTCATTGGCATGTACACTGGACACATGTCGTATATTTTTAATATTATTAGTCAGCAGTGGTTTTATCACTGACTGTTATGTCCTTGGTTCCTTCCAGAATACTTGCCAAGTTATAAATAGTTATTGAATAAGTGAACAAAGTGTATGAAAAGATTAAAACATTTTCTTGTGATAAAAAGTTTGCTTCAGATCCTTAATGATAATTCATTTTTATTAACGTTTTAAAAGATATTTCTTTTTTAAAAAATAATTTTAATTATTCTCTGAATTTATTTATTAGCTGTGCTGGGTCTTCACCACTTTGAGGGCTTTCCTCTAGTTGCAGCGAGTAGGGCCTACTCTCTAGTTGTGATGCAAGGGCTTCTCTTGCTGCTGAGCTCAGGCTCTAGGGCACTCAGGCTTCACTAACTGCAGCACATGGCCTCCGTAGCTGTGGGTTCTGGGCTCTAGAGCACAGGCTCAATAGCTGTGACACACAGGCTTAGTTGCTCCACAGCATGTAGGATCTTACCAGATCAGAGATCAAACCCATGTCTTATGCATTGGCAGACAGATTCTTTATAACTGAGCCAGCAAGGAAGCCCTGTCTTATTATGTTTACCAGCTGCCTACTAGTCCCTTGTATGGAGAGACATAATGTATTTAGCCTCTCCACTATTCCTGGCTATTTATGCAATTTCTAGTTTTCTTCTCTTTCAAATAATGCCACTGTGACATTCATTTATATTTATCTTTGTCTGCTCTGAGTCTCAGTTTCTTTATGCCAGATACGGAAGTGCCACTGCCTATCTCAAAGAGCTGTTGTGAGAATCAAATGATATAATGAGTGTGAATATGCTTGGTAAGCTGCTAAAGACTATAGAAATAACTTCTCAGCACTTGCCTTGTACTGGATTGCAGTGGACTTCTGAGCGTACACTTTTAGCTTTCCTATTACATTAAAAAAATTCTTTGTGCGGACATAGTTTTCTTACACAGCTTTGTAATCATCTCTATCAAGTTCTATCACCGTACTTTGCTATTAAAGACTTTAAATAGATATTAGTTGAATAAGAGAATGAAAATTTGTGCATATCTTCCATTGTTCTCTCCCTCCTCTTTTAGACACAGTTCATTCATTATGTTTATCTTAATTCTGTTTATCAATTCACTTATTTTTAAAAACCAATTTCCTAAAATCATTGATCTTCAAGTTTTCATGCGTATTTAAAGAAAAGATTTATTTATTTAATTAATTTTTTGGCTGCACCGAGTGTTCATTGCTGTGTGATGAAGTTGTGGCAAGTGGGGGCTACTCTAGTTTCAATGCGTGGGCTTCTCATTGCAGCAGCTTCTCTTGTTGCAGAGTAAGGGCTCTAGTAGGGGCTCCAGTAGTTCTGTGCATGGCTCCGCAGCTGTGGCACATGGGCTTTGTTGCTCCACAGCATTTGAAATCTTCCAGGACCAGGGACCAAACTTGTATCCCCTGCATTGGCAGGCAGATTCTTAACCACTAGACCCCCAGGGAAACCCTTCACATGCATTTTTGCTAAGTTTCCTGGTGATTCAGATGATTATCCAGACCCAGGAACTCCTGATCTGAGGTACTGTCCCAGGCACTGGCACTGGCATTTTTTCTACCCTCCCAGAGACTGGAGGTCATCTGACTCACTCCTCCAGGATTCTCATGGCTGCAAATGACAGAAAAGTCAACCCAGATTAGCTGAAGCATAAAGGTGGGTTCACACGGCTGAGAAATCGGAGGTCGCACTAGCTTGGTCTAATGGCGTCAATGATGTCACCAAGGCAGTCACATTGCTCTGCCTTCCTAGGTAAAAGCTTCATGCCTAGAGGGCCCTAACCTCTCTGGGTTTTCCTTCCAGCTTACAAAATGGCATCACAGTTCTAGATCTTGCATCTTTAAACTATACATTCTAGAGAAAAACATCTCTTTAACTCTTGAAGAAGAGAGAGGAATGTTTTTTCTTCCCATAAGTTCCAACATAGCATCTTACTGATTCTGATTCCTAGTCAGGTTACAATGGCCAGAGGAATGGGTTAGGCTGATTGCTTAATCTAACTGGCTTAAGTAATACCAGCTCTTGGTTTGGGAGGATCTAATTCTTCCAAACTCAGGATAAGGATAAGAAATTTTTTTTTTTTTCAAAAGAACTTCAGAACACTCTTAGGAAATGGAAAGGAGACTGGGCAGCCAAACAATACCACATGTTTTATATAGGAGCCTTCTATGTTTCAGTTGCATTTCACATATCTAATGAAAGCATCTTATTTCAGTTTATTTTTCTGCATCAATACCAAATCCACTTGATAGAAGCCTGCTTAGTGGTAGTTCTGTTTAATGAAAATGTCCTAAGAGTCAAGTAATATCCTTTCAGATACAGGTGAATTGCAATTAATCATTTAAAAAAGAAGCAAATCTCTTTAACCATCACCATTGAGAATCTTACCATTACCCAACTTTACTTTAAATACAAAGTGAAAATACCGACTTCCTTAACCAGAGGCAGATTTAACATATGGTTGCAGGTGGGTTCTCACTTTTAAACTGAATTTAATTATAATGATTTGCCTGGGCAACAATTATCTTAAACTGAATAGGAAGAGGAAAGCACTTTTCCTTAAAATTCAGACTCAATTGGGCAACTGAAAGCAGCTGCCATGGATGGGGTCAACAAATTGAAAAAAAAAACAAAACACAGACTTAAGAAAGGCCAAGGGCCAGTAAGAAATGAGTATGTTCTCTCATCCCTTGGTTCTCTTACCACTGTCTTTAAAAAAAAATTAAAAACAAAAAACAGACAAGCAGCAGCAGAGATGTGCAGACCAGGGAGAGCATAACCAATTCTACTTTCTAAGTAGTTCCCCTGCCTGAGGCAGAAGGAGAGTGAGCTACTCACAGGAATATTGATACAAAAAAAGGCATGGGGGGGTTTGAGGATCATAGTCTCTGTTTTCCCCTCTCCACTCTATTTTTGTTGTTCACTATATCATCTACAGTAACAGTCCACCTCCCCCTCTTTATAAACAAAAAATATTTTTTGATCTAGCAAACAGGCAAATATGGGTAAGTAGCTCTCCTAGAGCATGCTCATAGAACCATACCAGACAGTGGTCCTTGCTTCTGAGGGGTTGTGGGCTAAATGCTTCCAGGTAATTGTTCTCTGGTTACTGAGCAACCATAAAGTCTTTACCAGTCTTCTCCCCCCAGATTAATCCCCCTGCATAATACCTAGTGGAAAAATAGTACAGAAAGTTTACTTGAATTTATCAGGATAACATTTTATGACTCAGAGGTCAATCTGAGATAGGAATACACGGTTCTTTGGCCTTGATCTTTGGTTTTAATTTTAGACATGTATAAGCTTTGCAATCATATTCATACCAATGGGCAGCTAAAGCTTTAAAATATGTGCCAATATTTTAGGCCTATCTAAGATGCTGCATTTAATATACTGTAAGGAGATCAAACCAAGTAATCTTAAAGGAAATCAACTCTTAATATTCATTGAAAGGACTGTTGCTGAAGTTAAAGCTCCAATACGTTGGCCACCTGATGTGAAGAGCTGACTCATTGGAAGGAACCCTGATGCTGGGAAAGATTGAGGGCAAAATGAGAAGGGAGAGGCAGAGGATGAGATGTTGGATGCACCACCGACTCAATGGACACGAATTTGAGCAAACTCTTGGAGATAGCAAAGGACAGGGGAGCCTGGAGTGCTGCAGTCCTTGGGGGTCCCAAATAGTTGGACTTGACTGAGCAACTGAACAACAGCAAGATGCTATCTGTGGGGGGTGGGACTTAAGTATACTCATAGTCGAGTGTTGTTGACACTGAATACTTTTAATAAAAGAACACAAGGACTTCTGTGTTATGGCTGTAGAGGACATCTGTTGATTGCAGGCCTTCTTTCCCCCTTCTTTTGGAAGTAATTCCTTGAATTTCTGTTCCCTTCCTCTCACAGCCCTTATGGAAGGCACGCATGTGATTCAACTTGGCCAAAGGACATACTCAAATTCACAGGGATGTGATCAAGGATGAGTCCTTGAAACAATTCAGGTCAATCAGAGTGGAGCCCAGAACATTTATCCTTCAACTCTCCTCTAGCTCCACAGAGTGTAGGACAGGAAGTTGCTGATCGTCCTTTCTGCCACCAAGTGGACAACAATAAGGAAAGCAACATGAAGGAAGGAGGAATGCAGTGTGGAGAGAGAACAGGCTCTGGTGACGGAGTTCGAACTCTTGGGCTAGTTTGTGCCAGAAGCCAGCTCTAGGCCTGTTACTTAGTTAACAAGGTCCCTTTTTACCCAAGCTAGTTTGAGTTTGCTCTTGTCTCATTTGGAACTGAAAAACTCTTGAAAGTGAAAAGTGTAAGTCACTCAGTCATGTTCAACTCTTTGTGACCCTATGGACTGTAGCCCACCAGACTCCTCTCTCCATGGGATTCTCTTGGCAAGAATAGTGGAGTGGGTAGCCATTCTTTTCTCCAGGGAATCTTCCTGACCAAGGAATAAAACCTGGGTCTCTTGCATTGCAGGCAGATTCTTTACTGTCTGAGCCACCAAGGAAGCAAAAAGCTCTTAAACTGATTCAAATGTATTTTAGTCAAGTTATCGGTATAAGACTCTTCCTTAAAGGCAAAACTATTGTCCCATTAACTCCCACTATAAAGCATTCTCTAAGAAAGCAGATGATACCACTCTCATGGCAGAAAATGAAGAAGAACTAAAGAGACTCTTGATGAAAGTGAAAGAGGAGAGGGAAAAAGTTGGCTTAAAGCTCAACATTCAGAAAACGAAGATCATGGTATCCAGTTTCATCACTTCATGGGAAATAGATGGGGAAACAGTGGAAACAGTGGCTGATTTTATTTTGGGGGGCTCCAAAATCACTGCAGATGGTGATTGCAGCCATGAAATTAAAAGACACTTACTCCTTGGAAGGAAAGTTATGACCAACCTAGAAAGCATATTCAAAAGCAGAGACATTACTTTGCCAACAAAGGTCTATCTAGTCAAGGCTATGATTTTTCCAGTAGTCATGTATGGATGTGAGAGTTGGACTGTGAAGAAAGCTGAGTGCCAAAGAATTAATGCTTTTGAACTGTGGTGTTGGAAAGACTCTTGAGAGTCCCTTGGACTGCAAGAAGATCCAACCAGTCCATCCTAAAACAGATCAGTCCTGGGTGTTCATTGGAAGGACTGGTGTTGAAGCTGAAACTCCAATACTTTGGCCACCTCATGCATAGAGTTGCCTCATTGGAAAAGACTCTGATGCTGGGAGGGATTGGGGGCAGGAGGAGAAGGGGATGACAGAGGATGAGATGGTTGGATGGTATCACCAACTCGATGGACATAGCTTTGCGTGGACTCTGGGAGTTTGTGATGGACAGGGAGGCCTGGTGTGCTGCGATTCATGGGGTCACAAAGAGTCGGACACAACTGAGCGACTGAACTGAACTGAAGAAAGATTTCCATAAACTTGGAAATGACATCAGTACCACCACATCGACATCACCAACTCAATGGACATGAGTTTGAACAAGGTCCAGGAGTTGATGATGGACAGGGAAGCCAGCATGCTGCAGTCCATGGGGTTGCAAGAAGCCAGACATGACTGAGCAACTGAACTGACCACTATATCTCTGGACACTGTGGCAGTCAGCAAACACGCTATGTTTTCCAGTTAATGAGGA
The DNA here is from genome assembly GCA_006408695.1 of Aepyceros melampus. Lineage (NCBI taxonomy): Eukaryota > Metazoa > Chordata > Mammalia > Artiodactyla > Bovidae > Aepyceros > Aepyceros melampus. The sequence continues at coordinate 14,888 of SJXQ01004313.1, forward strand.
TTTCTCTTAATCCTATGCTTGCAACTTGGTTTGATTTTCATTCTTCAGTCTGAAGACCTGCAGTGTTTAACAAGGAGCTCCATCTGTAGATACTGCCGTGCACACGCACACCTAGTACTTTAGCACTCAGAGTATCACATAATGTGGGAGACATTTGTTCCTCACTTCACCGATCTTGTAAGCTCAGCATCTGGTACAGGGTATAGGAATGAAAGTTGTTTTCATACACACATGTACTGAATCTGAACCTGGCTACTTTGTAGCTCCATGGCAGGAAAAGAAAGGAGACACTGAGTGATGTTGAGTCATGGAAGTGACTGCCTTCCGTTCTGCTTCCCTGGAGGATGGTAAGAGAGCAGTGATTCAAAGCTGGACCCGAGTGTCTGCTTCTCAGTGTTCTGATCTGGGGAGAGAGAGGAGAGTAGCTTTGTCATGAGGCTTGGCTCAGTGGAGGAGAGGGTGTCCCCTATGGAGATCCGTGGGAGGAGGTGCTCCAGGTGTGTTGGGAAGGCATAGCTGCTGTTTTCTTTCTGCATCCCTGGGGCAGCAACCATAGGTGCTGTCATTAGTGATGGGTGTGCAAGTCAGGTGGCAGTAGTGGTAAAGAATCCCCCTTCCAATGCAGGAGATGTGAATTCGATGCATGGGTAGGGAAGATCCCTTAGAGGAGGCCATGGCAACCCACTCCAGTATTATTGCCTGGAGAATCCCATGGACAGAGGAGCCTGGTGGGCTATAGTCCATAGCGTCACAAAGAGTCAGACACAACTAAAGCAACCTAGCATGCACACATATGCAGGTCAGTGCTGATAGTGGGACGTGATTCTTTTTCTCATCAAAGGACAGAAAGTGGAAGGATGCATCATCTCCTTTCTTTTTTTAAAAAATATTTGTTTATTTATTTTTGACTGCCTCAAGTCTTAGTCATGGCACACAGACTCTGACACAGAATCTGAAGTTGGGTATGTGGGCTTAATTGCTCCTCAGCAGGTGAAATCTTCCCTGACCAGGGATCAAACCAATGCCCCCTGCATTGACAGGTGGATTTTTAACCATTGGACCACCAGGGAAGTCCCATCTCCTTTCTTTATCTACAGTAGTGCAATGATTTGGCTCTAGAGTCAGAGGACTGGGATCAAAGTTTAACTCTATCTTTGCAAGCTGTATGGCTTCTATCTGATGGAAGCAATAACAGTACCCACCACACAAGTTGTTGTAATAATTAAATGAGATAATTCTCATGAGAGCAATTGACATGGTACCTAGCACATTATAAGTTTTCAGGAAATATTAGCATATAAGGGAGAATGGAGTACATGATATGAGATATACTCAACTCCCATTTGCCCATGAGCCTCCCAGCAGCTACTTAGCCATCTCCAAGTTTCCTTGTCACATAGCTGAAAAATGACTGTAGATCACATCAAGTTTCAAATCATCCAAGAATGGTGTGGCAAGCTCAGGACTGAAATTAACTTTTCCTTTATAATGTTCATGCTAGTTGCTCTTCAAGTACAATTAGAATCAGAATGCTAGCACTAAAAATAGTACCAATTCTCATTTCTCTTCTCAGTGTTATCTGCTGCCACAGTGTTTCCAGGCATGTTTATTTACTCAATTCACAACAGGGAATCTTCTCTCTTATTAGCCTGACAGCCATAGCTGGATTCCACAGCAACATTCCATGCAGCTGGTAAAATCTTTATTATGGGCAAAGCACTGGAGGTGTAAGTCACTGCCTTCCCCCAGTGAGCTCAGTGGAAGAGTCTGTCATGGCAAGAGTTGCCCAAACAATTTTGTTGTGGACTAAAAAGAGGCCCAGAGTGGGACCTTCCCTTTCACAATTTCAGAACACTTTTGCTTCTGAGTAGAATGACAAATAGCCCTCTGATTTCTCCTAGCTCTCTCTTCACTGCTCATTTGTGCTTTGTGTGAATTTAGTGCCAGTAAGAGGCCAGATTGACAGCTCCCAGCACATCCTGCCCCTTCTTTGGTGTTTCTCACTCACAACTTAGCAGCCAGTGAGGGAGATTCCCACTCAAGATCTCTGTTTAGAGTCTTTTTGATTATTATATGCCAAGATTGAGGGCAAGAGCAGAAGGAGGTGACAGAGGATGAGATGGTTGGATGGCATCATTGACTCAATGGATGTGAGTTTGAGCAAACTCTAAGAGATGGTAAAGGACAGGGAAGTCTGGTGAGCTGCAGTCCATGGGGTCACAAAAAGTTGGATAGAACTTAGCAACTGAACAACAACAACAAGATGTTGACCAGTCAGCTATCTCAAAATAACGGAAGAATCTAACCCTGGGGGTTTGACCCCTAACTTTGTCCATCATAAACCTGAAGAGTTAGACTGAGATGATTTGGGGTCTCAGTGATGTTGTTAGGTAAGCACCAATCGCTGTTCAGTCAGTAATTATTCACTTCTTTCTTCTTCCTCTCTAACACTCTTCCTCCATTAAAAAAGTAATCATCTAACCAAGAAAGGAGCAACAGACATCTTGAGGACGTGGCTCTGTAATCTGCACGCTCCAAATGTTGGCTGTGAAGATGGGAGGTTGACTGGCCAGTGAGGCAGCATCTGAGAGTGTAGGGGTGGTGGAGAGGGAGAGAGAAGTGAAAGTGAGAAGGAAGGGATAGAAAGTGAACAAAGTCAAAACAGGAATGGAAGCCAAAAAAAAAAAAAAACCAAAAGAGCCAAGCCAATCAAATGAAACCAAGAAATTGTATATTCCAGTTCCTTCAGGGGAAGGAAGAGTGTGCCGAGTCGGGCAGGGCACTAGAGGAAGGGTGAGCGGCACTGAGAGTCTAGCCCTGGTGCTGCCCGTCACCAGCAGTGGGACCTCTGACCAGGCTCTGGGCTGCTGTTACCATGTGTAAACAACGGAGGGTGCTTACAGCTGCCTGCGACATCTCCTAGGGTTGACGAGAGGCTGAAGCTATATGGAAACTTATGAAACCCCCATTTAAAAATGGAAAAGGCTAATTCCAAACATAGCATACTATCAGTTCTTTTCCAGAGAATGTACGTCCATCGTGTCACAAACTCTTCCGTTTCTTCTCTTCTCTTGAACATTATGATGCTTACTTGAAGGCATCTGAGGCTCTGCTGAGAATCATCCATTGCCGAGTCAGGTGGCATTTTATCCTTAGCAAAGAAGTGAAGGCATGGACCCTGCTCTGCTACTGATTCCCAAAGGAAATAATGGTATCGAGCAGTCAGTCACAGGTTGCCTGCAGCCAGGCTTTCCCACTGGAGATTACCATCCAGTTGGCAGTGTCTCTCTGGCTAGCCTCCAGGTATGACACGTGGGGTTGTAATCACATCCTGCCATGTGCTGGGTGGGGAGGGGCTCAGTGTGGAAGGACATGGCTGGGGGCTGAGGAGGTCTGTGGACACTCCATGTGGCTTAGATTAGACCAGAATTAAAGTAATTTCTTCTGTCTTGAGGAGAGGGTGGGGGTCCTCAGCATTTACACCACCCAGTCTTAGCCAGACTACCTTGTGCCAAATGTTTGAGAAGTTCATCATTTCTACCCTGGAACTTGGCAAGGCTCTGAGACTTAAGTTCCATTTATTTTTATTTTATTTTATTTTTACTTTATTTTACTTTACATTACTGTATTGGTTTTGCCATACATTGACATGAATCTGTCTCGGGTGTACATGAGTTTCCAATCCTGAACCACACCCCCCCCACCTCCCACCCCGTATCAACTCTCTGGATCATCCCCGTGCACCAGTCCCAAGCATCCTGTATCCTATGTCGAACTTAGACTGGTAATTCATTTCTTACATGATAGTATACATGTTTCAGTGCCATTCTCCCAAATCATCCCACCCTCTCCCTCTTCCTCAGAGTCCAAAAGTCCATTCTATTCACCTGTGTCTCTTTTGCTGTCTCGCATACAGGGTTATCATTACCATGTTTCTAAATTCCATATATATGTGTTAGCATACTGTATTGGTGTTTTTCTTTCTGGCTTACTTCGCTCTGTATAATCAGCTCCAGTTTCATCCATCTCATTAGAACTGATTCAAATGTATTCTTTTTAATGGCTGAGTAATACTCCATTGTGTGTATGTACCACAGCCTTCTTATCCATTCATCTGCTGATGGACATCTAGGCTGTTTCCATGTCTTGGCTATTATAAACAGTGCTGCAATGAACATTGGGGTACATGTGCTTCTTTCAATTCTGGTTTCCTCAGTGTGTATGCCTAGCAGTGGGATTGCTGGATCATATGGCAGTTCTATTTGCAAATTTTTAAGGAATCTCGACACTATTTTCCATAGTGGCTGCACTAGTTTGCATTCTCACCAACAGTGTAAGAGGGTTCCCTTTCCTCCACACCCTCTCCAGCATTTATTGCTTGCAGACTTTTGGATCACAGCCATTCTGACTGGTGTGAAATGGTACCTCATTTTGGTCTTGATTTGCATTTCTCTGATAATAAGTGATGTTGAGCATTTTTTCATGTGTTTGTTAGCCATCAGTATGTCTTCTTTGGAGAAATGTCTATTTATTCTTGCCCCATTTTTTTGATTGGGTCGTTTATTTTTCTGGAATTGAGCTGCATAAGTTGCTTGTATATTTTTGAGATTAGTTGTTTGTCAGTTGCTTCATTTGCTATTATTTTTTCCCATTCAGAAGGCTGTCTTTTCACCTTGCTTATAGTTTCCTTTGTTGTGCAGAAGCTTTTAATTTTAATTAGGTTCCATTTGTTTATTTTTGCTTTTATTTGCAGTATTCTGGGAGGTGGATCATAGAGGATCCTGCTGTGATTTATGTCAGAGAGTGTTTTGCCTGTGTTCTCCTCTAGGAGTTTTATAGTTTCTGTTCTTACATTTAGGTCTTTAATTCATTTTGAGTTTATTTTTGTGTGTGGTGTTAGAAAGTGATCTAGTTTCATTCTTTTACAAGTGGTTGACCAGTTTTCCCAGCACCACTTGTTAAAGAGATTGTCTTTACTCCATTGTATATTCTTATCTCCTTTGTCGAAGATAAGGTGTTTATAGGTGTGTGGGTTTATCTCTGGGCTTTCTATTTTGTTCCATTGATCTATATTTCTGTTTTTGTGCCAGTATGATTATCTCAATAGATGCAGAGAAAGCGTTTGACAAAATTCAACATCCATTTATGATAAAGACTCTCCAGAAAGCAGGAATAGAAGGAAAATACCTCAACATAATAAAAGCTATATATGACAAACCCACAGCAAACATTCTCCTCAATGGTGAAAAATTGAAAGCATTTCCCCTAAAGTCAGGAACAAGACAAGGGTACCCACTTTCACTGCTACTATTTAACATAGTTTTGGAAGTTTTGGCCACAGCAATCAGGGCAGAAAAAGAAATAAAAGGAATCCAAATTGGAAAAGAAGAAGTAAAACTCTCACTGTTTGCAGATGACATGATCCTCTACATAGAAAACCCTAAAGACTCTACCAGAAAATTACTAGAGCTAATCAATGAATATAGTAAAGTTGCAGGATATAAAATCAACACACAGAAATCCCTTGCATTCCTATACACTAATAATGAGAAATAGAAAAAGAAATCAAGGAAACAATTCCATTCACCATTGCAATAAAAAAATAAAATACTTAGGAATATATCTACCTAAAGAAACTGCTGCTGCTAAGTCGCTTCAGTCATGTCCGACTCTGTGCAACCCCAGAGACGGCAGCCCACCAGGCTCCCCCATCCCTGGGATTCTCCAGGCAAGAACACTGGAGTGGGTTGCCATTTCCTTCTCCAATGCGTGAAAGTGAAAAGTCAAAGAAACTAAAGACCTATATATAGAAAACTATAAAACACTGATGAAAGAAATCAAAGAGGACACTAATAGATGGAGAAATATACCATGTTCATGGATCGGAAGAATCAATACAGTGAAAATGAGTATACTACCCAAAGCAATCTACAGATTCAATGCAATCCCTATCAAGCTACCAGCAGTATTTTTCACAGAACTGAAACAAATAATTTCACAATTTGTATGGAAATATGAAAAGCCTCGAATGGCCAAAGCAATCTTGAGAAAGAAGAATGGAACTGGAGGAATCAACCTGCCTGACTTCAGGCTCTACTACAAAGCCACAGTCATTAAGTTCCATTTAAATCTTATTCAAATAAAGGATCAGGTCAAGGATTTTCAAAACACTTCTTCGTCTGACTACTCAGGCGAGATTTGGGGCACCCTTATGATTCCCCTATAACTTCCTGTTCCTTACGGCATGCTGGGACAGGGAGATGCAGCACTTCCAACATCACCCAGTTCTATCCACCACGGCAAGAGAATGGCAGGTGCATTGTTACATTCATACTGACAGGCTTCCCTCACTGTTTTACTGTCCAAGCTCTTAATTTCTCACACAAGCTTCCCTTGTAGCTCAGTTGGTAAAGAATCTGCCTACAGTGTGGGAGACCTGGATTCAATCCCTGAGTCAGGAAGAGCCCCTGGAGGAGGGCATGGCAACCCACTCCAGTATTGTTGTGTGGAGAATTCCCAATGAACAGAGGAGCCTGGAGAGTTACAATCCATGGGGTGGCAAAGAATTGGACATGCAAAGTTGAGTGACTAAGCACAGCATAGCACCTGAGACATATGAAATATTTCTATAAAATATGATATGGAACATCTCAGTGCCAAGTGAGTGGTAGAAATACACCCTGTTAGAACTCAGAAGATGAAGAGGTCCATGCAGACTAGCATGCTCTAGGAAGAATTCACTGAAGAGAGGGGATTTAAACTTTGCTTTGAATGAGTGTCAGTAGGGCTCAGAAGGCAGGAGAAGGACAGTATCATGTAGGGGACCCAGTGGGAACAAAGGTGCAGAAGCATGTTTGGACAGGGTTGAAACTGACTCAGGAGCAGAATGACAGTTCAGGGTAGTGGTTAA
>SJXQ01004313.1:22026-111241 GCA_006408695.1 Aepyceros melampus
GGGCGGGGTGGGGGGGTGGGGCTGGGTTCAGTCCCTGGCCAGAGAACTAGATCCCATATGCCTCAACCAAAAGTTCCCACATGCAGCAAGGAAGATCTAAGATCCTGCGTGCTACAACTAAGACCCGGCACAGTCAAAGAAATAAATTTTAAAAAGCAAATATTTAGGGGAAAAAAGAGTGGAGGCTTTGGAGTTGGTCATCTACATACTTTCTATGTGGCTTTGGGAAAGTTAGTGATCACTTCTTAGCATTATTTTTCTATTTTATAAAATGAAGATAATAATTCTTGCCTTAAAGTGTTGTCATGCAGAGTAAATGATGTAATGCATAGAAAGTCTTTAGCACAGTTCCTGGCACATAGTGAGCCTTCAGTGGAGGTGGTTTAGTTGCTAAATGGTGTTTGACTCTTGCGACCCCATGGACTGTATCCTGCCAAGATTCTCTGTCCATAGGATTTCTCAGGCAAGAATACTGGAGTGGGTTGCCATTTCCTTCTCCAGGGGGTGTTCTTGACCCAAGGAATGAACCCACGTCTCCTGCATGCAGGCAGATTCTTTACCAACTAACCACCAGGGAAGCTCAGTCAGTTCAGACACTCAGTCATGTGTGACTCTTTGTGACCCCATGGACTGCAGTACACCAGGCTTCCCTGTCCATCACCAATTCCCAGAGCTTGCTCACACTCATGTTCATCAAGTTGGTTATGTCATCCAACCATCTCATTCTCTATCATCCCCTTCTCCTCCTGCCTTCAATCTTTCCCAGCATCAGGGTCTTTTCCAATGAGTCAGTTCTTTGCATCAAGTGGCCAAAGTATTTGAGTTTCAGCTTCAGCATCAGTCCTTCCAGTGAATATGCAGGACTGATTTCTTTTAGGATGGACTGGTTGGATCTCCTTGCAGTTCAAGGGACTCTCAAGAGTCTCCTCCAACATGGTAGTTCAAATGCATCAATTCTTTGGTGCTCAGCTTTCTTTATAGTTCAACTCTCACATCCCTACATGACTACTGGAAAAATCATACTTTGACTAGATGGACCTTTGTTGACAAAGTAATGTCTCTGCTTTTTAATATGCTGTCTAGGTTGGTTATAGCTTTTCTTCCAAGGAGCAAGCATCTTTTAATTTCATGGCTGTAGTCACCATCTGCAGTGATTTTGGAGCCCCAAAATACAAAGTCTGTCACTGTTTCCATTGTTTCCCCATCTATTTGCCATGAAGTGATGGGACTGGATGCCATGATCTTAGTTTTTTTGAGTGTTGAGCTTTAAGCCAACTTTTTAACTCTCCTCTTTCACTTCCATCAAGAGGCTCTTTAGTTCTTCTCTTTCTGCCATAAGGGTGGTGTCATCTGCATATCTGAGGTTATTGATATTTCTCCCAGCAATCTTGATTCCAGCTTGATTCTCCTGGCTGCCTGCAATGCGGGAGACCTGGGTTTGATCCCTGCTTTGGAAAGATCTCCTGGAGAAGGAAAAGCTAACCACTCCAGTATTCTGGCCTGGAGAATTCCATGGCCTGTATAGTCCATGAGGTCTCAAAGATGAATTAGGCAGTGGTATAAAGAATTTGCAGAAAGAGAAGAGGCTAGATGTAGGAATTCCAAACAGGAAACAACTATAACTATTCAGTCATCAAGTAATGGTGGAGGCAAGGAAGAGATGAAAAGAAAAGAGGTTTATATTGATTTTCACAGTTGGATGCAAAAGAGAATGAAGAATTTCCAAGATCAGAGTGTAAGCTTGATCTTTGAAGCTGGGAGCTGTATTTTTATAAAAATTATCTTCCTCTCTAGTGTTTAACACAGTGCCTACCTAGTACACTACATCATCACTGCATTCATACTAGTGAATGAATGTGTGAGTAAAGGAATGAATGAATGAAGGAGAGAGTGAACGAAAGAAAAATAACTCATAGGTCATGAGTATAGATTGTTGAAAAAATGGCAGTTGCCAGTGACCAAATACACTCTTTTCTTGGCGTCTTCTTGGTATCTTCTTGGTATCTATGTACTCTTTGTACTCAAGCACAGATGCTTACATATTAGTACACAAGGTCCTACCAGTAGGTAATTACTCCTTTCTAAGGAAGTGGTTCTAACTTTAGTTTAGATTAAACTAAAGCTTTAGTTTAGGGATTTTTTTTTTAATTGTTTTTTTTAATTTGAATAGAGGTTTTCCATACGCAATGTGTTTTCTCTAGGATTACTAAAACTAGAACAACCTAGGCAAGTTTGTATTTATAGAGTGGGATTAAGAGATCATCTCCATTTTTACATTGTATAATTCTGTCCCTTTTTCCCTTTTTCCAAGTCACAAGAAACTGGAATCAATGACTTGTTTCTTCAGACCACTAACTTTTGTTGCAACCTCAACTCTTTGGTTTCTGAAAATGGAGGAAGAGATTTGAATATGATCAAGAACCAAGGATTTTGCTCTTATTCAAACAGGAATAATCACTATTAATCTGAAACTGAATCAATCTGTGGTTTCAGACCACAACCCCAAACTGTCAACTATGTGTGTGTGCTCAGTCATATCCAATTCTTTGTAGCCCTTTGGACTGTAGCCCGCCAGGCTTCTCTGTCCATGGGATTTTTCAGGCAAGAAGACTAGAGTGGGCTGCTATTTCCTCCTCCAGGGGATCCTCCCTGACCCAGGGACTGAGTCTGTGTCTCCTGCTTCTCCTGCCCTGCAGGCAGGTTCTTTACCTGCTGAGCCATCGGAGAAGACCGAAACTGTTTATTAAAAGATACCAACTTCCTCAGATCTAAATTCACTTGAAGACCTTATTCGTATTTTTCAGAGAATCAAAAAAAGACCCAAGTACTTGGATATCTGACCACAGGTTGCCTAACTTTTATCCTTGATTTAGCCTTTGCAAAAATTGTCATGATATTGTAGAGTTTGGTAACCCTTATTTGCTGGACATTTAGTAAGACCATTTTCCCTTTTCAGTAACAAAACTGAATCAATTCCAAGACTTGTCCTGAATGAAATAGGTGAAATTTAGTCACGTGACTGTGTGAGCTCTTACTGAAAACAAGATGCCCTCAGGAGCTGTTTGGAGCATTCACCTTTCCCTGAACAAATGTAATAGAAAATGACTGTGTAATCTGCAGTTTTTTTTCTAGGCCCTGAATTGTGGTAATTATGTAAGATCTCTGCTCTTTTAACTAAGATTTCTTAAATAAAATTAGTATATTATAGTAATTTATAGAGGCTACAGGGAACAAGGGAATACAATGGTCTGAGCTGCCCAGGTGGCAGTGGAGAAAGACCAGTTTCCTGAGAAACTAGTTGCAGGTGTCATCATCTACACTTGCTTCTTCCTACTGCCATCACCAAGGTCAAACTGGACGGCACAGTGTTGATGTCCATGTTTTAGGAGCATGCAGTGATTGGGACAGGGAGAGCTTTCATCAGTGAAATCATGATTGACAGAGACTTGCTTGTATCTGATGTTCGCACTGATCTGATCAGTAGGTGAAGAAAGATAAGAAAGATAAGATACCAGCTCCCCTGATCACAGTATACAGTGAGGTTATTTTTCTAGGCAGCTGCTTCCTTCTATCTCCCACACAGTAGATGAGCAGGGAGAGGTGCTTGACCCCCTAAGAAACCCACAGGAACCCCAGCCTTGAGCTTCCACTCAGCTAAAGTGAGGACTGGGACTTGCATTTAGACTTACTTGGAACAAAAGCCAACTCAAGGAAACTTATGTGAGAAAAGGGATTTATTGGATGAATACTAAAGTATGTCACAGAGTCTAATGAAGAGTTGAACAGCCACTTCTTTAGGAAGGATGGGGACCGGTGTGTCTCTGGGGACCTCAGAGTAGTCTGAGCCTTTGTTCCAGAGCCATACTGTTAAAGATACTTAGTTCTCAAAGGTTTCTAGTCTCTAGATTTTCGTTCAGTATTTCAGACTCACCAGGGAGAGATAAACTTGCCTAACTTGTAATAGTATCCATTCTTGGATATTCACTCATGGATAAATTAGTTATGGCTGATGGCAAAGAGTCAAGCAACAGAAAGTTGCTACCAGAGATCACTCCTATATATAATAGGCATATGATATAATAGGCATAGTGAGAACTTAATATAATATTATGTTATATTAAGAACAATATAATAAGCATATGCTGTTTATCTACTAGGGCTTCCACGGTGGCTTAGTGGTTAAAAATTTACCTGCCAATGCAGGAGACACAGGTTAGATCCCTGGATCAGGAAGATCCCCTGGAGAAGGGAATGGCAACCCACTCCAGGCAATTTTCTAGGCAACCCACTCTTGCCTAGAAAATTACATGGACAGAGGAGCCTGGCAGGTCACAGTCCATGGGGTTGCAAAGAGTCAGACATGACTGAGTATGCATGAGCATTACTCTGAAATAAGCCTGGAAAATTGATACAGCAAAAATGGAGGAAATTCATCATTCCCTGAGGCATTAAATGTAGCTCCCAATCTTTGGGGAATCTCTACTGCCTCCTCAAAATAACGGCCATGAAATCTCTCATCCCTTGTTTATCAGTTATGTATACTCTGCATAACAAATCACCCCCAAACTTAGTGGCTTAAAACAACCACAGTTTTTATTCACTCCTTATTTGGATCAGCAATTTGGGATGAGCTTAGTTATCTACTTCATCTAGAATCACTTGTGTGGTTCAGCCTCCTAGAAACTTGAATAGGGCTGGATAGTGCAAGGGGGCTTCATTCACCTGCCATTCAGCACTGGCATTTAGCTGGAATTCTCAAGCAAGAGAGCCACTCTCTTTCACATGGCATCACCATGTTCCAAGAGGCATCTTGAGGCCTGGGCTTGGAAGTTCCATTATGTCACATTGCTGCATTCTGCTGTTCAAAGCAAATCACAAGGTCAGCCCAGACCCAAGAGCAGGGGAATAGATGCCATCTATCACTAGAGAGAATGGCAAAGTCATGAGCATATATATGGGTAAGAGGCTTTGTAGCCATCTTTGCAAATAATCTACCATGCTTAGTGGAGAAGGAAATGGCAACCCACTCCAGTATTCTTGCTTAGAGAATCCCATGAACAGAGAAGCCTGGTGGGCTACGGTCCATGGGGTCACAGAGAGTTGGACATGATGAGTGAACACATACCATGCTTAGGACCTATCTGCATTAGAACAGAAATGAACAAACAAAAAATCAAACAGTTACAGTCAATATCTGGACATGGAGAAAGTTGAATGACATGGCATTATAAAGCCTCTGTGAGAAGTTAGTAGCCAATAAATAAATAAATAAATGAATAACTTAAAATTTCTGTAATTCTCAGGAAAGTTATAAATAATTCCCATCCAAAAGCATACTGAACTGAGATAAAGGGATATTGAATTGTAGACTCAGTTCTGTTACTTATTTTCTGTGTAAAGTTTACAAGGCACTTAACCTCTGAGTCTCATTTTTGCTACGGGTCAAATAAATGTATAAATTATACAACTTCAATGAGAAAGAGCTCTGTGAACTGTAAAAATGCTATATAAATGAAAAATTTGTTAAAAAAGAATTCAAATCATGGAATCTTGTTTTCCTCCTCATCTCTAGTTATGTGGTTTAAAACAAAGAATGATCTTCTGCTTATGTTGCTACAAAAGACGTTTTTACAAAAATTTTCTTTCATCTAAATGTTTTCTTGATGATTTACCAGTGAATGTAGTGCAATCTATGGTCTTTCTAAGTGTACAAAAATGTGTGAAATTAAAACACCCAAGAGGAGAATAATTGGATGTATCAATTTGGGGAAAAAAGGAAAGTGTGTGGAAAAGAAAATGAGCTTAAAAGCATAAAAAGACAGCGTCTTTTAGGCTGTGTAAGCATAATTAGGTGAAACCCCTCTGTGTGGCCAATTTTAAGAGAAAATGATTTGAAATGGTAGAGTGTGTGCTAAGCTAGGTATGAGAGCTGAACACACAGTTAACTTTGAAGAAGTAAAAGAAAAGAACTTTTCTGACATGCAGCTACTCGTTTCCTTAGGGAATGGGTCATACTGAATATAAAAACACCAAGTTTTATCATTTCCAGAGAAAAAAGTGGTATGGCTGGATGCGTTAGGAGAGACTTGTGCAGCCATTTCAGCAAAGATGAGAGTATGGTAATATTTTCTCAGAACTTTGTGATCTCAGCTGGTTAGCTGGTTACTTGCAGCATCTGGGAGGCACTCCATCACATCCCCTGAGTCCGTCTGACTCCAGCACACAAGGATACTCCCATGTATCCTTGCAGGCCAGGGTTCTCCATCAAACACATGGGGTATCCATTTGTGTTGGTTTCTCACTGTCTATGCTCACTCAGCAATGGGAAAAAAAAGATTATTGCTCTAGTGTGGGTGTGTGCATACTAAATCACTTCAGTTGTGTCTAACTCTTTGTGACCCTATGAACTGTAGCCTGCCAAGCTCCCCTGTCCATGTGATTCTCCAGGCAAGAATACTGGAGTGGGTTGCCATGCCCTCCTCCAGTGCATCTTCCTAACCCAGGGCTTGAATTTGCATCACCTGTCTTGCAGGCAATTCTTTACCACTGAGCCACCGGGGAAGCTATCACTGTAGTGTAGAGGTTGGCAAACTCTGGCCTGTGGGCAAAACTCAATTTGCCTATTTTTGTAAATAAAGCTTTCCTGGAATGCTGTCATACCCATTTGTTTACATATTGTCAATGGCTACTTTCATGTTACAGTGGCCGAGCTGACTAGTTACCAGAGACTGCACAGTCTGTGAAGAGGAAAATATTTAATATTGGACTCTTTACAGGAAATCTTTGCCAATCTCTCTCTTAGTGGTTCAGTTCTTTTTTTTTTCCTTTCTTTTTTAAATTATAAAAGTATGATAACACATTTACAGGAGACTTGTAAAATACAGAAGTTACAAATAGTTCTACTGTATATTACAATTTTTTAAGCAGATAATGATTTTTAGTTGGAGTTTCAATATCAAACTTTCAAAAACTAACAGAATGAATAGACAGAAAAGTAGAAAGATATAGTAGACCTGAAAAGCAGGTTGAACCAATTCAACATAATTGAGATTTATACAATTTTCACACAATAGCAGGATACAAATTCTTTTCAAGTTCCCATAGACTATAAACCAGGAAACATTGGAACATACCTAGGGACATAAACAAGGTGCAAAATTTCATGGTCTAATTTGAGATCTGCTCCAGTGGGAAAAATTTCCTTCTATGTTGACTTCCAGCAAAATTTCTCCTTCCATAGTAGAGAGATTGCGGCTATCAGCTGTTCTGGTGCAAGCAGGCATTTCACAATAAGCTGACCTGCTTCATGCTGCATCACATTTGAGGAACCTTGCTCCCTGGGAGCTCACACTGCTGTTATTGTTCTGCCCACCTGGATTATTAAGGTGAAGAAACCTCAGACATCAAGCCCTGAGCCTTTGGAGTGGGAGCACTGACTCCAAGACTCAAGACTACCAGAGAACTAACCCTAGGGAATACCAAATAGTGAGGACTCACACAAAGGAAACCAGTTGAATACAAGACTTGACATCACCCAACCACCAGTAGCACCCTGTGGAGGATACCTCATCTAAACAATAAACAAAACAAAAACACAAACCCAATCATCAGAAGACAGGATCACCACTTCTCTCAGCCTTGCCCACCAGAGGAAAAACAAACAAACGAAAACTCAGCACAAATCTCACCCTACATGAAGCTTACACAAACCAGTGGACCAATCTTAAGAGGACAGAAACCAAAAGGAAGAAAGAGTTCAACTTTGAAGCTTGGGAAAAGAACCTCAAGCACAGTAAGTTAAAAAAAAATAATAATGAAAAGGCAGAGAAATACTACACAAATGAAGGAACAAACTAGAAACACAGAAGTCAAATAAATGAAGAGGAAATAGGCATACTACCTGAAAAAGAATTTAGAATAATGATAGTAAAGATGATCAAAAAGCTTGAAAACAAAATGGAGAAAATGCAAGAATCAATTAACAAAGACTGAACACACAGAGACAAACAACACAATTACTGAAATTAAAAATACTCTAGAAGGAATCAATAGCCAAATATCTGAAGCAGAAGAACGAATCAGTGAGCTGGAAGATAAAATGGTGGAAATAACTCCTGAAGAGCAAAATAAAGTAAAAAAAGTGAAAATAACTGAGGATAGTCTCAGAGACCTCTGGACAATATCAAATGCACCAACATTCAAATTATAGGAGTCCCAGAAGAAGAGAAAAAGAAAGGATATGAGAAAATTTTTGAAGAGATTATAGTTGAAAATTTCCCCAACTTGGAAATCAGTCAAGTCCAAGAGACACAAAGAATCCTCTACAGGATAAACCCAAGGAGAAACATGCCAAGACACATACTGATCAAACTAACAAAGACTAAACACAAAGAAAGAATATTAAAAGCAGCAAGGGAGAAGCAACAAGTAACATACAAGGGAAACCCCATACATTTAATAGCTGATCTTTCAGCAGAAACTCTGCAGGCCAGAGGGAATGGCAGGATATATTTAAAGTACTGAAAGGGAAAAATGTACAACCAAGATTACTGTACCCAGCAAGGATCTCATTCAAAATTGATGGAGAAATAAAAAAGTTTTTCAGACAAGCAAAAGTTAAGAGAATTCAGTACCACCAAACTAGCTTTACAACAAATGTTAAAGGGACTTATATAGTCAAGAAATACAAGAGAAGAAAAAAGATCTACAAAGTTAACCCCAAACAATTAAGAAAATGGCAACAAGAACATGTGTGTCAATAATTACTTTAAATGTACATGGATTAAATGCTCCAATCAAAAGATACAGACTGACTGAAGGATATAAAAACAAGACCCATATAAATGCTGTCTATAAGAAACCCACTTCAGACCTAAAGACCCATATAGACTGAAAATGAGAGGATGGAAAAATATATGCCATGCAAATGAGAAGCCAAAGAAAGCTGGAGTAGCAATACTCATGTCAGACAAAATAGACCTTGAAATAAAGATTATTACAAGAGATAAGGAAGGACACTATATAATGATCAAGGGATCAATCCAAGAGGAATACATAATAATCACAAATATCTATGCACCCAACATTGGAGCACCTCAATACATAAGACAAACAGTAACAGACATAAAAGGAGAAATTGACAGTAACACAATAATAGTAGGAGACTTTACCACCCCATTCACACCAATGGAAAGATCACAAAACAGAAAATTAATAAAGAAACACAAGTCTTAAATGATACATTAGATGAGATGGATCTCATTGATATCTTCAGGACATTCCATCCAATGCAGAAGAATACATCTTCTCCTCAAGTGCACATGGAACATTCTCCAGGATAGACCACATCTTGGGTCACAAATCAAACCTCAGTAAATTTAAGAAAATTGAAATCGTATCAGGCACCTTCTCTGACCACAATGCTATGAGACTAGATATCTATTACAAGAAAAAAACTGTAAGAAACACAAACACATGGAGATTAAACATCACATTTCTAAATAACTAACAGGTTACTGAAGAAATTAAAAGAGAAATCAAAAAATTTCTAGAAACAAATGCCAATGAAAACATGACAACTCAAAACCTATGGAATGCAGCAAAAGCAGTTCTAAAAGGGAAGTTTATGGCAATAAACAATCCTACCTTAAGAAACAAGAAAAACATCGAATAGACAACCTAACTTTACACTTGAAACAAATGGAAAAAGAAGAAGAACAACAAAAAATACCCAAAATTAGTAGAAGGAAAGAAATCATACAGATAGGAGCAGAAATAAATGTAAAAGAAATGAAAGAAAAAATAGTAAAGATTAATAAAACTAAAAGCTGATTCTTTGAGAAGATAAACAAAATTGACAAGCCTTTAGCCAAACTCATCAAGAAAAAAAAAAGAAAAATCAAATCAACAAAATTAGAAATGAAAAAGGAGCAGTTACAAAAGACAATGCAGAAAAACAAAAGATTATAAGAGACTATTATGAACAACTATATGGCAATAAAATGGATAACCTGGAAGTAATGGACAGATTCTTAGAAAAGTTCAATCTTCCAAGACTGAACCAGGAAGAAATAGAAATTATGAACAACCCAATTATAAGCACTGAAATTGAAGCTGTGATCAAAAATCTCCCAAAAAACAAAAGCCCAGGATCTGATGACTTCACAGGAGAATTCTATCAAACATTTAGAGATGAGCTAATGCTTGTCCTTCTAAAACTCTTCAAAAAATTGCAGAGAAAGGAACACTTCCAAACTCATTCTATGAGGCCATCATAACCAGATAAAGACAACCCCCAAAAAGAAAACTACAGGCCATAGTTTTCATTGATGAACATAGATGCAAAAATCCTCAACAAAATTTTAACAAACAGAATTCAGCAACACATCAAAAAGCTCATACACCATGATCAAGTTGGGTTTATTCCAGGAATGCAAGGATTCTTCAATATATGCAAATCAATCAATGTGATACACCATATTAACAAATTGAAAGATGAAAACCATATGATCATCTCAACAGGAGCAGAAAAAGCCTTTGACAAATTTCAGCTCCCATTTATGATTAAAACTTTTCAAAAAATGAACATAGAAGGAACCTACCTCAACATAGTAAAGGCCATATATGATAAGCCTACAGCAAACATTATTCTCAATGGTGAAAAACTGAAAGCATTCCCCCTAAGATCAGGAATAAGACAAGGGTGTCCACTTTCACCAGTATTATTCAACAGAGGTCTGAAGTCCTAGCTACAGTAATCAGAGAAGAAAAATAAATAAATAAATAAAAGGAATCCAGGTCAGAAAAGAAGAAATAAAACTCTCACTGTTTGCAGATGACATGCATGAAAGTGAAAAGTGAAAGTGAAGTCACTCAGTTGTGTCCGACTCTTCCCAACCCCATGGACTGCAGCCTACCAGGCTCCTCTGTCCATGGGATTTTCCAGGCAAGAGTACTGGAGTGGGGTGCCATTGCCTTCGCCAGATACTGTACAAAGAAAACCCTAAAGATAGTATCAGAAAATAACTAGGACTAATCAGTGAATTTAGCAAGGTTGCAGGAGACAAAATCAATACACAGAAATCACTTGTATTTCTATATACTAACAATCAAAAATCAGAAAGAGAAATTAAGAAATCAATCCCATTCACCATTGCAATAAAAAGAATTAAATATCTAGGAATAAACTTACCTAAGGAGACGAAAGAACTGTATACAGAAAATTATAAGACACTAATGAAAGAATCAAAGATGACATAAACACATGGAGAGATATTCCATGTTCTTGGGTAGGAAGAATCAATCCTGTGAAAATGACTATATTACCAAATGCAATCTACAGATTCAATGAGATCCCTATCAAATTACCAATGGCATTTTTCACAGAACTAGAAAAAAAAAATTCGCAATTCATATGGAAACACAAAAGACCCCGAATAGCTAAAGCAGTCTTGAGAAAGAAGATTGGAGCTGGAGGAATCAATCTTTCTGACTTCAGATTATAGTATAAAGCTACAGTCATCAAGATAGTATGGTACTGGCACACACACACACACACAAAAGAAATATAGACCAATAGAAGAACAAGATAGAAAGCCCAGAAATTAAGCTATGCACCTATGGGTACCTTATTTTTGACAAAGGAGGCAAGAATATACAATGAGGCAAAGACAGTGTCTTCAATAAATAGTGCTGGGAAAACTGGACAACTACATGTATAAGAATGAAATTAGAACACTTCCTAACACCATACACAAAGATAAACTCAAAATGGATTAAAGACCTAAATGTAAGACCAGAAAATATAAAAGTCTTAGAGGAAAGCATAGGCAGAACACTCAATGACGTAAATCAAAGCAAGATCCTCTATGACCCACTTCCTAGAGTAAAAGAAATAAAAACAAAAGTAAACAAATGGGACCTGATTAAACTTAAAAGCTTTTGCACAGCAAAGGAAACTATCAGCATGGTGAAAAGACAACCCGCAGAGTGGTAGAAAATAATAGCAAATGAAACAACTGACAAAAGATTAATTTCCAAAACAACCCAATTAAAAAGTGGGGAAAAGACCTAAACAGACATTTCTCCAAAGAAGACATACAGATGGCTAACAAACCCATGAAAAGATGCTCAGCATTGCTCATTATTAGAGAAATGCAAATCAGAACTACAATGAGATATCACCTCATACCGGTCAGAATGGCTGGCCCTCGTCAAAGAGTCTACAAACAATAAATGCTGGAGAGGGTGTGGAGAAAAAGGAATGTCTTGCTCTATTGGTAAGAATGTAAATTGATACAACCACTATGGAAGATGGCATGGAGATTCCTTAAAAAACTAGGAATAAAACCACCATATGACCCAGCAACCCTACTCCTAGGCATATACTCTGAGGAAACCAAAATTGAAAGAGACACATGAATCCCATTGTTCACTGCAGCACTATTTACAACAGCTAGAACATGAAAGCAACCTAGATGTCCACCGACAGATGAATGGATAAAGAAGTTCTGGTACATATACACAACAGAATAGGGGCGGGAGGGGGGAGGTGGGGGTCGGGATTGGGAGTTCATGTACACTCATGGCTGATTCATGTCGATGTGTAGCAAAATGAATACAGTATTGTAAAGCAAAACAAACTAACAAATAAAAAAAAAATTACAAAAAAAAAAAAAACACAGAATGTTACTCAGTCATAAAAAGGAACACATTTGAGTCAGTTCTGATGAGGTGGATGAACCTAGAACCTATTATACAGAGTGAAGTGAGTCAGAAAAAGAAAGATTAATATCTTATTCTAACGCATATATATGGTATCTAGAAAAATGGTACTGAAGAATTTATTTACAGGGCAGCAGTGGAGAAACAGACATAGAGAATAGACTTATGGACCTGGGGAGAGGGGAGGAGAGGCTGAGATGTATGGAAAGAGTAACACGGAAACTTACATTCAGTTCAGTTCAGTTCAGTTCAGTCGTTCAGTCGTTCAGTCTTTGAGACCCCATGAATCACAGCACGCCAGGCCTCCCTGTCCATCACCAACTCCCGGAGTTCACTCAGACTCACGTCCATTGGGTCAGTGATGCCATCCAGCCATCTCATTCTCCGTTGTCCCCTTCTCCTCCTGCCCCCAATCCCTCCCAGCATCAGAGTCTTTTCCAATGAGTCAACTCTCTGCATGAGGTGGCCAAAGTACTGGAGCTTCAGCTTCAACATCATTCCTTCCAAAGAAATCCCAGGGCTGATCTCCTTCAGAATGGACTGGTTGGATCTCCTTGCAGTCCAGGGACTCTCAAGAGTCTTCTCCAACACCACAGTTCAAAAGCATCAATTCTTCGGCACTCAGCCTTCTTCACAGTCCAACTCTCACATCCATACATGACCACAGGAAAAACCATAGCCTTGACTAGACAGACCTTTGTTGGCAAAGTAATGTCTTTGCTTTTGAATATGCTATCTAGGTTGCTCATAACTTTCCTTCCAAGGAGTAAGCGTCTTTTAATTTCATGGCTGCAGTCACCATCTGCAGTGATTTTGGAGCTCCCCCTGCCAAAGAAAGTCTGACACTGTTTCTACTGTTTCCCCATATGTAAAATAGATAGCCAACGGGAATTTGTTTATGGCTCAGGAAACTCAAACAGGGGCTCTATGTCAATCCAGAGGGGTGGGATGGCGTGAGAGGTGGGAGAGAGGTTCAGAAGGGAGAGTATATATGTATACCTATGGCTGACTCATGTTGAGGTTTGACAGAAAACAACAAAATTCTGTAAAGCAATTATCCTTCAATAAAAACAAAATAGAAAAAAACCCCGCCTTGATTAAAAAAATTTTTTTCATGGTCTAAAGATATTGAAATCTTACAGAGTCTGTTCTTACAGACTCTGTTAGAAATAAGTATCAAAAGATATTTGAAAATAACCCTCTAAGTGGGTCAGTTTTGAGGCACACAGTTCTGAGACAGTTCCTCAGTTGATTACCAGAAAAATGGAGATGGGCTGCCCACAGTGGTAGCCAGCACATTACACACAGTTTATGGGCTCTACCCTTCCTTTCCTCTCTTTTCCCTACTTCCTCCCTTTTGTTTCCTAGGATTACTTTCCAAAGAAACTACCTGCGCCTGGGACATTATCTGTAAAGGGAGATTAAGACTAAGACAGGACTCAGTCCTCCTTGCTAGCTCTTTTGTCTTACATTTATGAGGCTTTGCTCTGGGCTGTTACTTTGTGACTCTTCACACATACTGTGCATGAAGATGAAATACACACATGCTAAGTCGCTTCAGTCGTGTCCGACTCTGTGCGACCCCGAGACGGCAGCCCACCAGGCTCCCCCATCCCTGGGATTCTCCAGGCAAGAACACTGGAGTGGGTTGCCATTTCCTTCTCCAATGCATGAAAGCCAAAAGTGAAAGGGAAGTCGCTCAGTCGTATCTGACTCTTAGCGGCCCCATGGACTGCAGCCCACCAGGCTCCTCCATCCATGGGATTTTCCAGGCAAGAGTACTGGAGTGGGATGCCATTGCCTTCTCCAATACACACATAACCTATCACAAATGTTCCATGAGATAATATTTATCGTCACTACCAGTAACATATGCTTGTGTTTTCCATTCCATTTTACTCTCTTATATTTCATTTAAAAAGCAGTCTGGTCGTGACCAGTTAAACTGATTTCAACATAGCACTGGAAGTCTATTTACATTTTTTGAACCCATAAGTCTGTGAATGGCCACATCCAAACTTGGCATGGGCATCAGATCCACAAGTCTTTGATTCAGATTTCCTGGCTAAACAAATGCAGATTAGGTGTCCGGGAGACATGAGATATGAACTCATCTGTAAAAGCAGAAATGTATTGGCTTCACCATGAGAAGAAAAAGATTCTTTACCTAAACTACCAGGGAAGCTCCATGAGCAAGAAGGGAATGAAATGAGGAGATAAAACAGTGAAGAAAAGGAAAGTTCCCTTTAGGATGGAGGAGGAAGAAAGCAGAAGAGATGAAAGCCAGTGAAAAGGTGAAGCTGCGAAAAACATCCTTTCTTCTTCTCCTTGTATAAAACCACACCCGTGTGGAAAAGCAATGAATGATGGCATTTGAATGAATGTGAGTAGTCACTTGGAATCCTCCTTGTGTTTTTAAATGGATGTCTTGCATCAGTTATCATTTACGTCATCTTCATGTCTTTACCCATGGTTTCAGATAATCTCTTCCCGCTTAATACCACACCGTCTGGATTATTCTCTCTCTTTTGGTTACTTCTCAATCTCTTTTGCTAAATTCTCTTCTAGTATTTCCTCTGAACCTTTGATGTTTTCCAGAGATCTTGTTTTGTTTTTTTTTTTAACTTTCCACTTTTTTCATGCTACACATTTCCCTTAATCAATTTTACCCGCTCTCGCGGTTTAATGACCATTTCTGTGCTCCTAGTCTTCAAAATGAAAACCTTCAGCCTCAGTCCCCTTACCCTCAGATTTACTAAGCCAGTTGCCTACTTAACATTCAGACCACAAATCTAATACATTGTAAACTGAACTCATCATCTGTAATGCTGGCCAAGTATCCCTCTCCCCCTCTTCCCTGTCTTATATTCTGTCTTCTGTATCATTAGTGCAATCACCTACACCAGAAATCTGAGCACCTCCTAAACTCCTTTTATCTTACTCCTCCATCCAAGTGGTTATATGTCCTGAATATTTTTAAAGTCATTCTCCTCTTCTATATCTATTGCCGCTGCCCTATTAATAATTTTGAGTTTCATCAACTCTCCTTTATATTGTTGAAATAATCCATCTATTGATCTCCCTGGCCCTAGGTCTTTCTTCTTTCAGTTCTTTCTTCATGAAGCCATGAGGGTCATACTAAACTGCCCCAGTCAGGGTTTGGATCAGGGAAATAGAAACCACATGAAGTATTTTAAGCAAGGGTGGATTTAAAACCACTAAATGATGCTTATAAAACACTGGAAAAGTTGTTGGACTGTAGGTCAGAGAAGGTCGTCGATGGTTCTGCAGTTTACCAGTAGGTCTACAATGTGACAGCAAGCTTTCAGGGATGAGGAAGCAGCCATTGTCACCTGGGTTAAGGACTTCAGAAAACCACTGCTGAAGTTCAGAGCTGTCTGACGTGCCAAAGTGGTACTGAATATGCAGCGGAACATTGACAAAACCTGAAATTTACTGAAGCTCACACATTTGTGCTACTATTGGAGGAGGAATGGTGGCCTTTGATTTCATTCTATCTTCTAAATTAGGCAGGATTCTAAATTAGTGGACTTGAAACTGGAATACTGCTGACAAGAGATTCAGGAAGTGTACTCCCAGATTTCCAACTCCTGAGATACAGGAGAGTGTTTGAGGCATGGGAATGGTTCTGAGGACCACAGGCAATCTGGTACAGTCTCCCCTCAGCCACGACCAAAAACAGCCTTCATGACTCCAGTCACTTCCCTGCACTCCACTGTCTTCTTGGTGCTGATTTTCTTGAATTACTTAAGGAGTTTCACGTTTCATACCTTCCCAGATCTGAAGGTCTTCCTACCCTCCTGTGCAGTAGCTTTCTTGGCAAAATTCTATTTATGCTTAAAACCCTCAATGCAAAGAGCTCTTCTTTTGTGACGTTTCCTAGATTGTCCTTAATAGAACTGACCCTCACTTGTACCAGCACTGTGCTTTGTGCTCGCGTCTTTATTTAGTAGATGCAATATTCACTTTTGTGCTTGCCTCGTCTACTACACTTGGAGTTCCTTGTTTTTCTTAACCTTTACCTCCCTAGTACCCTGCCTACTGTTTTGCTTATAATAGGTACTCAATTCACATGCAGTGAATGAGTGGATGAAAGCTTCTATAAGGCACTGTGCCTTGAGGCCATAGCGCCACTAAAATTGCTTATGAGAGATGTAAGGAACCAGGTCCTTTATTATAGAGATACTACTCACTAACTTCTACCCTATGGAAAACAAGGTTATATAGGTAGGTTCTAGCTGTGTTCTGATTCAAGGCCTGATTTTCTTGTCATATCTAAGTGATTATTCAGCAACTGCCTGTGAGTTTATATCCCGAATATCTTTTTAAAATGGATTCTGAATCTGGAAATGATGTTGGAACTTGGCTGTATACAATTCAGCTTTAAATACAGCTGGATACAATTCAGATTTATATATATATAAATCTAGGATGCTTGCTTGCTTTGATAAACTGTGAGCTTTTGAAGAAGGAAATGGGGATGGGATTGGGGAAGGGAAAAGGGAAAGCTGGCCACCTTTCTGAACAGAAAATGAGGAGGAGTGAATGGTTTCCTAGGAGATAAGTATTTAAAGTTTTTCCACAGAAGGATTTCTGCATTGGTGTCTTCTTCTTAGTCATAAGGGGTTCACATCATAGATGCAGCTCAGAATTACTTTCAATCAGTGGTTGCCAAAGGTAGGCCTGATCATCTGGTCTTTGGTCCTTATTTCCTCTGCTGGAGCCTAATAAAGGTAACTCCTTAATACTAATTGCAGTAGACATCTTAATTACCTATCGCTGGAACAGGAACAGAAGCTCATTCTCTCCATATAGTCTCACAGACAGTTGCCCCATGTCCTGCCACCTCAGCCACTTGTTCCCAGCCAGGTTTTCTGATTCTCTGAAAGGAAGGGGGCACAATAATCTCCCAGCTCAAGGACTTTAATATCAGTAGTATTTTTCTTCTGAGGCACTTTCTCCAAAAGAGATTGTGATGGTACCTCCCTTGTACTTGCCATCAGGCAAGGCTAGATTTCTCTGGACACAGCTTTTATTTATCCGGTCCTATGTGTGTGCATGTTAAATCACTTCAGTCTTGTCCAACTCTTTGCAGCCCTATGGACTGTAGCCTTTCAGGCTTCTCTGTCCTTGGGGATCAAAACAGCATCTCTCTTGCATCTCCTGCATGGGCAGGAGCGTTCTTTACCAATAGATAAACCCTTTTTACCTGGTCAGTTGGAGGTAACTGAGACAGTCTTAGGTAGACCATACGGCAGTTAGAAGTTACTGCATACTGCATTTCAGAATTTCCTCACTTCTGGTGATGACAACTTCCTAAAGTTTGAAGACAGTCTAAGATGAACAACACTGAAGTGCTGCATTGTAATAAACATGTTCCCAGTTGTCTGTCCAGCTCACATGTCTCTTCTGTGGGGGCAGTCAACCTCTCTTTCCCTCAAATGGGACCCCATTACGTACTTGTATTCTATAACTACCCGAGCTTCTGGTAGCCATTGATTCAACCAAGGTAGATTTTTAATTCAAGCAGGGCTAGGTAATTCTTCCTCCCAGTGAGTTTAAATTGAGAACAGAAATTGCTGGTTTCTATCTGAGCTGGCTCTGTGAATGGAGAAGGTGTCAAGAGCTGTACAGTAGTCTTGAGAGAGAGAAAAGAGAGGGAGGCCGAGCTGAGGTGGGAAAACTGCCTGCAGCTCACATAAAGGCTTCCATGATGGGTTTGTAGTTGTTACTGGTATTTTGTTTTAGAGTCAACAACTGGCAACTGTGAAGACAGAGAGGGTCCTTGGAGAGAAAAGGATGTGGTTAGTACAAGCCTTGCTGAGCTCCTTTTACTCCTTTGTGTTTTTGGACCTTGGAAAAACAAACCAGTGCTTGACAGCTTTTAAAGTCAGGACCCTTTACGGTTTAGTCACTCACTTGTGTCTGACTCTTTGCGACCCCATGGACTGTAGTCCACCAGGTTCCTCTGTCCATGGACTCTGCTGGGCAAGAATACTGGAACACATTGTCGTTTCCTTCCCCAGGAAATCTTCCTGACCTAGGGGTTGAACCCATTGCAAGCAATCTTCTTACCAACTGAGCCACCAGGGAAGCTGTACCATTTAGCTCCCCTCAAAGCCCTGGCCTCTGCAAAAGCAGGTAGTCTGGAAACCAGATTCCTGGAAAGCAGGTAGTCTGCTCGTAGGGCCTGCTAGGGTTGATTTGAGGCATTTATAATCCATGTCCATGCTTTCTATGGACATGATTATTCCCTGTGAATGTGGCAGGATTCCTGCAGGTTTTTCCAGTCATGAAGGAATGCAGTCTTTCTCTTTCCTGGGCTTTGCAACTCCTCTCCTCCCCCCATCCTCTCTCTTACCTGCTACCACTGCACTGCCTCTTATCTTCCATGAGGTCAAGACTGCAGCGATGCTAGTTGTGTTCTTCAGTGTGGAAGCTGTGTCAGAACGAGAATCACCAGAAGCACATGCCCAGGATCGCTCAGCACTGCATGTGTGCAGAAGCTACCTGGTCTGCATGTCTTCTGGCTTCTGCTGGATGTGGCTTCAGGACCAGGATGGCGTTTGCAAGAACAGGTCCTCTCACCTCACTGCTGCACTGTCTTCTTTTATTCCATGCTCTTCCCCTCCGCCCACCAAACTGCGATCCATCCAGGATCCAGAGTCCACTGCGCACTTCCTCTGGCTCCTCCAGTAGGCACCTTTGCCCACTGTCTGACTTCCTTCCTGGCCTCTGTTCTTTCCTCTCTTCCTTCCCTTTTCTTTGCTGCGTGGTGACCAAATAGAGCTCTCCATCCACAATCTGCCTCAGAGTTTCTGCCACTGGACCTCCAGGGCAAAAACTTTAAGACGGGAAGAGTGAAAATCACCCTATTTACCAGTATCTCAAGGCTGGGATGGGGAGAACTTGGCAATAAGGCCAAGAGCACCCAACCCCTCAACTATGGACTATTTGGGAAGGGAATGAACGTGGAGACAGAACATGGAGCAACAGCTTTGGAGTTGAAATACTGTTCTTTTAGTGATGCTGGGGATGGGCCATCTATGAGCATGTATGGAGAATGCAGGAAAGCTGGGGATATTGGTGTAATTTGTTAATACCAGAGAACAAATAGTATAAAAATTATGCTAATTTTAGTAATTTATGAGAGTGACTTACCCTTTATAACTAATTACAGCATGCGCCACAGCTATTGTGCACATCATTAATAGGTGTCAGATGAAGGCTATTGTAAGTTTTATTTGATCACAGTTCTAAGCCCCATAGATACATGCTGTCTTCTTGTCTGACACTGGCCTCTGCTCACCACCTTCAATAATTAGAAGCACTATTGGAGATTGATTTAGGACAGGGAACTCAATCTGCTCCTCACAAGAGCACATGAATATGGTGACACTATTACTTGTTTATTTAGCAATGTTTATATTTTAAAAATGACAAGGATGTAACTACTACACTTTTAAAAAATTTTATTGGAAAGATCAGGCTTGAGTTCTGTTTTATTCTTCTAGTACTGTGCTGTTTACTATCCAAATGAGTGTGAGAGTGTTAGTTACTCAGTCATGTCCAGCTGTTTGTGAATCCATGCTCTGGAGCCCACCAGGTTCCTCCATCCATGGGATTTCCCAGGCAAGAATACTGAAGCAGGTTGCCATTTCCTTCTCCAGGAGATCTTTCTGACCCAGGGATCGAACTGGTTCTCCTGCATTGCAGGAATATTCTTTACTGTCTGAGCCACCAGAGAAGCCCTACTATCCAAATTGGGCTACTTGAATTGGTTAAGTTAAGCGACTTCCCTGGTGGTCCAGTGGCTAAGACTCAGTGCTCCCAATGCAGAGGCTCCTACAGGGTTCAATCCCTGGTCAGGGACCTAGACCACACATGCTACAATTAGGAGTTCCCATGCTGAAAGTAAAGATTCTGCATGTTACAACTAAGACTCAGAGCAGCCAAATAAAATAAATGCATATATCTTTTTAACTTAAAAAAATCAATTAGGTTACTCCTTCAGGACTGCTAATCAAGGGGTCAGTGGCCACATGTGACTGGCAGCTGTCTTCTACACAGTACGTATACAGAACATTTCCATCACCGCAGAGAGTTCTGTTGGGCAGTGCTGCCAGAATCTAGAGAGGTGCTGAAAGTGAGGTTTATCTGTCAGGCTAGTCCGCTAGCTCTGAATTTTCTGTATAGAGGCGGAGATCAGGAAGCTCAGGGCCCCAGCTCCCATGGAGGTGACAGTGAGTGACAGGAGTAGACTCTCCCATGAGATAGCTTCACTCGCTTCAAGGAGCTCCTGGTTGGGGATGAGGGGTTGGAGAGTGGGGAGGGACCCTCTCCAGCAGCAGCATCCCATCATTGCTCCTAGAAAGGAGTTGCCACTCCTGAGCATTGCTCTGTTCAATGGGATATACAAAGAGAGAGAGAGAGTGCTTAGTGCTCAGTCATGTCCAATTCTTTGCTACCCCATGGACTGTCCACCAGGCTCCTCTGTCCATGGAATATAGAGAAGTCACGCCCAAATTAGCTCAATTTATTAGTCTTACACTAGCTAGAATATTATTCAATAAAATTTGCAGAGTGAAAGAATGACACAGCAGGCAGCAGGTTTTTATAATGTCAACAATCTTCATGAACACAGGGTCGGGATTGGGAGTTCATGTACACTCGTGGCTGATTCATGTGGATGTATAGCAAAACGAATACAGTATTGTAAGCAAAACAAACTAAAAAATAAAAATTAATTAAAAAAAAGTTTATAGACCTCTTAAATGCATTCTTTTGTTTGATCCTCATAACATTGTAAGGTGAGTAAAAAACACATGATGTTTCTCTTGTTGAGAAAATCAGGGCTCAGAGGGTTTAAAACATTTTCTCAAGGTCATCCAGCCAGTAAGTCTCAAAGCTGTGACTCATATCCAAGGTTTAGGACCACAAGTGACACTTTCCACGCAATGCATGGCCTTTTAGGAGCCTTCCCAGTAAGGGTGTTTCCAGCAGCAGACTGCAGTTGTGGTAGGATTCAAAGATGCCTTTGACACAGAGTTTTCCAGGGACCAGTTGATTCAACCTTGATAGGTTTTCTAAGTTGTCGGCGTGATGCATGATTTTTATATTTCATGTTTGCCTAAATTTATGCTTGCAGGCTTTCAGAGGCACACCGGGTGGCATTCTGAAGTAGCGGCTTTCAAACTGTGTCCCACCAGTGCCAACAGATCTGCAGAGAGGCCATAGAGGCTGCCGTGGGGGCGGGGCCCAGTGGGGGCGGGGCCGCAGAGGCTGCCGTGGGGGCGGGGCCCAGTGGGGAGGCCTTGTGTTTGGGTTTTGCGCTGTTCCGAGCTGATATGCTTTCAACTATTTTTATATATTTAACATCCCACAGAAAAATTTCACTTCAACAAAGGTTGTCTTACTAACCATTAGGAAAAGAATCACCACTGTTCTAAGGCATTTCTGCGGCAGCTTGTTTCCTATGACAAGAAAGTGGGGCAAGCTGAGCTCTGTGCCCAGGCATCATCCAGGCCTGGGATGCATCTGTAGACCAACACTTTCTGGCTAGTTAGAAACAAGCCCTAGAAGTTCAGAGTCTCACACAGCCTACCAAGCCAACCCTAAGGCTGGGCAGGGGGCAGAGGGTCACTGCGCTGGGACCAGAGGACCCCTGCCTGTTTGACAGAGATGCCTATTGTCTTATTCTGCCACTGGCTCTCATTCTGCTCTTAGTCAGGATTTCTCTTGCTGCCTGAGCCCACAGCATCTGCTGAATCCTCCAGCTACGACTTGACACTTGGTCTTAAGGGCTTGTCGGCCTTAGCCAGAAGCAGCTGCCAGATTGCTTCAACTCAGAGACCCCCATTCTGGCCTCCTCTGGACAGTCAGATTCTGTCTTCGTTCACCTATCTGCAGAGTAAGGAACTTACCAGAAGGTCAGAGAATTCCCCAGCATCAGCTTTTAGATTCCTTGCTCCTCCCTGGAAAGTGAGTCCACTAAAATTGATTAAATAAGCCTGGGTTTTCACACTATAATTTTACCCCTGCCTAAGGTTTACTGTGTAATTAATCTTAAATCTCTTAATTTTTCATTGATAGATTTGAATAAGTGTGATGCTATTATCAGCACAAAGAGGGGAAATGAGGGATGTCACATGGGAACCAGAAAATAAGGTTGACTTGTGACAATAAACCTCAGAAAGGCCACATAGAGTGGATGAGGTCAGCCATCCTTAAAATGTACACACCTTGAGGAAAAGTCAAGAACTTGGTGTCTAGAGGGCAATAGCATGGTATATAGACCAAGACTGGGGTATGGTCTTAGGAAGATGAGATGGTACCACAATTTTTGAAAGCTTGAGAGAACTAGAAAGGTGCTCTCTTTCTAGTTCACCTTGGACTAGAAATAGATGAACAATGAGATCATATTCTGCAGTAGTAACAAGGTCAGAGCACTGATCTGACCATACATCAGACATATGCATCTTGTATGTTTAATATATGTTGAGACGGAGGTCACAAGCCTACAGAGGTGTTAAGTCTCTAACACTATCCAAAGTACCTAGGATCTAGATACCAGACCAGGGCATAGGAATTCTTTGGTCTTTGGGAGACATGTGATTTCTGGTGAGATAGAGAAGGCAATGGCACCCCACTCCAGTACTCTTGCCTGGAAAATCCCATGGATGGAGGAGCCTGGTGGGCTGCAGTCCATGGGGTCGCTAAGAGTCAGACACGACTGAGTGACTTCACTTTCACTTTTCACTTTATGCATTGGAGAAGGAAATGGCAGTCCACTCCAGTGTTCTTGCCTGGAGAATACCAGGGACGGGGGAGCGTGATGGGCTGCCCGTCTATGGCGTTGCACAGAGTCGGACATGACTGAAGTGCCTTAGCAGTAGCAGTAGCAGTAAATGTTTATGGACTTTTCCTGGGGCCCAGGGTGAATGTGTTTACTGTTGGGCTTCACAAATGGGGTTTGTTGTAAGATACATGGGAGAACTAGAAAGTGATGTATAACCAGAGCACCTGAATAACTTTCACTGGCTGAAGAGCCATGATTCAGCACTTCAAACTTTACTTCTTTGTCTACTTGTACTTGTTTTATATTTGACAAACTAACAAGGGGGCAACAGAGGTTGAGATGGTTGGATGGCATCACTGACTCAATGGACATGAGTTTGAGCAAATTCTGGGAGATAGTGAAGGACAGGGAAGCCTGGCGTGCTGCAGCCCATGGGGTCGCAAAGAGTTGGACATGACTTAGCCACTGAACAACAACTCATCTCCGTTTTTTTTTCTATATTGCTTCTACCAAGATGTTGTTTCTTATGTTTTAAGGCTTTTACTTATTCTCTTTCTCTCTCTCTTCATATATTTCATAATCAAAATTTCAAGGAGAAATGAACCTATTAAGTTACATACAATCGATACAAGGCCAGCTCTTAGACCTCTAGATGGTGGTCCTTCTAGATGGTTTTCCATCATGTGGAACAAATGACGAGGAAAATTTCAAAAAGCCAAGAACTTGCAGGCTTCTTTGAAGGATGGTAAAATTATAGGAACCTGCCAGAACCTGACCACTATGGTGAATTATTCCTCACAGCTGTCCCACTAACTTTGTTCTAATTCACACCCAACAAGTAGTTTAGGGCTTAAATTTACTCTGTCAGATGCTTTGACACTAAAGTTGTCTGGTTAGAAGACATAGATACTTTAATCAATGGAAAGAAATGTCCCAAATTTAAATTAATAAATTGACATTTTGGTTTATGTGATGGTTAATTTTGTTGCCCAAATGTTTGGTTGAACGTTATTCAGAATATTTCTGTGGAAATGTTTTTTTGGTGAGATTTAGATTTGAATTGGTGGACTCTGAAGCAGATTGCCCTCATAATGTGGGTGAGCCTCATCTAATAAGCTGATGGCCTGAATAAAACAGAATACTGACCTTTCCCCAAACCAGGAGTTCTGCCAGCAGGCAGCCTTAGGACTTCAACTCAGCATTGGCTTTTCCTGGGTCTCTAGTGTGACAGCTCACCCTTCAGATTGCCTCCATCATCACGTGAGCCAATTCCTTAAAATAAACCTCTTTCTATTTATGTACACATCTTATTGGATTTGTTTTTCTGGAGGACTGACAGTTATTTCAAGTGTCTTCTGAGTTTGTTTAACATGGGTCAGTTCTTCTGAGTTCATTCTACTGTCAGGGCTCTGAAAACACATTTCTCAAGTAGTTGTCATCTTCAGTTAAAAGTTTCAGCTTTTTACTCTCTAACTACATTGGTCTCTTTCTGAAGCATTCAATGAGTTATTTCATGCTTGTCGAAACTTCTTAAGCACTATGGGATGACATTCACGTGAGTCTCCAAATAAGTTTTAGAGGACAAATAGACACTGTGCTCAGGGTATTAGTTATCACTCAAGGTTGAACACAGAGGGTTGCATGTTGTATATGGGTAATTGAGACCAAGTGGACAGGGGACAAGTGACTTCAAAATGTTGGTTGTTCTGTTCCTTTCCTGTTGTGCTTTAAAGAAATCAGTACAGAATTAAGGGTTTAGAACAAAACAAATTTATTACCTTATAGTTCTAAAGGTCAGAAATCTGAAATCCATTTCATGGGTTCAAAATCAAGGCATCAGTGAGACTTCCCTGGTGGTCTAGTGGTTAAGGTTTCACTTTCCAGTGCAGTGGGGTATGGGTTTGATACCTGGTCAGGGAGCTAAGATCCCATATGCCTTGTGGCCATAAAACCAAAGCATATGTTTTATGGTTTTTACAATATTGCAACAAATTCAGTAAGGAATTTTAAAAATTAATA
Organism: Aepyceros melampus; assembly: GCA_006408695.1. Taxonomy (NCBI): domain Eukaryota; kingdom Metazoa; phylum Chordata; class Mammalia; order Artiodactyla; family Bovidae; genus Aepyceros; species Aepyceros melampus. The sequence continues at coordinate 47,588 of SJXQ01004313.1, forward strand.
TAAAATCAAGGTGTCAGCAAGACACCAGAGTCTCAAGGGAAGAGTTCCTTTTCATGACCCTTCCAGCTCCTAGAGGCTGCCCACCTTTCTTGGCTTGTGGCCCCCTTCCAGTTAGCAATTGTGTCACTCTGACATCTCGTCCATCATCACATCTCCTCCTCTCACTCTCCTGCCTCCCTCTTCCACTTATAAGAACCTTTGTGATTACACTGGCCCACCCAAGTCATCCAGAATAATCTCTCCATCTCAAGATCCCTGACTTAATCACATTTGCAAGGTTCCTTCTGTCATACAAGGTTAATATATTTGCAGGTTCTAGAGGTTGGAGATAGAGTTTTGAGTGGAAGATATTAATCTATTTCCCATGGTTGTATTATTTTCTGATTATACACTTTTTTTAAAGAAAGATTTTTTTGTGTGTGTGGACCTTCTTTTTAAAAAAGCCCACAACCTTTTTATTGAATTTGTTACAATATTGCTTCTGTTTTATGTTTTGGTCTTTTAGCCCCGAAGCATGTGGGATTTTAACTCCCCAGCCAGGGATCGGGCTCATGCCACCTGCATTGGAAGGTGAAGTCTTAATCACTGGCATGTCAGGGAAGTTCCTTCTATATGCATTTAGGGGTTATAGTGTGATGGGACTCTAAAAATTGAAAATAAAGAAAAAGGATTCATTTAAAGATTATATCATTTACCATAAAGATAGAGAAAAAAGCATCTGAAGAAGATGAAATTACTGGTAGGCAAGCATGCCTTCACTGTAACCCCTTTAATGTTTTAATATCAATGGTAGAATTAAATAAAATTGAAAGAACAATAACGTAGATATGTATTAGTAGCGCTCACCCAAACCCTAAAAAGGAAAGGGGATGGGACTTACCTGGTGGTTCAGTGGCTAAGGCTTTGCACTTCCAATGCAGAGGGCATGGGTTTGACCCCGGCAGAGAAACTAAGACTGCATATGCTGTGCAGTGCTGCCACAAATGTTTTTTGTTTGTTTGTTTGTTTTTTATAAAAATTTAAAAGGAAAAAAGAAAAGGGAGACTCAGATATTGGTATTGATTGTTTCATTTCTCTTGGTTCTGAGTCTCTCTTCTCTTTTTTATTTTTTTAAATTGTTATTTTAAAAACATTTTTAAAATTTTTATTTAAAAAAACTTCCCTGGTGGCTCAGATGGTAAAGAATGTGTCTGCAATGTGGGAGACCCAGGTTCGATCCCTGGGTCAGGAAGATCCCCTAGAGTAGGAAATGGCAACCCATTCCAGTATTCTTGCCTGGAGAATTCTGTGGATAGAGGAGCCTGGCGGGCTACAGTCCATGGGGTTGCAAAGAGTCGGGCACGACTGAGTGACTAACGCATTTCACTTTCATGGTGTGTCCATGAAGGGTGAATGATGCAGGACTTTAGTCCTTGCATTTCAAGTACACTAAGACCACTGAAAATCTGTCCTTATGGCAAGAATTTGGTCAGTTAATCCTAACCTGTATCTGAAAAATAATATTGTTCTCTGAGATATTCTATATTGTTCTCTGAGATATTCTATAAAGACAGGAGCTAAATTTGTTCTAGAAAAGCTGCCTATCTGAGCTCACAACTCCACAATGTACATCTGCAGACCAAAGGAAGTGTGCAGTTATGAAAGCTGTTTTCCTTGGTTTAATCCAGCGCTTCTCAACCTCACTTAATCACTGAACCTTCTGTTACTGAAAGATCTATTAAAGTGTCTCCCAGCACACAGCACATTTGGGAAAGGCTGCATTGAAAACTTGATTTCTCTACCTCCTGTTGTTTTGAGTCCGTGCTCACGAAACCATCTTTTGATTTTCATGTGGTTGGACCCCAAGATAAAAAAAATGCTTTGATCAAGCCCACATGGTATTTCTTGTGCATGCGGTGTTATATTTCTCACTGTAAATTAACACATCAGCCTTTGATGTTTACTTTTGTCTCATGTGGCTTTTAGTTAGTTAGTGTGAATTGATCTCTTTGTCACCTAAACTTCCATTTACTTTTAAATGCCTGTCTACTCACGACATCTATAAAGGAAAGGGGAGCCAGAACTTTACTACTTGAGTGATGGTGGAAAATAATAATGAATTCTGGACACCAAGTACTTGTTCTGGTGGTCGGATATCATGAGAGTCGCCTGGAGGACTTTGAGAGATGAGTGATGAGTGGATCTTGAAGCTAAGCCTTGAAGTGAAAGCCTAAGATTGCCTCATATATCTGTCCTTAAGCAATCACTTCAGGTTTTTTTTTTTCCTATTAACTAACTGATGGATAATAGTATCCAATCTATTACCCATGGTTACTATAAAGTGCATTCATCATCCTGATTGTAAAAGGATCCTCCAAAGTGAGGAGGGAATATGGGATTAAGGAGGGCCAAGGACAGATCAAAAAGAGCCTGCATTAATAGTCTGATTTTTAAAAATCAACCTGTGATACAAAGATCTTTTGTAAGAGCTAGTTAATGTTAGGACCATGAGTTTTCCACTTATTGCACTTCAGCTGTAGTTAGACTGTTCATGTGAGTTGTATTAAAATCCTTAACGCCTCAGAGGAGAAAGAAAATGTTGAGAAGATTCATGAAAGAGTAATCAAGTATCAGATGAAAATCATGAAGAAAGATGAAAAGATGCAGAATCAGCAGACCTTTGTAGAAAATGGTTACATAATTATTGTAGAAAAATATGATAAACTTATAATTCATTCAAAATCAATACACTTAAACCCACAAACTCCACAGAACATAAAGCCTTATAGGCACTAGTCTTATAAGCTTTATTCTTGCCATCCTTCTTCCTTTGAGTCCTCAGTTTACTCAAGCATCATTTCTCATACCAATACACTGTGCCTCCCCAAACCTCTGCATCTTCCAGTGGTTCTCAATTACCACCTTGTGGGGTAAAGAGTACAGATTTATTCTCCATCTACTTCATAGGACCTGACATTTAAGAATTTTCCTTCACACAGGGTTGTCCTAGTGGAAGCCTACAGTTCATCTGGTTCTTTGCTACACTTTGCCCTAGCTCTCATCCAATGAGAAAAAAGACATTCCCTCCACCTTTTTGGTTTGAGGGAGGTGGCTAAGCGAAAAATTTCACAAGGCATTGACCTGTGGACCAGGACTTGTAGAAAAATGTGGAATGACACAAGATCTGAAATAGATCACAGAGAAAGCCAGCTTCCCTAAGAAACATTTTCTTCCATTTGTTGTCATTTGATCATTAAAAATTTAATTTTAATGTTGCATTAGTAAGATTTTTAAATTTTGTTTTTATTTTAGAAAGTGCAGTGAAACACAAGGAAATTTACATGTGATTTTTAATAGCACTGAACTATAATATAAACTTATATACAGTCAAATGACCCTATATTGATAGATATGTGAAAAAAAAAGACAAAATATTTTTATTAGATGTATTTAATAGAGCCTTTCTTACTGGGATCTAGACATACATTGGAACAATCTTTGAAAGTTCGAAGTTACAGCTTTGAAGATTGAATTTATTAATCTCAGAAGTGACTATGTAAATAGCTTTGAGTGTTTACAATTCTCCTTCCTCCTCTCCAGATGCCAGGACTGTGGCATCAAAGATAACACTTCATTTCTGAGTGCTCGAGGAAATCTGACAAGAAAATTTCTTCATAAATCTCATTTTTGAAGTCTATGACTCTTTCCTCCCTCTTAACTAGGAGTTAGTGCTAACCTCTTTTTTGCCTTGATAATGGTTATTAGAGACACATATTCAATTCTTCTGACTTTGTTTATGGCTCTTTGGAGAAACTGAGAGAACATATGTGGCTTGATATCTGCATGTCTTCTAGTAGTTCTGAATACGGGGTTGAAATACTCCAGTTGCATTTGCATTCATTTCAGTTGTTCTTCCATAAAGCTTCATGTACTGAGAGCTGTGCTGTCTAGTATGGTGGTCATCAGCCAAGTGTGTCCACTGAGTACCTGAAGTGTGTCTAGGCTGGGTGGAGACATGCCATAGTGTAACATATACAGATTTCACAGGCTTAGTGCAAATGTGGCAAAATGTCCTTGATAATTCTTGTGTTGTTTGTAATCGAAGTGCTATAATAATGTAGTTTTTGACTACTTTGGGTTAAATTATATTTATTATTGGAATTAATTTTACTCTTTTGAAAACTCTTTTAATATATCTTCCAGAAACTTAAAATTACATAGGTGGCTTCCACTGCTGGCTCAATGTTTTGTTTCTGCTGAGCAGTGGTTATCCAGAGCCATCGTGTGTTGAAGTATTTCACATGTTTATATTTTCCAGATACATTTAAATGTTCACTGTGTCAATTATTTTTGTGAAAGTCTTCTTACACATACTACACTTCTACATCTTCTTAATTAGAAAAAGCAATTTAATATAACGTTTCCTTGAACAGTCAATATCATTTATGGAGCTTAATATTGTTTTATCTTGTGTTTTATTGATGACCTTATAAGTGAATGAAGCTTATAGGGCTATTGCTCTCATATAAAATGGCCCCTGATTCAAGTTTAATTATAGTCAGGAATGTTGGCTGTGTTTTCCCCAATGCTTGTTAGTGCTTCTTAAGGATACCTTTATGCCCTTTCTGATGCAACCTGTATGTCCCTTATAATTTAAGAAAACCAGATAGCATATTCAAAAGCAGAGATATTACTTTGCCAACAAAGGTCCGTCTAGTCAAGGCTATGGTTTTTCCTGTGGTCATGTATGGATGTGAGAGTTGGACTGTGAAGAAGGCTGAGCGCAGAAGAACTTGATGCTTTTGAACTGTGGTGTTGGAGAAGACTCTTGAGTCCCTTGGACTGCAAGGAGATCCAACTGATCCATTCTGAAGGAGATCAGTCCTGGGTGTTCTTTGGAAGGCCTGATGCTAAAGCTGAAACTCCAATACTTTGGCCACCTCATGTGAAGAGTTGACTCATTGGAAAAGACTCTGATGCTGGGAGGGATTGGGGGCAGGAGGAGAAGGGGACGACCGAGGATGAGATGGCTGGATGGTACCACCATTGGTGGCTGCCATAAGTCTTCCCACTACTCTATTACCTGCAGTGTGGCATTTTCAGATGACATTAGAGTTTATTATACAATTGTTGAGATAACTGTATAAAATATATAAGGGATTGATAGGCAATAGCTAGAATTATTCTGTTGACCTGTTTTTTTTTTTTTTTTTAGACAGTGTTGCTGGTCCAAGCCACAACTGCTGTGTTCAAGTGTGGCTAAGCAGAATGAACCACGCTCATGTGAAATGTGAACCTGTTAGTGGATGTAGCCTATTGTTGTTTAGCTATTCAGCTGAAGGCTTTCTCTACGTTCCTTACAGCTGACTAGGGCTGTTTTGTGTGCTGCTGCTGTTTCGCAGCAGTCCAAAGCTCTGTTGCATTGCTTGATGCTGTGTTCTGATGTGTACTTATAGCATTTATCCTGCTTTCCTTGCCTGTGATTTTTCCAGCCTCAGCTATCATACACAATAGGTCCTTGAGCGTCCTGCTGTCTTGCATTCTCTGCATACACACATTCCAGGGGCATGTCAATATGAGGATTATTTCAGTGCCAAGACTGACAATATTTCTTAGGATACTGGTGAGAGATCGGATTTTTAAGTTAACATTCTTAGATCTGGAATATAGTACTGTTCCCTAACACATAGACATCTAATCTTATAACCCATATAACATCCTATTAACAACCTCTATTTATTGGTAAGTTCTATCAGTCAAGTGAAGGATTCTAGGATGTCTTGGGCTGCTCTCAGAGTCTTGTAGGTATTCTGCTATAGATGTTGCTGAACTGAACTGAACCAATGAAACTGCTCAAGAGGCTCTGTAAGGTGTGCAAAGAATGCAGAGCTACGCTCATGTGAAATGTGAACCTGTTAGTGGATGTAGCCTATTGTTGTTTAGCTATTCAGCTGAAGGCTTTCTCTACGTTCCTTACAGCTGACTAGGGCTGTTTTGTGTGCTGCTGCTGTTTCGCAGCAGTCCAAAGCTCTGTTGCATTGCTTGATGCTGTGTTCTGATGTGTACTTATAGCATTTATCCTGCTTTCCTTGCCTGTGATTTTTCCAGCCTCAGCTATCATACACAATAGGTCCTTGAGCGTCCTGCTGTCTTGCATTCTCTGCATACACACATTCCAGGGGCATGTCAATATGAGGATTATTTCAGTGCCAAGACTGACAATATTTCTTAGGATACTGGTGAGAGATCGGATTTTTAAGTTAACATTCTTAGATCTGGAATATAGTACTGTTCCCTAACACATAGACATCTAATCTTATAACCCATATAACATCCTATTAACAACCTCTATTTATTGGTAAGTTCTATCAGTCAAGTGAAGGATTCTAGGATGTCTTGGGCTGCTCTCAGAGTCTTGTAGGTATTCTGCTATAGATGTTGCTGAACTGAACTGAACCAATGAAACTGCTCAAGAGGCTCTGTAAGGTGTGCAAAGAATGCAGAGCTTTCAACAAAGCAGATTTAAATGTATTCTTGCTCATGAACTCTCAGTTCATAACGCAGAATAAAAGAGTAAGGCTGGGTTACCTCTCAACTGGGTCATCAGGCTCAGAAAGACACAATGACATTTTCATATATTTCTCTACTTCTTTGTCAATAACCCTTAGAAGTAAATGGCTTCTTTAGGCTTACACCAGCTCATTGCTCTTTCTTGACTCTGTAAGGAATTTCATGATAAATCCATGCCAGTTGCTTCATTATCTCTGCATGGCATCTGATGATGCCTGTAACCTAGACATTACCCTTCAGTCTGGGATCCTTTGAAAATTTTGTACAGAGCAGATCATGGCACTACACTCCTTTATCGGTGATATGGAACAGGTTAGATAGGATGCTGTTTGTTATTAGGTGACGCATAAGTTTGCTGCATAAAAAGTAATGTCAAAATTTTCAGTTGCCCCTAATAACAAATATTTATTTTCTTATTCATGTGTCTGAGGGTTAGTAGGGTTTCAGCTAGAGTTTGGCTGAACATGGTTGAGCTCAGCTGGGCTTGGCTTCAGGCTTAAGACTGAATGTAGATGTACTACCTGCTTCTTTATTTAAAGGCCAGCACCATCCAAGGTGGGGCTTCCCAGATGACACAGTATATAAAGAATTCACCTGCCAGTGTGAATCCTTAGAAGTAAGAGAGACATAAAAGGACTTCTTAAGCTTTCCACACATTCCTGGCTGAGTGGGACTATGAACTATGCTCATGCCAGAGGAGCCCAAAAAAAACATAGTGGAAAGTAAAAGCAAAGGCTTACTTGAGAAGTAACTGAATGTCGAATGCATTTCCCAAACTATACACAGGTTGACTGACAGAGGGTGGAAGTACTTTGGAACTTGAGGTGCTTAAGCAAACCTCTGCATGGATCGTTAGCTGACCACTGCTGTATTAGTGGCACAAGGATGAACCCTAATGAGACAAGCTGAAAAATCATGTTAAAAATATAATTTAAAAACCTAAGTAGAAAGGAGCTACACACAAAGTGGGAAAATATAGTGAATATGACTCAAAAACTAGGAAATCTAAATAGAGATAGAATCTACAGAAAAGAAACAAATTCTAGATTTGAAAAGTACAGTAACTGAAAAGTAATGAAGGGGCAGTAGAACACTTGAAAAGACAGAAGAAAACAACCAGTGTACTTGAAGAGAGATCAAGAGACATCATTTAATCAAAGAATAAGATCGATCTGGATCAGCCACGAGTGTACATGAACTCCCAATCCCGACCACCACCTCCCCACTCCCGCCCCACACCCTCTCTCTGGATCCATGTCGATGCGTAGCAAAACGAATACAGTATTGTAAAGCAAAACAAACTAAAAAAAAAAAAATTAATTAAAAAAAAAGAATAAGGAGAAAATAAGATTGAAGAAAAATAGCACTCAAAGACCTGTAGGACAATCTCAGGCCTATCAATATACTTGTAATCCAGGAGGAATGGAGAAACACAAAGGGAAAATATTTATTGAAGAAATAATGAAACTCCCCAATATGATGAAAAGCCTTAATCTGTAGGTTCAAGAAGCTCAATAACCACCAAGCAGACTAAACATGAGGAGTTCCACACATAGACCCATGATGCTAAAAGCTCCAGAAAGCCAAGACAGTCTTGAAGAGGCAAGATAAAAATGACTCATCATGTATGGAGAGCAATACAAGTAAGGGCTGACTTCTCACACAAATACGGAGTCTAGAAGGTAGTGGAAGAACAATCCAGAGTGCTAATAGAAAAAATGACCCCAAAACTTGTTAATCAAGAATTTTCTATCTAGCAAGACCATCTTTCAAAATGAAGGCAGAACAAAGATCTTCCCAGGTAAACAAAATAAACCACCCTATAAGAAATCCTAAAAGCTGTTTCAGGCTGAAAGGAAATGATGATAGCAGATATGACTCAACTCACCTCAACAGGAAGGAATGAAGAGCACTGAAAATGTTAAATATGTGAGTAAACATAAAAGAATGCTTGTTGCTTCCTCCTAATTTCCTTAAAAACAAAGACTTTGTGAAGCAACAATTATAATACTCTATTTTGTGGAGTTGTTGCATGGATATATGTAATATGTATAACTATACTAGCATTAAAATAAGAGGGAAAATGAAAATATATCAGAGAAAATTTGCTATGCTTTTCTTATTGTTGTTACTGTGATTATTATGAAGCAGACTGTAATGAGTTAAAGATATGTATTGTAATATTTAGATGAACTATTAAGAAAATAAATTTTAAAATAAAGTTAAATCTTTTGTATTGATATGTTGTCTGTTATGATTTCTCCATTTTCATTTATAATTTTATTGATATGATTCTTCTCTTTTTTTTCTTGATGAGTCTGGCTAATGGTTTGTCTATTTTATTTATCTTCTCAAAGAACCAGCTTTTAGTTTGTTGATTTTTGCTATGTCTCCTTTATTTCTTTTTCATTTATTTCTCTGATTTTTATTATTTCTTTCCTTCTACTAACTTGAGGGTTCTTCTTTTCTTCTTCTAGTTGCTTTAGCTGTAAAGGTAGGTTGTTTACTTGATGTCTCTCTTGTTTCTTGAGGTTCTAAATGGGAGAAAATAATAGCAATTGAAGAAAGTGATGAATTCACCCCCAAAATATACAAGCAACTCAATACCAGAAAAATAAATGACACAATCAAAAAATGGGCCAAAGAACTAAACAGACATTTTTCCAAAGAAGACATACAAATGGCTAACAAACACGTGAAAAGATGCTCAAAATCATTCATTATCAGAGAAATGTAAAACAAAACCACAATGAAGTACCATCTCATGCCAGTCAGAATGGCTGCCACCACGATGTCTACAAACCATAAACACTGGAGAGGGTGTGGAGAAGAGGAAACCCTCTTACACTGTTGGGAATGCAAACAAGTACAGCCACAATGGAGAACAGTGTGGAGATTCCTTAAAAACCTGGAAATAGAACTGCCATACAACCCAGCAACCCCACTGCTGGGCATACACACTGAGGAAGCCAGAACTGAAAGAGACACATGCACCCCAATGTTCATTGCAGCACTGTTTACAATAGCCAGGACATGGAAGCAACCTAGATGTCCATCAGCAGATGAATGGATAAGGAAGTTGTGGTACACATACACAATGGAACATTAATCAGCTATAAAAAATAATGCATTTGAATCAGTTCTAATGATGTGGATGAAACTGGAGCCTATTATACAGAGTGAAGTAAGTCAGAATGAGAAATACCAATACAGTATATGAACATATATATATGGAATTTAAAAAGACAGTAACAATGACCCTATATGCAAGACAGCAAGAGAGATACAGATGTAAAGAACAGCCTTTTGGACTATGTGGGAGAAGGCAAGGGTGGGACGATATGATAGAATAGCACTGAAACATGTATATTACTATATAAAAAATGGATGACTGGTGCAGATTCAATGCGTATGCAGGGAACTCAAAGCTGGTGCTCTGGGACAACCCAGAGGGATGGGGTGGGGAGGCAGGTGGGAGGGGTTCAGGATGGTGGGACACATGTACACCCATGGCTGATTCATGTCAGTGTATGGCAAAAAGCACCACAATATTGTAAAGTAATTAGCCTCCCATTAAAATAAATAAAGTAATAAAAAAAAAAACAGACAAATCATTAATAGAGCTTCCCTGGTGACTCAGACGGTAAAGAATCTGTCTTTAATGCAGGAAATGGGTTTGATCCCTGGATTGGGAAGATTCCCTCAAGAAAGGAATGGCAACCCACTCCAATATTCTTGCCTGGAGAATTTCATGGACAGAGGAACCTGGCAGGCTACAGTCCATGGGGGTCTCAAAGAGTCAGACTAATATTTTTCACTTTTTTTCTAAACTATTATTAGAGGAAAGAGCAAGATCCAACTAAATACCATCTATATTTTATATTTTTATTTTTATATTTTATATAAAAAAACCAAATAGTTTCAAAGTAAAAGGATGAAAAAGCAAACAATAATTATTAAAGAACTGGAATGGCTATATTAATATAGAAAAATAGGCTTTAAGACAAGAAATACTACTAGAGACAAATGGAAACATTTCATACTGGTAAAATTTTCAATACATCAGGATGAAGTAACAATTATAAGTGTATACATACCTAACACCAGAGCACCAAAATACTTGTAGCAAAGATGACAGAATTGAAAGATAGGTAGCAATTCAATATTATAGTGGTTGAAAATTTCAATACTCCTCTCTCAGTAACTGATAGGACTAGACAGAATATTCAAGACTTAAAAACACAAGCAAGCAACTAGATATAAATGACACAGAATGCTACATTCAACAACAGAATAAACATTCTTTTCAAGTGCACAGGGAAGTCTCTCCATATTAACTATATTATTGGAAACAAAATGACTCAAACTATTTTTATTGCAACAAAGTTAAATAAGAAACCAGCAACAAAAGGTAATTTGAAATTTCCCAAATTTTTGAATTTCACAATATCCTTTTGAAAAAACATGAGTCAAAGGTGAAATCACAGGTAAATTAGAAAATGTGCTGAATTGGATTTAAATGAAAATCTAACATATCAAAACCTAACATATCAGCTTGAAGGATAGCCTTTAGGTGGTCTTATAGGGTGGTCTATTTTTATCTGGGAAGATCTTTATTCTGCCTTCATTTTGAAAGATGGTCTTGCTAGATAGAAAATTCTTGATTAACAGCCTTTATTGGTCATTTTTTTCTATTAGAACTTTGGATATGTTCTTCCATTACTAACAGACTCCATATTTGTGTTAGAAGTCAGCCCTTACTTGTATTGCTCTCCATACATGATGAGTCATTTTTATCTTGTTGCTTCAAGACTGTCTTGGCTTTCTGGAGCTTTTAGCATCATGGTCTATGTGTGGAACTCCTCATGTTTAGTCTGCTCGGTGTTTATTGATCTTCTCAAACCTGCAGATTGAGGCTTTTCATCATATTGGGGAGTTTATGGTCATTATTTCTTCAATAAACATTTTCCCTCTGTGTTTCTCCATTCTTCCTGGGACTGCTATTACAAGTACAATTGATAGGCTTGACATTTTTCTACAGATCTTTGAAGTGAAAACCTAACATATTAGCATATCAAACAATAACATATCAAAATAGCAAATGATATATAGCTAAAGCAGTACTTAGAGGGGTACTTACCACTTTAAATGCTTATATTAGACAGGAAAGAGATCTAAGGTCAACAATCTAAGCTCCCACTTCAAGAAGCTAGATAAATATGAGCATTTCAGACCTCAGGTAAATAAAAGGAAAGAAACAATAATGACCAGAGAAGAAATAAGTGAAATAAAAATCAGAAAAACAATACAGAAAATCTGTGAAAACCAAAAGCTGGTTCACATAAATGATCAACAAAATTGGTAAACATTTGCTTACAATAACAAAAAGAAGAGAAAGAAAAAACAAATAAACAAAATCAGGAATAAGAGGGAGAAAGTGAACAGTGAAAGTGAGTTGCTCAGTAGTGTCTGATTCTTTGTGACCCCAAGGACAGTAGCCTGCACCAGGCTCCTCTGTCCATGGGGTTTTCTAGGCAAGAGTACTGGAATGGGTTGCCACTTCCTTCTCCAGGGAATCTTCCCAACAGGGATTGAACCCAGGTCTCCTGCATTGTAGATGGACGCTTTACTGTCTGAGCTACCAGGGAAGTCCTTAAGAGGGAGAATATCACTACAGACCCTACAGAAATAAAAATGATTCTAAGGGTATATTATTTATACAAACAAATTAGATAACTTAGATGAAATGGTTAATATATTGAAAGATACAAGTTATGAAAACTATCTCAAGAAAAAATAAAAATATCAATATACTTAAAAGGAATAGAGATTAAATTGGAAATTGAAAATCTTTTTCAAAGAAAAGTCCAGGCCCAGATGACATCATTAGTGAATTTTATTAAACAGTGAAGACACAAAGCAATCCTATGCAAATATTTTCAGGGATAAAAAGAGGAGGGAACACCTTCTGGTATCTTCTGTGAGGCCAGTGTTTAGTGTGATACCAAAGTCAGACAAAGATAACACAAGAAACAAAAGTATAAAACTATTTCTAAAGAACATATATGCAGGATTCCTCAATAAAATATTAGCTAAGTGGAACCAGTAACGTATATAAAAAATTATATACCATGACCAAATAGGATTTATCCCTAGAATGCAAGAATGATTTTCATCTGTAAATCAATGAATATAATATTTTATGTTAATAGAAGGAAGGAAAAAAATCTATACAATTTTCTCAATAGGCAGGAATAAATCTTTTGACAAAATCTGATATCCATTTATGATAAAAACTCTCATCAAATTAAAATAGGAAGAAATATCTGCTACTCGAAAAAGGGCATGTATGAAAAATGTACAGCTAACATTATACTTAATTGTGGATAGCTGAAAGGTTTCTCACTGAGATTGGGTGTAAGGCACTCTTACTACTTTTATTCAACGTTTTACTGAATGCTTCAGCCAGTGTGATAAGCAACTAGAGAAAGCCTGCACACAGCAACAAAGACCCAGTGCAGCCAAAAATAAAATAAATACATAAATTTTGTAAAAAGACACCATCAAAAAAAATAAAAACACAAGCCACGGACTAGGAGGAAATATTTGTAAATCACATATCAAAGGACATATTCAGAATACATAACTGTTACAACTTAATAATAAAAAGACAAACTTAATTTAAAAATGGGCAGCTTTGAATAGCTGTTTCATCAAAGACGGGCTTCCCTGGTGGCTCAGAGGTTAAAGCGTCTGCCTGGAATGCAGGAGACCTGGGTTCGATCCCTGGGTTGGGAAGATCCCCTGGAGAAGGAAATGGCAACCCACTCCAGTGGTCTTGCCTGGAGGATTCCACGGACGGCAGAGCCTGGTGGGCTGCCGTCTGTGGGGTCGCATAGAGTCGGACACGACTGAAGCGACTTAGCAGCAGCAGCATGAGAATGTAAATTGTTACATCCAGTTTGGAAAAAGGTTGGCAGTTTCCTGACAAGATATACATATACTTACCATCCTGCCCAGCATTTCCACTCCTCTGTGTCTACTCAGGAGAAATGTTCACAACTACTTGTGAACACTCACGGCAGCATTATTTTTGATAACCCAAATTTGGAAATCTATATTTGTTGATTTAATCAGCTAGGAAATGGATAAGCAAAATGTGCTATACCTGATAGCTTATGGTGAACAGTGTCGGATTTGTGATCTCTGAAGACTATTTAGCTCCAGGACCAGGGACCAGGCTTAATCACTCAAGAGTTTTTGTGTAGCAGAATTTTATTAAAACATGAAAAGGGACAGAGAACGTTTCTGACATAGACATCAGAAGGGGGATGGAGAGTGTCCCCCTTGTGAGTTTAAGCAAGGGAGTTATATATGTTTTTAATTGGTTATTACAATAAATCAAAAGAATGTCTCAAAATTGTAAAAATTTTACCAGATCCACTCTCACCATTTATATTTTAAGGTAACAGAGTTAGAATTCAACAGTAGAAAGATTTACCAGACCCACTCCCATAATATTCATTTTAAGATAACAGAATTAGTCAGGTTTTCAGGAAGGAGAAATGTATCCTGTCCTCAAGCAGGATACATTGTTGTTGTATAATACTTAGTACAGAATTTAAACTGAGTTGTAATCATCAGTTCAGGGCTTAAAGAAAAAAAAATCATTTTGTGTGACTAAGGAATGTAGAGTAAAAAAACAAAAAAAAAGACATTTGTTCTTTCCTCCTCCTTGAGAATTCCAGACCTCTTTCTCCTCCTTGAGGACCCAGGACTTCTTATCAACCTGCCTACAAATTGACTCTCTCCTACCCATAAATGGTATTTTTGTGTGTACCTGTTCAGTCATGTCTGACTTTTTGTGACCCTAGGGACTGTAGCTCACCAGGCTCTTCTGTCCATAGGATTTTACAGGCAAGAATGCTGGAGTGGGTTGCTGTTTCCTTCTCCAGGATCTTCTCAACCCAGGGACTGAACTAGCATCCCCAGCATTGCAGGCAGATTCTTTACCACTAGAGCCACCTGGAAACATCCACAATGGTACACCACTTAGCAAGAAAAAGAAATCAAGTTTATTACAGGACACAATGTGAATGACTCTCAAAACTATTATATTAAGTAAAAGAAACCAGACACAAAAGACTATTTGTTGTGTGATTTCATTTATATAAAATCTCTAAAAAAGGGAAAACTATAGAGATGGTTGCCTCGGGCTGGGAGACAGGACTGACTGTGTAGAGCATGAGGGAACCTTTTTGTGGTAAGAGGCGTGTTCTAAAATGGCACTGTGGTGACTATTCCATTATAGTATACATTTACCAAAAAAAATCACTGAACTGTACACTTAAAATGGGTGAATTTTATGGTATTTAATTTATACTTCAATAAACCTGTTAAAAGTCACATGGCAAAAATACATAATTATATAATAAGAAGGATAATAATTCAATCTGTCACAGTAAACATACATAGTTTCTTCAGATAAATGAAATTTGCTGGTGAGTTTGTTGGTGCAGTAAACTTGAATTGCTGGCTTCTACAGCCCGTACCTAATATTGACTTCAGCCAAGCTGAACACCCACCTTGTTGCAGTTCCGCTGCACCCCTGGCAGGTAGCACAGGACGTTCTGTTGCTGCGCTGTCCTTAGTCACTCGGTCATGTCCACCTCTTTGCAACCTCATGGACTGTGCAGCCCGGCAGGCTTCTCTGTTCATGGGGATTCTCCGGGCAAGAATACTGGACTGGGTTGCCATGCCCTCCTCCAGGGGATCTTCCCAACCCAGGATCGAACCCAGGTCTCCCACATTGCAGGCAGATTCTTTACCATCAGAGTCACGAGAGAAGCCCAGGAATCCTGGAGTGGGTAGCCTATCCCTTCTCCAGAGGATCTTCCCAACCCAGGAATTTAACCAGGGTCTCCTGCATTGCAAGTGGATTCTTTACCAGCTGAGCTACCAGAGAAGCCCAACACAGGACATATAATAGGGGCTTAATACATATTTTTTGAATCATATGTAATAAGGATGTCTTGAAACTCTAATTTTTAGTATCTACTATGCAGCCAAAACATCACTGCATTTTTAAATAGTATCTAAAGTTGCTTTGGAGAAGGCAATGGCACCCCACTCCAGTACTGTTGCCTGGAAAATCCCATGGGCAGAGGAACCTGGTAGGCTGCAATCCATGAGGTTGCTAAGAGTCGGACACAACTGAGCGACTTCACTTTGACTTTTCACTTTCATGCATTGGAGAAGAAAATGGCAACCCACTCCAGTGTTCTTGCCTGGAGAATCCCAGGGATGGGGGAGCCTGGTGGGCTGCCATCTATGGGGTCGCACAGAGTCAGGCATGACTGAAGCGACTTAGCAACAGCAGCAGCAAAATTGCTTTGTAATTTTAGAAAATTGTCAATTTTTTTTGTTTGATGCTTTCATATTGTTGCCAAGGAAAATACATCTGTAACTCAAATCATCCTGGAATGCGAAGTCAAGTGGGCCTTAGGAAGTGTCACTATGGACAAAGCTAGTGGAGGTGATGGATTCCAGTTGAGCTACTTCAAATCCTGAAAGATGATGCTGTGAAAGTGCTGCACTCAATATGCCAGCAAATTTGGAATACTCAGCAGTAGCTATAGGACTGGAAAAAAGATCAGTTTTCATTCCAATCCCAAAGAAAGGCAATGCCAAAGAATGCTCAAACTGCACAAGTTCACTCATCTCACATGCTAGTAAAGTAACGCTCAAAATTCTGCAAGCCAGGATTCAGTAGTAGGTGAACCATGAAATTCCAGATGTTCAAGCTGGATTTAGAAAAGGCAGCAGAATCAGAGATCAAATTGTCAACATCCGTTGGATCATCAAAAAAGCTAGAGAGTTCCAGAAAAACATCTACTTCTGCTTTATTGACTATGCTAAAGCCTTTGACTGTGTGAATCACAACAAACTGTGGAAAATTCTAAAAGAGATGGGAGTACCAGACCACCTAACTTGCCTCTTGAGAAATCTGTATGCAGGTCAGGAAGCAACAGTTAGAACTGGACATGGAACAACAGACTGATTCCAAATAGGAAAAGGAGTACATCAAGGCTGTATATTGTCACCCTGCTTATTTACCTTATATGCAGAGTACATCAAGAGAAATGCTGGGCTGGAAGAAACACAAGCTGGAATCAAGATTGCCAGGAGAAATATCAATAATCTCAGATATGCAGATGACACCACCTTTATGGCAGAAAATTAAGAAGAACTAAAGAGCCTCTTGATGAAAGTGAGAGAGGAGAGTGAAAAAGTTGACTTAAAACTCAACACTCAGAAAACTAAGATCATGGCATCAGGTCACATCACTTCATGGCTAATAGATGGGGAAACAGTGGAAACAGTGACAGATTTTATTTTGGGGGGCTCCAAAATCACTGCAACCAAGGAATTAAAAGATGCCTGCTCTTTGGAAAAAGTTATGACCAACCTAGACAGCATATTAAAAAGCAGAGACATTACTTTGCTGACAAAGGTCCATCTAGTCAGAGCTATGGTTTTCCCAGTAGTCATGTATATGAGAGTTTACTTAAAGAAAGCTGAAGGCCAAAGAATTGATGCTTTTGAACAGTGGTGTTGGAGAGAGTCCCTCGGACAGCAAGGAGATCCAACTAGTCCATCCTAAAGGAAATCAATGCTGAATATTCATTGGAAAGACTGACAGTGAAGTTGAAGCTCCAAAACTTCGGCCACCTGAGAAAAAGTACTGACTTATTTGAGACCTTGATGCTGGGAAAGATTGAAGGTGGGAGGAGAAGGGGATGACAGAGGGTGAGATGGTTGGATGGCATCACCCCTCAATGGACATGAATGTGGGTAAACTCTGGGAGTTGGTGATGGACAGGGAAGCCTGGTGTGCTGCAGTCCATGGGGTCTCACAGAGTTGGACACAACTGAGCGACTGAACTGAACTGATGGACTACTAACTGTTTAAGCTCTTATGAAATCCTGCAGTTTTTCTCAGCAACCCAGGGACTATCTCACGTGTAGACTCAAGTGCCCTTTGCCCTCCTGACATTGTCACTGCTCTTCTGGATAGAGTAGTTTTCTTGTTTGTAGCTATTCTTACACTTCCAGGTATGGCAGATGGTTCTTCTCACCTGGCCCTCTGCCCTTTGATACAAAGCTGTATCATCAATCAATTGGCAGAGGACTGTGTCTGTCTGTGTGGCTCCAGCACTGGGCTTTGGCCATGCCAGTTGTGCCCAGGAGACTGCACCCAAATCTCAGCACATCAAAGCTTTGGAGTGCCCCTCCTGTGGAACTGGAGAAGATGCCTTCCTATCTTTTGTGTTGCATTGTGTTAGAAGTGTCCTAAGACAGTGCTGCTGAGCCCCCAAAGTGTTAGAGAGTTTAGAGATTTTTGTCTTGTGTGTGCGTTTTCAGTCATGTCCAACTTTTTGTGACCCCTGGACTGTAGCCCACCAGGCTCCTCTATCCGTGGGAATTTTCAGGCAAGAATACTGGAGTTGGTTGCCATGCCCTCTTCCTGGGCCTCTTCCCAACCCAGGGATCAAACCTGCTTCCCTTTCATTTCCTGCATTGGCGTGGTTTCTTTATCACCGAGCCACCTGGGAAGCCCGGAGAGTTTTAGTTTTGCTCATAGTCTTCCTTCTCCTTATGATTCAGACCTGCACCAAAGGAATGGTGTTGGGAACTGATGTTCTTAGTCTGGATTTGTGGGTCTCAGAATCCCTCTTCTCCTCTGACTCAAGGGGTCAGTCTTATTCTTTAGGACTCCCTGAAAAGGGTACTCCCTCAATCTGACAAACATATGCAGGTATACCTAAAAACACAGTGATGGATGATGCCTTAGTAGTGAGCGTTACTACATTTCAACACTTACCATTATTATTAAGAAGTCCTGGTACAGCACATTGAATAATGGACATTTTAAAAAACTCTTGGATCTAGTCTTTAAAAAGTCTTGTTAATATTATCTTTATTTCCATAGCAGAAGCTTAAAATATAACATTAGTTGATTACATATTATTCACAAATTTGATAGTAGAAGAATTTCTTCTTTTTTTCTGGATTATGGCTGCTTGAGCAAGATGATAAATAGAACATAAATGGTAAATGTCACAGCAAGGAGTAGATTTTGCATAATCACTGTGACTCTAAGCATGATCTCCTTCAGAAATTGGCCTGTGGCATATGTTGAATATCTGCTGTGTTACAGACCGTTAATTGCTTCCCCAAATCTATTATCTGTTTATTTCTTTGTAACCAAATCCTTGCAATGGGCCCAGTTGAAAATATTATCTCCTTCACAGATTGGTGTGGCCAGTGAGATATTAGTGGAAGAAGACCTCTTAAAAGTGAAGGGAAACTCATTCTTTCCTCTCTTTCTTCATGCGGATGTGACAGCTGGAATTAGGAGCCTTGTGTTAGGTGGTTTGACAGGAAAGATGCAATGAACCTGCCTTCTAAAGACTTTGAGGAGTGACTGTGGTGGCTCGAGTCTGCCCGCATATGTCTTCTTTTAGGTTTAAGGGATAAACAGCATTCTATATTATTTGAGACAGTCTCTGTTTTTTTTCTATTTTTCCTGGAATACACAGCTGAGGTTTTTCCTACAGAATGCATTTGCTAAGCACAAAAGGCAGATGAACTGTCCCCACTATCAGAAGAATAAAACATCTGACTATTAGCTATTGATTCAGGAATGGTTCATTATGAAGCAACATCTCAGAGGGCAGCTGTTACTGCATCCAGTTTATCTGAAGCATTTCATATATTAGTTAAAAATAAGTGATTAAATTTATGAATCATAGAGTCATAAATGGCTCTGAAATGAAGCTGGGCTAAATACCAAACTTCTGAGATTGAAGTTAGAGAGGATAATTCTGTTTCCCATGCTGTGCCTCCTGGGAACTTTGTTATGAACAATGCTAAATAAACCCCATTTCTAATCCATAAAAAGAATCTCATATTGCCGTATGTCAGTTTCCTTACTTCTTCTGCCTCTTAGTGAAGGCTGTTTATTTGTTAAAAATAATGCATCAATAATATAAGAAATTTAGACAGTAATAGGATACAAGGTATCCTTAAATACTAAAACCTCCATTTATTCTGTTCCATAGGGCTTCCCTGATAGCTCAGTTTGTAAAGACTCCGACTATATTGCAGGAGACCCTGGTTTGATTTCTGGGTCGGGAAGATCCCCTGGAGAAGGGATAGGCTACCCAATCCAGTATTCTTGGGCTCCCCTTGTGGCTCAGCTGGTAAAGAATCTGCCTGCAATGCAGAAGACCTGGGTATAATCCCTGGATTGGGAAGATCCCCTGGAGAAGGAAAAGGCTACTCATTCCAGTATTCCGGCCTGGGGAATTCCATGGAGAGTCCATGGAAACGACTGAGTGACTTTCACTTTCACTTTCATAGATGAAATGGAGGAGTTTAAATTCTTAACTAAGAATTTTTTCACTTGTACTGTGGTATAATCAACAAATGAAATTGTTAGATATTGAAAGTGTACAACATGATGCTTTGATAAACATATGCATTGTGAAAGGATTTCTTCATGGAGTTAATCAATTTATTTGCCTCACGTATTTACATTTTTAATGTTTACTTTTACTTATTCGTTTTTTTTTTTTTTTCCCTGAGATGTACTCGATTTACAATATTATATTAGTTGTGGGGGCTCGACTTCCTGGTGCAGGACCTTGGGCCTGGGGAGCCTGATATAGGGCTCAAATTCCTCTCACCTTAGGGATAAACTCTGAAATTATAATTATTCTCCTGCTTGTGGGTCACTACTTGGGATTTTGGATCTTGACTAAGCTCCTAACATCTTGTGGTGGTCCCTTCTTCGCATCTTTATTATTATTTTTTTTTTCTCATCTTTAGTTTAGATCTTTTCTGCTGGATTCTGCTTTTTCTCATCAGTAGTTGTTCTGTAAATAGTTGTAGTTTTGGTGTGTCCGTGGGAGGAGATTGAACTCAGCATCTTGCTACTCCTCCATCTTGGTCAAGCTCCACCTATACCCCTCCCCCAGCCTTTTTTATATTTTTCTGGTTTCTACTTTCTTAGCAAATTTCAGTTATACAACACAGCATCATCCACTAGTTATCACAATATATATTAGATCCTCAGATCTTATTCAAAGAAACTTTTTGTACCTGGCTAGTATATTTTAGTCTGTTTATTTATTTTTAAATTATTGTTTAAATAATAAACAATTATTATTCCTACCAGATGATTAAGCCCCAGAAGACAGGAGTTATATCTTAAATGTGTAGCCCAGGACATTTGCCTTTAATAATTACAATCATAATATGTCAAAAATAAGTTAAAATACAATCAAAATTAAAACCCTCATAGTAATACCACAGGATATTTTGAGATTCAGATATTGTAGGGGTTGGAATATTGATCCATTTATTTGAGTTTGGGTGCTCTGGCAACTTAAACTGTTTTCATTCTACCCAACAGGTTTCTTTTGCCTCCACAAATTTACATAGGAGTGGAGGAGTCTCTTAGGAAAAGATGGGCTGGTACTCTGACCACTTCATCTCCAACTGAGGTTCATATATATAAAATCATATCTGTTGTAAGGGGGTGGCTCCAACTGAAGCTGATTGCCGAAGAGGACAATGGGACGCCTAGAATAAATTTTATGCTGTGTAAAGGCGAGTCTGCCACAAGAACTGGGTTCAATATCTAGATTTAAATTATTATGAGGGGGTGATGGCTCTGGATAAAGAGTATGTACAAACATAAAATTCATCCTTGCCAAGTGTATTAGTTTCCTAGGGCTGCTGTGGTAAATTCTTGCCTGGAGAATCCCAGGGACGGGGGAGCCTGGTGGGCTGCCGTCTATGGGGTCGCACAGAGTCGGGCACGACTGAAGCCGCTTAGCAGCAGCAGCAGCTGTGACAAATTACTACAGACTTGGTGGCTTAGAACAACAGAAATTTATTCTTTCACCGCTCAGGAGGCCAGGATTCTGAAATCAAAGTGTTTGCAGGATGCTGCAAGGAGAATCCTCTCTTTCTTCATTTAGTGTCTGATGGCTGTTTAGCTCCAGCCTCTACCTCTGTCTTCACATAGTCTTTTTCCTAATGTTTCTGGGTCTGTTTCTCCTTTACTTTTTTTCAAAGAACCAGTCATCGGCTTTAAGACTCATCGAACCCAGGATGATATTATCTCAAGATCCTTAACTTAAGCAAGTCTGCAAAGACCCTTTTCCTGAATAAGCTCTCATACACAGGTTCCAGGTGATTTATCTTTGTGAAGGCTGCTATTCAACACACCAAGTCCACTCTCTGGCTCCCTGCTGCTGCTGCTGCTAAGTTGCTTCAGTCGTGTCCAACTCTGCGACCCCAGAGACGGCAGCCCATCAGGCTCCCCCGTCCCTGGGATTCTCCAGGCAAGAACATTGGAGTGGCTTGCCATTTCCTTCTCCAGTGCATGAAAGTGAAAAATAAAAGTAAAGTCGCTCAGTCGTGTCCGACTCCTAGCAACCCCATGGACTGCAGCCCACCAGGCTCCTCCGCTCATTGGATTCTCCAGGCAAGAGTACTGGAGTGGGTTGCCATTGCCTTCTCTGCTCTGGCTCCCTTCAATTTATGTATTTTGTATTTTATCACTTACAACTTGCACTCACTCCATACCAATATCCCCCGAATCTCAACAGCACCAACTCTTAGTCCAAAATCTCATGTGCTGCTGCTGCTGCTGCTAAGTTGCTTCAGTTGTGTCTGACTCTGTGCGACCCCATAGATGGCAGCCCACCAGGCTCCTCGTCCCTAAGATTCTCCAGGCAAGAACACTGGAGTGGGTTGCCATTTCCCTCTCCAAGGCATGAAAGTGAAAAGTGAAAATGAAGTCGCTCGGTCATGTCCGACTCTTAGTGATCCCACGGACTGCAGCCCACCAGGCTCCTCTGTCCATGGGATTTTCCAGGCAAGAGTACTGGAGTGGGTGTCATTGCCTTCTCCGAAAATCTCATGTAAATATTATCAATTTGAAGGGCCCAAATCTCATCTTCTAAATCATCTAAATCAAGGATGGGTGGCACTCTGGCTATCATTTATCCTGGGGCAGATGTGGTCTGAAAACCTAGAAAACAAGGTATTTGCTTCCAAAATAGAATGGTGAGACAAGTTTTGTATAGATAGCTACATAACAGAAGGGCGCAACTGGAAAAGATAGAGGTCACAAGTACCAAGCAACTCTGAAATCTGGCAGGACCAACTGCCTTAGGTTTCAAAACTTGAGAATAGTACTGTGAAGCTCAAGGTCTTCCCTCTGTACCTGCACCATTATCCTCTGCACCCTTAATTGCAGCTTCCTGTGCCCTATGCCTTCGGCAATGGCTCCATTGTCTTTGACCTCTGGGTCCCCGGCTGTCCCACCATCTGAGTCTTTCTTCTTCTTTCTTTTAAGAGTAGCTCATGCTTGCCGCTGATTGGCTCTGTGTTTCCATTTACTTCCTGTAGGATTTGGGGAGCAGATCACTTTCTCTCATTTTGTCCAGTCCTCACCCTTATCAGTTCAAATTGGCAATGCTTGTCCTAGTATAATATTATCAAAACCCTCACGGGCCTCCTATGTCTGTCAAGAGGGTTCATACCATCAGGCAAGACAGTTCTTCACAGATCCTTCCTGGATAACCTCATCTTTATTTTTGGCTTCTACTGAGATGGTGATTGGGAAATGAGTCACACGCCTAAAATCTCTTCAACAAAAGGCTGTCCAGCTATACTCAGCTTTTTCTCCAGAGCAGACTTCCTTAACAGTGAGTTTCCTAATTTTAGCATCCTTCGCAATATGGATAGTCTGAAAATCTCTCAAATCATCAAGTGCTGGTTTCTTTTTACTTAACAGTTCCTCCCTCAAATTATTTTTTTCTTCTTGCAGTTTACTGTAAGCAGAAGAGACAGACAAACAAGCAAACAAAAAATCCCCCAAACCAAAAATGCCAAAAACCTAGCAGTATCTTAAATGCTTTGCTTGGAAATGTCCTTATCTAAATACTCAAGTCCATTTCTTATACATTCTGCTTTTCCAAGATCACCCAAGTTCTGCTACTTTTAACAAAGATAAAAAAAAGGGAAGTTCCTCAGTTGTGTCCAACTCTTTGCTACCCCATGGAGTATAGCCCACCAGGCTCCTCCGTCCATGGGATTTTCCAGGCAAGAATACTGGAGTGAGTTGCCATTTCCTTCTCCAGGGGATCTTCCCAACCCAGGGATCGAACTCAGATCTCCCTTATTGCAGGCATAAATGCTTTGCTTGGAAATGTCCTTATCTAAATACTCAAGTCCATTTCTTATACATTCTGCTTTTCCAAGATCACCCAAGTTCTGCTACTTTTAACAAAGATAAAAAAAAGGGAAGTTCCTCAGTTGTGTCCAACTCTTTGCTACCCCATGGAGTATAGCCCACCAGGCTCCTCCGTCCATGGGATTTTCCAGGCAAGAATACTGGAGTGAGTTGCCATTTCCTTCTCCAGGGGATCTTCCCAACCCAGGGATCGAACTCAGATCTCCCTTATTGCAGGCAGACGCTTTACCATCTGAGTCACCAGGGAATCGATGGACATAAGTTTGAGCAAATAGTGAAGGACAGAGAAGCCTGGCATGCTGCAGTCCATGAGGTCACAAAGAGTCAGACATGACTGAGTGACTGAACAACAACAAAGATGATCTTTCCTCCAGTTCCCAATAATGTTTCCTTCTGACATCTCGCCAGACATACCTTTAACATTCATATTTCTATCAATTATCTCCATAAAGTAACATAAGATTTTTCAGTCAAGCACCTCAAAATTATTTCAGATTCTGCGTTAGTGCTAAGTTGCTTTAGTCTTGTCCATTGTGTAACCCTGTGGACTGTAGCCTGCAAGGCTTCTCTGTCCATGGGATTCTCCAGGCAAGAAAACTGGAGTGGATTGGCAAGCCCTCTTTCAGGGGATCTTCCTGACCCAGGGATCAAACCCATGTCTCTTGTGTCTTCTGCATTGGCAGGTGAGTTCTTTACCATTAGCCCTACCTGGAAAGCCCATTTTAGCTTATACTCAAAATCCAAACCAAAGCCACTGCCATATTTTTAGGTATTTGTTATAGCAGCACCTCACTTCTCAGTGCCAATATTTATATTAGAGCTCTACCAGAGAAACAGAAACAGCAGGAGATTTTATACTAGAAATTTTATACTATGTATGTATATACGTGTCTAGCTATCCATTCATCCATCCATCCATTCATCATCTGTCATCTGTTCTGTATTTGTTATTTAATCTCTCTATTTCAAGGAATTGGCAAGTCCAGAATCTGTAGGGCATGTCAGCAGACTGGAAGCTCTGATGGGAACTGACACTACTGTGCATGGACAGATTCTCTTCTTCAGAGAAAATCAGTTTCATGCTTGAAAAAAATAGCTTTATTGAGGTATAATTCACATTCCATACAATTCACTCACTTAACATGTACAATACAACGGTTTTTAGTATATTCACAGGTATGTGTAACTATCACCACAATCAATTCTACAATATTTTCACATCTCAAAGAAGAAATTCCATATTCTTTAGCTTTCACTTCCCATTTCCCCATTCTCTAAAGCTATCCTCCTGATGCACTACACTGAAGAAACAATAATCTACTTTCTGGGTCTACAAATGTACCCATTTCAGAATTTTATATACTAGGAATTATATGATATGTGTATAATGTTCCCTGGAGTCTGGAGTTCTCTGGTGTTCTCAGGATTTGGACTTAATCCTCCTGCTTCTGGTTTTCAGTCTTATTTTTACAGAAGTCTCAAGGCTTCTCCTTCTATACAGCACCACTGATAAAACATCTAGGTTAAAGATGAAAAGTTTCTCCACAATAAGGGACACCCAGAGAAGTTCCCAGAGTTACATGGAGAAGAAAAGAGGGTGGAGGGTGTTAGAGTTGACCCGAATGAGATGAGGTGGAATCAATAGAGGAGACAGCAAGCTAGCCAGTAATCACTTCCTTATGTGCGCTCCACAGTTTGGAATGTTCAGATTGTTTACGGAGTTATACAGAGAAGAGAAGAGGGAGGAAGGAGACAGAGGTGGCCAGGAGGATAAAAGGGAGGAATCAAAAGGAGAGAGACAGATCCAGCCAGTAATCAGTTCCCTAAGTGTTCTCCACTGTCTGGAACACACAGAGATTCACAGAATTGGGTAGAGAAGAGAAGGGGGAGACAGAGGCGATCTGGTGGAGAAAAAGGAGACTCCAAAGAAGGAGAGAGCAGTCCAGCCAGTAATCTTGCTCTCAAGTAAAAATGAGTACTGAAGATTGGGTTTTTGAAGGTACAAAATTGATAACAAATACCAAAAAGCAAAGATTAAAAATCTAGAGTAGAGGTGAAATTTTCAAAAATACAATATTAAAGAAAAGAGGAAGAAGAAGAAAAAACAAGTCACAAGAATTATTTAATTATATATATATATATATGTTTGCTTTAAGAATAGGGTCTTTTTTTAAGTAATAGTAGGTTATAAAAATGAAAATTAAAGGAGTAATAGAGGACTTAAAATTTTTAAACAGTTAAAAAAAGAGAATGATCATAAAAATAGTAAAGATATATCTAAGACTTTCTCTGATGTTGTGGGCAGTGTGGGATCAGTTCATTTTCGGATCGTTCCTTGGTCTGGCTTATATTTCTCAAGATCTATCGGCCCCTTCCTATGTAGTCGATACTAACGACAGGGTTTTAAATATTGCACCTGTCAGTTCCAAGGTGGTTCCCTCTGTTTTAGCTTCTTCTGTTTTCTGGTCTCTTCAGTGTCTGATTTCCGTCCTGACACAAGGAGGGCAGTGGTGGACACTTTTTTTAGGCTCACTTGTTCAATCGTGCTGTGGGGAGGAACGAATGCTGCAAACAAATAACACTGGCATGCGCTCACAGTGTCTCAGCCACGCTGGGCCTGACCCCACTCACGGAGCACACAGCTCAGGCTCTGGGTTGCTCTGCCGGGAACTGTCTGAGGCCGGCCCTGTGCTGCATGCACCTCCCAGGTCTAAGCCTCTCAGGCTCAGGCACTCAGATAGTTCTCAGAAGCGCAGACTCAGTTGGGCCTGCGTTTTGTCCCCTTCCCAGGTCTGAGCAGCTCAGGTGACCAGGTGTTTGGCAAGCACGGTCAATGCAACTTATAACCTCTCCCATCCCTGCTGCTCAGTTTTCTGGGTGTACAACTGGCACACCTTCTTAGGCGGATGATGACTGTCCAGAACCCCAAGAAGTCTTAGTTAGCAAAGAAGCCTGCTTACAGTTTGGTAGATAATGTCTCTCTGGGGCTGCAATTGCCCCCTTCTGGTCCTTCCAGCTCTGGCTGCCTGTCACCAGAGGGGGATGGTCTGCAGCTGGCTAATTCTGTTCCATCCTTTGTTCTGTGCGTGGTCCTTGTGGTGCCTTATGTTAGAGCTTTTCTCATGGTAGCTATCCCACAGTCTGGTTTGCTAGCCCAAGTTAGTTTGCTCTGGTTTCCCTCGGGGCATTTGGGCCCAGTCCTTAAAAAGCAATGCAGCCCGCGCCTCCCTGTCCAGCCCCTGCTTGCTAGTGGCGGATGCAGGCGTCTGTGCTGCTTCTCCGCTGGGGGAGTTACCACTGGGCTCGTAATCTGTGGGTTTTAATTATATATTTATTTTTCCTCCCCGTTATGTTGCCCTCTGTGCTTCCAAGGTTTGCCACAGACTCAGCAGTGAGAGTGTTTCCTAGTGTTTGGAAACTTCTCTCTTTTAAGACTCCCTTCCCGGGATGGAGCTCTCTCCCTGCCTCTTTTATCTCTTTTTTTGTCTTTTATATTTTTTCCTACCTCTTTTCGAAGACAATGAGCTGCTTTTCAGGGTGCCTGATGTCCTCTGCTGGCATTCAGAAGTTGTTTTGTGACATTTACTCAGCGTTTAAATGTCCTTTTGATGAATTGTGGGGGAGAAAGTGTTCTCCTCATCTTATTCCTCCACCATCTTAGGACTGCGCCCACGGAAAATTCTTTAAGAGATGGGAATACCAGACCTCATGACCTGCCTCCTCAGAAATCTGTATGCAGGTCAAGAAGCAACAGTTAGAACTGGACATGGAACAACAGACCAGTTTCAAATAGGGAAAGGACTATGTCAAGGCTGTATAGTGTCATCCTGCTTATTTAACTTATATGCCGAGTACATCATGAGAAACGCAGAGCTGGATGAAGCACAAGGTGGAATCAGATTGCCAGGAGAAATATCAATAATCTCAGATACTCAGATGATACCCTCCTCATGGCAGAAAGTGGAAAGGAACTAAAGAGCCTCTTGATGAGTGTGAAAGAGGAGAGTGAAAAAGTTGGCTTAAAACTCAACATTCAGAAAACTAAGATTATGGCATGTGGTCCCATCACTTCATGGCAAGTAAATGGAGAAACAATGGAAACAGTGAGAGACTTTATTTTGAGGGGCTCCATAATAACTGCAGATGGTGACTGCAGCCATGAAATTAAAAAACGCTTGCTCCTTGGAAGAAAAGCTATGACCAACCTAGACAGCATATTAAAAAGCAGAGACATTACTTTGCCAATAAAATTACATCTAGTCAAAGCTATGGTTTTTCCAATATTCATGTATAGATGTGAGAGTTGGACTATAAAGAAAGCTGAGCACCGAAGAATTGATGCTTTTGAACTGTGGTGTTGCAGAAGTCTCTTGAGAGTCCCTTGAACATCAAGAAGATCCAACCAGTTCATCCTAAAGGAAATCAGTCCTGAATATTTATTGGAAGGACTGTGTTGAAGCTGAAACTCCAAACCTTTGGCCATGTGATGCAAAGAACTGACTCATTGGAAAAGACCCTGATGCTGGGAAAGATTGAAGGAAGGAGGAGAAGGGGATGACAGATGAGATGGTTGGATGTCACCACCGACTCAATGGACATGAGTTTGAGTAAACTCCAGGAGTTCATGATGGACAGGGAAGCCTGGCATGCTGCAGTCCCATGGGGTCACAAAGAGTCAGACTTAGTGACTGAACTGAACTGAATAATTTTAATAGTAATTTTACATTTGCAATAAGTATATGTGCTCATGATAATAAATCCACAGAGACAATGAACATAAATGTTTCACAGCAACTTTTTTCAAAATATCTCTCCAGACACAAAATAAAGATATATGTACTTAAATTTGTCCAGATGGTCTCATGCTATACACAGTCATTATGTATTTTCAAAACCTGTCACTATTTATTTATTTACAACATTTTCTGCCTTCCAAAGGCTTTGTATTTTTATGTAAATTTATGTGTTTTTATTTTTGTTTTTTTATGTGTGTTTTCATTATTAGAAAAATTTATGCTTAGATTATAAAAATGATTAACATTTTGTAATGTGTTTTTCCTTTTTGTTTTTCACATTTGTATATTTGATACTTATAGGTCTTGCTGTAAGAAACAATTGATGAAAAAGCCTAACTTTTCCAAGTGAATGATGCTTTAACATTGGTATTAAATAATGCATTCCTTCCCATGGACAGGAAATGCTACCTTTATTAGGCTCTAAATATTTACATATATTTGAGTCTATTGCTGGATTTTCTATTCTGATCCAGTGATTTATCATTTGTAAGCTAGTGGTACCAAAATCTGATACATATTGAATGAAGCCTTATAATTTTTTTTTCTAACTATCTAGTTAGGGCTTGTGTGTTACTCAATCAGTTGTGTCTTCCTGACCCAGGGATCAAACCCATGTCTTCCACATTGCAGGTGGGTTCTTTACCTTCTGAGCCACCAGGGAAGTAGGGCGTATCTCCAATTAAACTCTTTTAGAAAGTTCTTAATTAACTTTAGAGTGTCTATTCTTCACATTAGAATCATTTTGACACATTCTTCCCCCCAAAAGCTATGGAGATTCTGATGAAAATGTACTACATTAATAAGTTAGGTTAAAATATAAACATTTCTGCAATATTTGCAGTGTTCTAAGACCAGCATGGTATGTGTCTTCAATTCCTTGCATATTCTTTTATTTCACTCAGTGGAGTTTTCATTATAAAATTCCAGTGATAGTATGACTAGGCTTTTTACTTTTGTAATATGTCTAACTATTAATGATTATAATTTTTCATAGGAAATATATTTCCTTTTGCACAGTTATCTTTTTAAGTGTGCTTACTGTTATTAATGGACTTCACAGGTGGTGGTAGTGGTAAAGAAGCCACTTGCCAAAGCAGGAGACATAAGAGATGTGGGTTTGATCCCTGGGTCAGGAAGATCTCCTGAAGGAGGGCATGGCAACCTACTCCAGTATTTGTCCGGAGAATCCCATGGACAGAGGAGCCTAGAGGGCTACAGTCCATGCAGTCGCAAAGAGTCGGACATGACTGAAATGACCTAGCACACACTCACACATTGTTATTAATATATTTTTAGTCGATTTTCTTAGTTTTCAAGTAAACAATTATATCACTTGAGTTTACTCCTGTAGCACTTATAATATTGACAGACACTTGGTAAGCCTGCAATGAGAATTAGATATAATAATTATTATTATTTATATTGGTTATTAGAATGGTTAAATTGTCCATGATGAAGTAAGTAGGTTTACATTTGGGGGTCTTGGCAAAATTATTCTAAATTTCATCTGTAAGTCATATAAACATGCAAATGTAGCCTAGATCACCAGGCAAAACAAGAGTAACAAGGGAAGACTTGCTTTATCAGATGATAAAATTTATTGTAAAGTATACAAAAACATACTATAGAACAGTAAGATACTAGCTCAAAAACAGAAAGATTAATAATGAAGTTAGTAAAATAACACATAAATCTCTCTGAATCAGGAATTCATTTTTATAGTTATAACTGGGTGACTGCCAATTCTACAAAGTAGTTTTCTGTAAGTTATCTTAGTCAACTTATTCAAATGTAAAGTTTTTCAAAATAATCATCTTGGGGATATTGGGCAAAAGTTAAACATCAGTGAGAAATGAGTTACTCACAAACTTCCAAAAAAGATTTTAAGCCATGATATCAAGGATATATATATATATATATATATAAAATAGCTTTAATTCTTTCTGCAGATAGACTAAATGAGACTTCTTAAGATTAAAACAATTTTCAAGAGAATTCTCCTAGAGAGATTCTTTAAGTCAAGAGAATTAAAATACATTTGGTATCACTTGACTATGTCCATAGTTGAATTTTGCATATACATGTTTAAAATATATCAAAAAGACCATGATAGTAATGACTGCCCCCTTGAATTTTCAGGGTCAAATTAATCATATTGTTAAGGAACTCAGGTTTGGCTGTTTACCACTCAAAAGCCAATACTGAAGAGACAAATGTTGGTTAGAAAAGAAATTTGCTTTATACCCTGGCAACCTGGAGAGAAGGTAGACTTCCAAAAACCAACACTGAAGATCCAGCTCAACAATAAAAGCTTTTTTAAAAGATAATCATTTGGGGAGGGGGTCTTCATTATTCTCCACTCTATGCAGACTTTCTTCTGATTGGTTGATGGTGAAGTAACAGGGTGAAGTTCTAAGAATCTTGTGGTTAGCATGAAGTCATCATCCTCCACTTGAGTGGAGGCCTTATTTCCTGCATAAAAACTCAAAGGTATTGTTAATATCCTTTGAGGAGGATCCAGGACCCTGCTTTATTGCTGTACTATTGTTTCTGGAGTGTTCCTCCTTTGTTTCTGCCTTCCTTGCTGCTGCTATGTAGTCACTAAGTCGCGTCCAACTCTATGCGACCCCATAAACTGTAGCCTGCCAGACTGCTCTGTCCATGGGATTCTTCAGGCAAGAATATTGAAGTGGGTTGCCATCTCCTTCTCCAGGGATCTTCGACCCAGTAATGAAACTACTCCACTTGAGTGGAGGCCTTATTTCCTGCATAAAAACTCAAAGGTATTGTTAATATCCTTTGAGGAGGATCCAGGACCCTGCTTTATTGCTGTACTATTGTTTCTGGAGTGTTCCTCCTTTGTTTCTGCCTTCCTTGCTGCTGCTATGTAGTCACTAAGTCGCGTCCAACTCTATGTGACCCCATAAACTGTAGCCTGCCAGACTGCTCTGTCCATGGGATTCTTCAGGCAAGAATATTGAAGTGGGTTGCCATCTCCTTCTCCAGGGATCTTCCGACCCAGTAATGAAACTGAGTCTTCTGCTTAGTTGGGCAGATTCTTTACCACTCACCAAGCCACCACTCCCTCCCTTCCTCTGTTATCAACTATTTGACTCTGTCCTTTGGAACTCAGGGAAGGTCAAGGAGGCTTAATAAAGCCTATATCTTACAAACAGGAAGCAGGAGGCACAGAAAGACCAAAAGAATCCAGACTCCTGCTCAATTTTAATTCAGGGGACTGGGCAACTA
Source organism: Aepyceros melampus (assembly GCA_006408695.1). NCBI lineage: Eukaryota > Metazoa > Chordata > Mammalia > Artiodactyla > Bovidae > Aepyceros > Aepyceros melampus. Next base: position 79,517 of record SJXQ01004313.1, read on the forward strand.
TGGCTTTGATAGGATCTTCCTGTCAAAATAGGGCATAGGGCCGCTTCACTTTGGAGAACAGACACTGAACTGGAAACACTTCTGAGTTCCAAGTCCTAGATCTGAGTCTTGTATGATTAAAATCTCAATCCCTTGGTCTGTCATTTTAATGTAACAGACCCAGTTAGAAGTAGTTGGAGGAGTGACAACTGGAATTTTAATAGACAAAATAAAATCTCATTTCCTTTCAGAAAAATAGGCCTGAAACCCAATCTAGACCTGGCGCTTTGAGAAGATTTGTAGCCTGGTAGCCGGTTGTTTAGTTTTTTCAAGTTTGCAGTTACTAGCTGCCTGCAGACATTGTTTTGACAATGTCTAAGTTCAGTTCAGTTCAGTCACTCAGTCATGTCCGACTCTTTGCGACCCCATGAATCGCAGCACACCAGGCCTCCCTGTCCATCACCAACTCCTGGAGTTCACTCAGACTCACGTCCATTGAGTCAGTGGTGCCATCCAGCCATCTCATCCTCTGTCATCCCCTTCTCCTCCTGCCCCCAATCCCTCCCAGCATCAAAGTCTTTTCCAATGAGTCAACTCTTCACATGAGGTGGCCAAAGTACTGGAGTTTCAGCTTTAGCATCATTCCTTCCAAAGAAATCCCAGGGCTGATCTCCTTCAGGATGGACTGGTTGGATCTCCTTGCAGTCCAAGGGACTCTCAAGAGTCTTCTCCAACACCACAGTTCAAAATCAGCAATTCTTCAGTGCTCAGCCTTCTTCACAGTCCAACTCTCACATCCATACATGATCATAGGAAAAACCATAGCCTTGACTAGACGGACCTTAGTCGGCAAAGTACTGTCTCTGCTTTTGAATATGCTATCTAGGTTAGTCATAACTTTACTTCCAAGGAGTAAGCGTCTTTTAATTTCATGGCTGTAGTCACCATCTGCAGTGATTTTGGAGCCCAAAAAAGTAAAGTCAGCCACTGTTTCCACTGTTTCCCCATCTATTTCCCATGAAGTGATAGCTGAAACTCCAGTACTTTGGCCACCTTATGCGAAGAGTTGACTCATTGGAAAAGACCCTGATACTGGGAGGGATTGGGAGCAGGAGGAGAAGGGGGTGACAGAGGATGAGATGACTGGATGGCATCACTGACTTGATGGACATGAATCTGAGTGAGCTCTGGGAGATGGTGATGGACAGGAAGGCCTGGCGTGCTGCAGTTCATGGGGTCGCAAAGAGTCGGACACGACTGAGCGACTGAACTGAACTGAACTGAAAGCTTTTGATTTCTCCTTCATATTTGAATGACAGCCTTGCTGGGTACAGTAACCTGGGCTGTAGGTTTTGCTCTTTCATCACTGTAAGTATGTCCTGCCATTCCCTCCTGGCCTGAAGAGTTTCTATTGAAAGATCAGCTATTATCCTTATGGGAATCCCCTTGTGTGTTCTTTGTTGATTTTCCCTTGCTGCTTTTAATATTTGTTCTTTGTTTTTGATTTTTGTTAATTTGATTAATATGTGTCTTGGGGTGTTTCACCTTGGGTTTATCCTGTTTGGGACTCTCTGGGTTTCTTGGACTTGGATGACTATTTCCTTCCCCATTTTAGGGACATTTTCAACTATTATCTTCTTAAGTATTTTCTCATGACCTTTCTTTTTGTCTTCTTCTGGGACTCCTATGATTTGAATGTTGGTGCATTTCACATTGTCCCAGACGTCTCTGAGATTGTCCTCATTTCTTTTCATTCTTTTTTTCTCTCTGCTTCACTTATTTCTACCATTTTATCTTCTACCTCACTTATTCTTCTTCCTCCATTATTCTACTGTTGGTTCCCTCCAGAGTGTTTTTTATCTCATTAATTGCATTATTTATTATTGATCAACTCTTTTTTATTTCTTCTATGTCCTTGCTAAACATGTCTTGCATCTTTTCAGTCCTTGTCTCCAGACCATTTATCCATAACTGCAATTTGTTTCCAAGATTTTGGATCATCTTTACTATCATTATTTTGAACTCTTTTTCAGGTAGACTTCCTATCTCTCCTCTTTTGTGTGGTTTGGTGGGCATTTATCATGTTCTTTTACCTGCTGAATATTTCTCTGCCTGTTCATCTTGTTTAGATTGCTGTGTTTGAGATGGCCTTTCTGTATTCAGGCAGTTTGTGGTTCCTCTTTATTGTGGAGTTTCCTCCCTGTGGGTGAGGTTGGATGAGTGGCTTGTCAAGGTTTCCTGGTTAGGGAAGCTTGTGTCAGTGTTCTGGTGGGTGGAGCTGGATTTCTTCTCTCTGGAGTGCAATGAAATGTCCAGTAGTGGGTTTTGAGATGTCAGTGGGTTTGGTGTGACTTTGGGTAGCCTGTATATTGAAGCTCAGGGCTAAGTTCCTGTGTTGCTGGAGAATTAGCATGGTATGTCTTGCTCTGGAACTTATCGGCTCTTGGGTGGTGCTTGGTTTCAGTGTAGGTATGGAGGCTTTTGGATGATCTCTTATCAATTAATGTTTTCTAGAGTCAGGAGTTCACCGGTTTTGGGCTTAAGCCTCCTGCCTCTGGTTTTCAATCTTATTCTTATAGTAGCCTCATGACTTCTCCATCCATACAGCACTGATGGTAAAATTTCTAGGTTAATGGTGAAAACATTCTCCACAGTGAGGGACACTCAGAGAGTTTCACAGATTTACATGGAGAAGAGGGAGGAGGGAGATAGAGGTGACCAGCAGGAGAAGAGGGAGAATCAAAAGGGGAGAGAGCAATCTAGCCAGTAAACAATTCCCTATGTGCTCTCCACAGTCTGGGTCCCTCAAAGAGGTTCATGGTGTTACACAGAGAAGAGAAAAGGGAGGAAGGAGATAGAGGTGAGCAGGAGGAGAAAAGGGGGAATCAAAAGGAGAGAGATAGATCTAGGCAGTATTCTGTTCCCTGTGTTCTCCACAGCCTGAAACACCCACAGAGATTCACAGAGTTGGGTTGAAAAGAAAAGGGGGAGGGAGGAGATAGAGGTGACCTGGAGGAGAAAAAGGAGAGTCAAAAGGGGGAGAGAGTAATCAAGCCAGTAATCACACTCCTAGTAAAAATGGGTACTGAAGATTGGATTCTTAAACATACAACATTGATAACAAATACCAAAAAGCAGAGATTAAAAATATAGAGTTTAGACTCTCAAAAATACAATATAAAACAAATAAACAAACAAAACCACAAAATGTATAAGAAATATATATGAAGTTTGCTTTAAATATAAGATCTTTTTTTCAAGGTAATAGTAGGTTATAAAATGAAAATTAAAGGAGTAATAGAGGATTTTTTAAAAATGTAAAAATGATAATAGTAAAAATATATCTAGGAATTTTTCTGGAGCTGTTGCAGGCAGTTCCCAGAGTGTGGGGTCAGTTCAGTTTCAGATAGTTCCTTGTTCCAGCTTATACTTCTCAAAATATATATGCCATTTCCAATGTAGTCGGTGTTAAATACAGGGATTTTAATCTGTTGCACCTGTTATTTCCAAAGCGGTTCTCTCTGTTTATTTGGCTCCTTCTGTTTGTAGGTCTCTTCAGTGTCTAATTTCTGCCCTGACACAAGGGGGCGAAAGTGGTCTCTTGTTTAGGCTCACTTGTTCAGTCGTGCTGTGGGGAGGGAGGAGTACTGCAAACAAATATCACTGGCATGTGTGGGGAGTGCTCGCAGTGTCTTGGCCACACTGAGTTTGCCCCCACTTATGGCATGTGTGCTNGAAGCCTGGCAGCAATCATTGAGTCAACCGTGAAATCCTGTCACCAATATACATTTGAAAAGACTCTGAAGCTTTAAGATACTTTGAGGCTTTTTGTGCCTCCTACATTTGGGAGGTTGTGAGCAATTCACAAACTTGCAAAAAGTCAAGGGACTCTGTTTAGGCAGGCTAGATCTTTATCAAAGGGGGGTTAGACTGAAACACTAAAGCTTTGAATTAACTCTTCCCGAGAAACTGGCAGAGAATATCGGAGAAAAAGACAAATACAGAAAAATTTTTATTCTTGGGGTAGATGCTTGGGAAAAACCAGGGAGAAATCCGATGACTCAGATTGCCCTGCCATCTGAGTTTGCCACGTGACCCTGTCACAGGTGGGATTCCTCACTCTGGCTCCCGACACAGACTCAGTTGGGCCTGTGTTTGGTGCCCTTCCCTGGTCCGAGAAGCTCAGGCGACCAGGTGCTGGTGAGCGCACTCTTCCGAGGTGAGCGGTGCACCTTATCACCTCCCCAGTCCCAGACGCTGGGTTTCCAGGGCACACCCATCCCCAGTGTGCCCTTTGTCTCTTCTGGGGAGCTGATCTCTGCCAGCAACCCTCCCGGAGGATGTCAACTGTCCAGAATTTCAGGAAGTCTTTGGTTCGAAACTGGAAGCCTGTTTGCAGTTTGGTAGGGGATGCCCTCTCTGGGGCCAAGTTTGCCCCTAGCCTTCCAGCTCTGGCTGGCACCCGCCTGCTCCCTGCATCTGGCAGAGGATGGGCCGATCCACAGCCGGCTAGCTGTCCTCTAGTATTCGCTCAGTCCTTTGTTCTGTGAACGGCCTGGCAGTGCCTTAGATTAGGGCTTTTTGCGGGATAGTTTCTCTCTCTCTGTCTCTCTCTCTCTCTCTCTCTTTTTTCTCCTCTCTCTTTGGCTATCCCACAATTTAGGTTGCTGCCCCACGTTAGCTCCCTCAGATTGCCCTCCGGGCATTCAGGCCTGGTCCTTACCCTAAGCAATGCAGCCCACACCTCCCTGTTCAGCCCCTGCTTGCTGGTGGTGGATGCAAGCATCTGGGGTACTTCTCTGCTGGGAGTTGCCTTTAGGCACATAATCTGTGGGTTTTATTTATTTTTCCTCCTGGTTATGTTGCCCTCTGAACTTCGAAAACTTCCCCCAGATGGGCCAGTGAGAGGGTTTCCTGGTGTTTGGAAACTTTTCCTCTATTAAGACTCCCTTCCCAGGATGGATCTCCATCCCTAACTCTTTTGTCTCTCTTTTTATCTTTTATATTTTGTCCTGTCTCCTTTTAAAGACAATGGGCTGCTTTTCTGGGTACCTGATGTCCTCTGCCAGCGTTCAGAAATTGTTTTGTGGAGTTTGCTCAACGTTCAAATGTTCTTTCAATGAATTTGTTGAGGAGAAAGTGGTCTCCCCATTCTATTCCTCTGCCATCTTAGGATCTGTCTCGATTCACTGATTTTAAAAGCTTGAAATATAGGTCAAGATTTTTATTTTGCTTATAAGCAAAATATTTCTTCGGATTTTCTATGTAGACAACTATGGCTTTGTAAATAGAGGGTGTTTCATTTCTTCCCTTTGAGACTTTATGTAGTGTGTTTATTTCTTCAATGTGTTAAACAATCTTGGACTTCCTCTACCCTATTAAGGAACAGAGATGAGAATAAATATTTTGCTTTGCTTCCACCATAAGAGGGAAAGCACTAACTCTTTCACCACTGAATTAAATTTTAGCTTTGTATTTTTGCATGTTTGCTTTGGTAGATATCTTTCATCAAGATAAGGGGAACTCAAGGTTTCTGAGAATTTTTATTATGAATAAATGCTAATTTTGCCTGAAATTTTTTTCTTCTATCAAAAGTATCATGCATTTTCCCATATGAAATATTTGATTGACTTTTCAAATGTTGAATCAACTTTCCACTCCTCATATAAATTCCAATTGGTGGTGCTGGAATTTCTTCTCTTTATATATTAGCTATTTGATTTGGTAATATATTGTTGAGAATTTTTGTGTCTAAATTTTTTTTTAAATTTTGTCTATTAGCTTTTCTCATGCAATGTTTTTCTGTGACTTTGCAATCAAGACAATATTAGCTCACAAAATGAGTTGCAAGTTGCTCCTGTTTTTTGGAAGAGATTATGTAGAATTTCTATTATTTTTTTCCATTTGTGTTGGGTAGTATTTACTGGTAAAAGCAATTTGTCCTGGATTAATCTCGTTTGGAAGATTTTTAAATACAAATTTAATTTCTTTGATAGATACAGCAGTACTTTAGTTATCTGTTTCTTGTTGAGTGAACTTTATGGTACTTATGAGTATTTGGTCCTTTTAATGTAAGTTGTCAAATTTTGTATAAAGTTATTTGCACTATTCACTTATTAACTTTTTGATAGCTATAGTTCTATGATGATATTTCCTTTTTAATTTTAGGAATTGGTAATTCTACCAAATAGAATTTTACTCTATTATTATTAGAAGTTTATCAATTTTATTATTTTTTTCAAATACAGAGCTTTTGTTTTATTGATTTTTGGGTTTTTTATTTCAATGATTTGTATTCTAAATTTATTTTCTTAATTTATTTACTTTATTTTGTTCTCTATTTTTCAAGTTTCTCAAGGTGGGAAGTAAGATTATGAATCTGAGACCTGTTTTAGTTTAAGGGTTTAATATTACAAATTTCCCTCTAAAGTTTGCTTTAGTTTTATCTCTCAAATGTTAATGTTTTATTTTTATTTTGATTCACTTTTGAAATGTTCTCTAATCTCCAGACACTGACTCTCTTACCATTGTTAAACAATACATTAATAAACCATTTGACCCATGATTTATTAATTTATTATTTAACATCCAAATATTTGGAAAATTTTCTAGTTGTCATTGTGTTACTGATATCTAGTTAATTTTCATTATGTCAAAGAATATATATTTTCATAGTTCAATTGTTTTATTTTTAATACTTTATTATTATAGTTACTTTATTTCAAATATTTTATTTTATTTTATTTTATTTTATTTTTACTTTATTTTACTTTACATTACTGTATTGGTTTTGCCATACATTGACATGAATCCATCTCGGGTGTACATGAGTTCCCAATCCTGAACACCCCCCCACATACACACCTCCCACACCATATCAACTCTCTGGATCATCCTCATGCACCAGTCCCAAGTATCCTGTATCCTGTATTGAACATAGACAGGCGATTCGTTTCTTACATGATAGTATACATGTTTCAGTGCCATTGTCCCAAATTATCTACCCCTCTCCCTCTCCCTCAGAGTCCAAAAGACTGTTCTATACATCTGTGTTTCTTTTGCTGTCTTGCATACAGGGTTATCATTACCATGTTTCTAAATTCCATATATATGTGTTAGTATACTATATTGGTGTTTTTCTTTCTGGCTTACTTCACTCTGTATAATCAGCTACAGTTTCATCCATCTCATTAGAACTGATTCAAATGTATTCTTTTTAATGGCTGAGTAATACTCCATTGTGTATATGTACCTCAGCTTTCTTATCCATTCATCTGCTGAATTTATTTCTTTTTAAACTGAAAGAAAGGGAAAGTGAAGTCGTCAGTCATGTCCAACTCTTTGTGACCCCATGCACTGTAGCCTGTCAGGCTCCTCTGTCCATGGGATTTTCTGGGCAATAATACTGGAGTGGAGTGCCATTTCCTTCTCCAGGGGATCTTCCCAACCCAGGGATTGAACCCGGGTCTCCTGCATTGTAGACAGACACTTTATCATTTGAGAATAAATATTCATATGAACTTGAAATAGTATGTCTTCTGCTGTTGCTGGGTAGAGTGTGCTACACTTATCAGCTTGGTTTAGTTGGTTCATGTTGTTATTTATGTCTTCTATATCCTTGCTGATTTCACGTCAGACTGTTTTATAACTTAATCAGATTTTTACCATTTCTTCTTTCAGCTCTACCAGTTTTTGCTGTATGTCTCATATACTGTTCTAATCTCTGTCATGAGGTGCATATTTATGCAGGGTTGGTTTCTTCTTAGAGCACTGACTCTTACCATGATTAACATCCCTTGTTATCACTGATGCTTTTCGTTCTTCTGAATCTGCTTTATCTAATTAATATACCTAACACAGCTTTCTGTTGATCACTGTTTCTATGTTAGATCTTTTTTCCCTCTCCCTTTACTTTTATTATAACTTTGATTTCAGTTAGAATCCAGCTGCAAGTCTGACTCACTTTCTACAGTTACAATGTGAGTTCAGTGTTTAAAGCCTAAGCAGAGATATTCAAATATGCTCTATATGAGCTCCCACTAAAATCCATTTCAGTCAGCTTCCCAGCTGCTGGTTGATACCATAGTTTATTTCTCAGTTTAACTTAGTTTACTGTTTTAGGTCATTTCCATGCATCACTTCATGGCAAACAGATGGGAAAACAATGAAAACTGTGATGGATTTTTATTTTCTTGGGCTCCAAAATCACTGTGGATGGTGATTGCAGCCATGAAATTAAAAGATGCTTTCTCCTTGGAAGAAAAGCTATGACAAACCTAGACAGCATATAACAAAGTGAAGACATTACTTTGTCAGCAAAGTAATGTATAGTATAGTCAAAGCTGGGTTTTTCCAGTAGTCATATGTGGCTGAGCTGGTCAAGAATCCACCTGTAATGTGGGAGACCTGGGTTTGACCACTGGGTTGGGAAGATCCCCTGGAGAAGGAAAGGCTACCCATTCCAGTATTCTGGCCTGGAGAATTCCATGGACTGTATAGTCAATGGGGTTGTAAAGAGTCAGACACGACTGAGTGACTTTCACTTTCACTTTATATGGATGTGAGAGTTGGACCATAAAGAAGGCTGAGCACCAAAGAATTGATGCTTTCAAACTGTGGTGTTGGAGAAGGCCCTTGAGATTCCTTTGGACTACAAGAAGATCAAATCAGTCAATCCTAAAGGAAATCAACCCTGAGTATTCATTGGAAGGACTGATGTTGAAGCTGAAGCTCCAATACCTTGGCTACCTGATGCAAAGAGCCAACTCATTGCAAAAGACCATGATCCTGGAAAAGATTGAAGGCAGGAGGAGAAGGGTCAACAGTGGATGAGATAGTTGGATGGCATCACTGATTCAAGGGACATGAGTATGAGCAAGCTCCAGGAGATGGTGAAAGAAAGGGAAGCGTGGCATGTTGCAGTCCATGGGGGTGCAGAGAGTCAGACACAACTGAGTGACGGAATAACAGCAACATGCCTCTGTAGCCCAGAATTTCATACAAGTTTGAAGAAATCTTTCTTTGAGCTCCCTCCCATCTATGATTTCCTCAGTTCTTCAGTATTCAATAGCTTCTTTTGTCTTGTCTCCTCACTATAAACTATGGATTTGTTCACCTCCTCACCCTCATCTTAGCGTCCCTGGTGGCTCAATGGTAAAGAATCCACATGCCAGTCCAGGAGATGTGGAGACGTGGGCTCAATCCCCAGGTCAGGAAGGTCCCCTTGAAAAGGAAATGACCACTTACTCCAGTATTTTTGCCTGGAAAATTCCATGGACAGAGGAGACTGGTGAGTTACAGTTCATGGAATCGTAAAAGAGTCAGACATGACTTAGTTACTAAACAACAGTAACAACACCCTCCTCTTTAACACAATTCCTGAACCTGGGTCTACCTCTGGCAGGAGGTTAAAAAGACGTAAAATGTAGCACAGATCCTCCCTCAATGATTAGACAACAGAGGATGCTGTTCAGAGTCGCTGTGATCAGGAAGAAGGATTTTCCTCCCAGAGTTTTAGGTATCTTAGAAACAGATGCTGAGGTTCACTCCATAGAAAGGTATTTTGAGGACTGAGACTTACTTAGGGGCTAGGTTGGGAAAAATTCAAACAGAACACAATAAGCAAAGAAACAAAACAGAGGCTTTCCTTCTTTCTCCATTCATTAGGGAACCTGGTCCTTGAAATAAAATGAGTTTATCTTAAAACTTTCCTGTTTGTGAGTATTGAACAGTCAGAGGTTTAAGCTGTCCCAAGTATAAGCCAAGTGATTTGAGAAGAAAAATACACAAACATCATGAATACACACCCATACCGACCCCCCCCACACACACACACACATCACACATCACACAATCACATGAAACATACTGCTTTCAAATATAAACAAGATGAAGAGACAAAGGAATACCCAGCAGGCAAAGGAACAGGATAAATGCCCACCAAACCAAACAAAAGAGGAAGAGATAGGGAATCTACCTGATAAAGAATTCTGAATAATGACAGTGAAAACGATTCCAAAATCTTGAAATAAAAATGGAATCAGAGATAAATAGCCTGGAGACAAGGATTGAGAAGGTGCAAGAAAGGTTTAACAAGGACCTAGAATAAATAAAAAAAGAGTCAATATATAATGAATAATGCAATAAATGAGATTTAAAAAAACACTGTGGAGGGAACAAATAGTAGAATAATGGAGGCAGAAGATAGGATTAGTGAAGTAGAAGATAGAATGGTAGAAATAAATGAAGCAGAGAGGAAAAAATAAAACTAATTAAAAGAAATGAGGACAATCTCAGAGACCTCCAGGACAATGTTAAACACTCCAACATTCAAATCATAGGAGTCCCAGAAGAAGAAGACAAAAAGAAAGACCATGAGAAAATACTTGAGAGATAATAGTTGAAAACTTCCCTAAAATGGGGAAGGAAATAGTCATCCAAGCCCAAGAAACTCAGAGAGTCCCAAACAGGATAAACCCAAGGTGAAACACCCCAAGACACATATTAATCAAATTAACAAAAATCAAAAACAAAGAACAAATATTAAAAGCAGCAAGGGAAAATCAACAAAGAACACACAAGGGTATTCCCATAAGGATAACAGCTGATCTTTCAATAGAAACTCTTCAGGCCAGGATAGAATGGCAGGACATACTTAAAGTGATGAAAGAGCAAAACCTACAGCCCAGGTTACTGTACCCAGCAAGGCTGTCATTCAAATATGAAGGAGAAATCAAAAGCTTTACAGACAAGCAAATGATGACAGAATTCAGCACCCCCAAACCAGTTTTTCAACAAAGGCTAAAGGATCTTCTCTAGACAGGAAACACAGAAAATGTGTATAAACTAAAACCCAAAACACAAAGTAGATGGCAATGGCTTAAATATAAATGGGTTGAATGCCCCAATCAAAAGACAAAGACTGGCTGAATGGATACAAAAACAAGACCCCTATATATGTTGTCTACAAGAGACCCACCTCAAAACAAGGGACACATACAGACTGAAAGTGAAGGGCTAGAAAAAGATATTCCATGCAAATAGAGACCAAAAGATAGCAGAAGTAGCAATACTCATACCAGATAAAATAGGCTTTAAAACAAAGGCTGTGAAAAGGGACAAAGAAGGACACTACATAATGACCAAAGGATCAATCCAAGAAGAAGATATAACAATTATAAATATATATGCACCCAACATAGGAGCACTGCAATATGTAAGACAAATGCCAACAAGTATGAAAGGGAAAATTAACAATAACATAATAATAGTGGGAGACTTTAATATCCCACTCACACTTATGGACAGATCAATGAAACAGAAAATTAACAAGGGAACACAAACTAAATGATACAATAGACCAGTTAGACCTAATTTATATCTATAAGACATTTCACCCCAAAACAATGAATGCACCTTTTTCTCAAGCACACACAGAAACCTATCCAGGATATATCACATCCTGGGCCATAAATCTAGCCCTGGTAAATTAAAAAAATATTGAAATCATTCCAAGCATCATTTCTGACCACAATACAGTAAGATTAGATATCAATTACAGGAGAAAAACTATTTTAAAAATTCCAACATATGGAGGCTAAAAAACACACTTCTGAATAACCAACAAATCATAGAATAAATCAAAAAAGAAACCAAAATATGCATAGAAATAAATGAAAATGAAAGCACAATGACCCAAAACCTGTGGGATACTGTAAAATCAGTGCTAAGGGGAAAGTTCATAGCAATACAGGTATACCTCAAGAAACAAGAAAAATGTCAATTAAATAACCTAACTCTACACCTAAAGCAACTAGAAAAGAAAGAAATGAAGAAACCCAGGGTTAGTAGAAGGAAAGAAATCTTACAAATTAGGGCAGAAATAAATGCAAAAAAAAAAAAAAAAGACCATAGCAAAAATCAACAAAGCCAAAAGCTGGTTCTTTGAAAGGATAAATAAAATTAACAAACCATTAGCCAGACTCATCAAGAAACAAAGGGAGAAAAATCAAATTAACACATTTAGAAATGAAATGGAGAGATCACAACAGACAACACAGAAATGCAAAGGATCATAAGAGACTATTATCAGTAACTATATGGCAATAAAATGGACAATTTGGAAGAAATGGACAAATTCCTAGAAAAGTACAACTTTCCAAAACTGAACCAAGAAGAAATAGAAAATCTTAACAGGCCCATCACAAGCATGGAAATTGAAACTGTAATCAGAAATCTTCCAGCAAACAAAAGCCCAGGACCAGATGGCTTCATGGCTGAATTCTACCAAAAATTTAGAGAAGAGCACCTATCCTACTCAAACTCTTCCAGAAAGTTGCAAAAATTCCAGAGTCATTCTATGAGGCCACCATTACCCTAATACCAAAACTTGACAAAGATGCCACACAAAAAAAGAAAACTACAGGCTAATATCCTGATGAACATAGATGCAAAAACCCTCAACAAAATTTTAGCAATCAGAATCCAACAACACATTAAAAAGATCATACACCATGACCAAGTGGGCTTTATCCCAGGGATGCAAGGATTCTTCAATATCCGCAAATCAATCAATGTAATACACCACATTAACAAATTGAAAAATAAAACCATATGATTATGTCAATAGATGCAGAGAAAGCCTTTGACAAAATTTAACATCCATTTATGATAATAACTCTCCAGAAAGCAGGAATAGAGGAACATACCTAAACATAATAAAAGCTATATATGACAAACCCACAGCAAAAATTATCCTCAGTGGTGAAAAATTGACATGATCTTCTCCATATAAAACTCTAAAGACTCCACCAGAAAATTACTAGAGCTAATCAATGAATATAGTAAAGTTGCAGGATATAAAATCAACACACAGAAATCCCTTGCATTACTATACATTAATAATGAGAAAATAGAAAGAGAAATTAAGGAAACAATTCCATTCACCATTGTAACAAAAAGAATAAAATACTTAGGAATATATCTACCTAAAGAAACTAAAGACCTATATATAGAAAATTATAAAACACTGATGAAATAAATCAAAGAGGACAGTAATAGATGGAGAAATATACCATGTTCATGGATTGGAAGAATCAACATAGTGAAAATGAGTACACTACCCAAAGCAATCTACAGATTCAACGCAATCCCTATCAAGTTACCAGCGGTATTTTTCACAGAACTAGAACAAATAATTTCAATATTTGTATGGAAATACAAAAAACCTCTAATAGCCAAAGCAATCTTGAGAAAGAAGAATGGAACTGGAGGAATCAACCTGCCTGACCTCAGGCTCTACTACAAAGCCACAGTCATCAAGACAGTATGATACTGGCACAAAAACAGAAATATAGATCAATGGAACAAAATAGAAAGCCCAGAGATAAATTCACACACCTGTGGACACCTTATCTTTGACAAAGGAGGTAAGAATATACAGTGGAGTAAAGACAACTCTTTAACAAGTGGTGCTGGGAAAACTGGTCAACCACTTGTAAAAGAATGAAACTAGAACACTTTCTAACACCACACACAAAAATAAACTCAAAATGCATTGAAGACCTAAACGTAAGAACAGAAACTATAAAACTTCTAGAGGAGAACATAGGCAAAACACTCTCTGACATAAATCACAGCAGGATCCTCTATGATCCACCTCCCAGAATACTGGAAATAAAAACAAAAATAAACAAATGGGATCTAATTAAAATTAAAAGCTTCTGCAGAACAAAGGAAACTATAAGCAAGGTGAAAAGACAGCCTTCTGAATGGGAGAAAATAATAGCAAATGAAGCAACTGACAAACAACTAATCTCAAAAATATAGAAGCAACTTATGCAGCTCAATTCCAGAAAAATAAACGACCCAATCAAAAAATGGGCCAAAGAACTAAACAGACATTTCTCCAAAGAAGACATACGGATGGCTAACAAACACATGAAAAGATGCTCAACATCACTCATTATCAGAGAAATGCAAATCAAGACCACAATGAAGTAACATTTCACACAAGTTAGAATGGCTGCAATCCAAAAGTCTGCAAGCAATAAATGTTGGAGAGGGTGTGGAGAGAAGGGAATCCTCTTACATTGTTGGTGGGAATGCAAAGTAGTACAGCCACTATGGAAAATAGTGTGGAGATTCCTTAAAAAACTGGAAATAGAACTGCCTTATGACCCAGCAATCCCACTATTGGGCATACACACTGAGGAAACCAGAATTGAAAGAGACACATGTACCCCAATGTTCCTTGCAGCACTGTTTATAATAGCCCAGGACATGGAAACAACCTAGATGTCCATCAGCAGATGAACAGATCAGAAAGCTGTGGTACATATACACAATGGAGTATTACTCAGCCATTAAAAAGAATACATTTGAATTAGTTCTAATGAGATTGATGAAACTGGAGCTGATTATACAGAGTGAAGTAAGCCAGAAAGAAAACACCAATACAGTATACTAACACATATATATGAGGGTGTGGAGAAAAGGGAACCCTCTTACACTGTTGGTGGGAATGCAAATTAGTACAGCCACTATGGAGAACAGTGTGGAGATTCCTTAAAAAACTGGAAATAGAACTGCCTTAAGACCCAGCGATCCCACTGCTGGGCATACACACCGAGGAAACCAGAACTGAAAGAGACACATGTACCCCAATGTTCATTGCAGCACTATTTATAATAGCCAGGTCATGGAAGCAACCTAGATGTCCATCAGCAGATGAATGGATAAGAAAGCTGTGGTACATATAAACAATGGAGTATTACTTAGCCATTAAAAAGAATACACTTGAATCAGTTCTAATGAGGTGGATGAAACTGGAGCCTATTATACAGAGTGAAGTAAGCCAGAAAGAAAAATACCAATACAGTATACTAACGTATATATATGGAATTTAGAAAGATGGTAACGATAACCCTGTATGCAAGACAGCAAAAGAGACACAGACGTATAGAACAGTCTTTTGGACTCTGTGGGAGAGGGAGGGGGTGGGATGATTTGGGAGAATGGCATTGAAGCAAGTATAATATCATATAAGAAATGAATCACCAGTCTAGGTTTGATGCACCATACAGGATGCTTGGGGCTGGTGCACTGGGATGACCCAGAGAGATGGCATGGGGAAGGAGGTGGGAGGGGGATTCAGGATTAGGAACACATGTACACCCGTGGCAGATTCATGTTGCTGTATGGCAAAACCAATACAGTATTGTAAAGTAAAATGAAGTAAAAACAAACAAACAAAAAAGACATAACCTAAAAATACAAAAGGAGAGAACAGAATAAGGAATAATGGAGTTAAGAAGAAAATATAATGAGGGAAACTGAAAAATGGACAGCTCAAAGGAAACAATACAGGACGCAAAATGAGTATACATTTTAAACTTAATTCTGTGTTCCTAGAAAGCTGAAGAAAAGACAATTTCTAAAATATTTAATCCTTTTTACACTTTTTACTTAATTATTTTTATATCTTTTCCTGCAAAACAACATGATAAAGGGAAGATAAATTTTAAATAATTACCCAGGATCCTAATTTTAAATTTATGCTGTATTTTATATTTAAAGCCTTCCCAAACTACTTTTGGACAGACTTCAAGTACTCTTTTCAAGTCCTTTAAGAAAGGAGTCACTGTGTTCTGACTTATCTTTCTGTAAGTGCAGGTTTCCGTGCAGTGAGCTTGTTTAGGATGAAATTTGGGGTGGCAAATCTCTTCTGGGCTTCCTACTGGCTTCTTGTATATTCCTCTCTGTAAAGTCACATAAAGAACTGGACTGAGAGAAGTGACTCTCTCTTCCAAAGAAGTACTTATAAAAGTATATATACCAGAGGGCCTGTTACTCAAGACTTATCAACAACCTTCTTACAAAAAATGTAAACTTACCTAAAGCAAAAGCTCATTGAGAGCTTCTGTTAGATAGAGTACCAAGTGCAGTATATAATTTTAATTTTCATCTAACCTTACAACAACCCTGTTTATTAGTATTCCTGTTTGACAGTGGAGGAAATTGAAACTGAAGGAAATTAAGTGACTAACGCATGATCAGAGAGCACACAAGTGTTGGAATTAGGATGTAAGCCTAAATCTGCCAAGTTCCAAAGCCTTTTTGGATGTGGTGACTGCTGTGGAAGCCATGAGCACAACGTCATGTTGCTCTTATCTGAAGGCAGGCCATCGGAGCTCAAGTCTAACAGTTGCTGGATGCAGGTTTTCACTGGAATTGGACTTGATCCTAGGAGAGCGCTTAGTAAATCCTGAAGAATGGCAGATTGGCACATACTTCAGACTAGTCATCTACTTTGCTAATCACTTTTCCAGCATCACTTCAAGCCACTTGGTTCTCTAGTCTATTTATACCTTCAGTTTTTATGTTGAGAAGCTAAACCTAACTATGCTGCCTCATCTTGCAGCAAGACAGGATGGAGCTACAAAAAGAACATGACTCTGGGAATGGCTTGGATACCCCTGCGCCCGTTTCCCAGATCTGCCATGCACTAACTCTGTAGATGGCAATAAAAATACAACAATAACTAGGTGAAAGGCACTGTGCCAGGGCTTTACTTACACTATTTCATTTAATCTTCAGCTATTCTATGATGTATTTATAGTCTCCTCAGATAACAGACTAGGAAAGTGAGATCCAGGAGCTTCCAGAGTTTGAATTCAGGCTCTACCACTCACTATCTACATGATCCTGTGCAAGCTACTTAACCTTTTAAAGCCTCAGTTTATCGTCTATACAAAACTCATAGAATGATTGTAAAAATAAAGTATAAATTTGGCATACAAGGCTACTTGTCTTATTCAGTTTGATATCTCTTCCCAACATCTAACAGAGCACTTTGAAACAGCATAAATTCAGTTATGGTTTAATCTAGTATTGATACATAGACTGGCTGACACACAGGTGAAATTTTGCTGGAAGAGTGATATGAAATAAGCATTTGTGGATTAAATCCTTAGGAAGCAGGAGAGCTGGTTGGGCCTTTTGAAGGAGGACTCATGGGGACCATGGATCTCATCTTCTCTGTGTTCAGCCTTCTTATCTTGAACATGAATTTTAACTTAGGATGTTGGAGATAGGAGAAAGAAGTGGAAGATCCCTTCCCCTAGGACCACATCTCCACCATTAGCTAAAGTGTAAATTTCCTCCTTGGTTTGGCTCCAGAATGTTTTCTCCACTTCCTTTAATACCTAATAAATCATCCTCTCCAAACCAATGACTTCCTATGCCTCAAAATACCTTCTGCCTTTCAGACTTCTGTTGATTCTGTCCTACTTAACTGAAACACACTTTCCACCATCTCTTCTGATCAATCATTTAGATTTTCTTTCAGCCCAAATGGCATTTCTTTTAAGGATCTTCCTGCATTTTAACAGAGTTAACTGGACTAACCCAGCTCACTCAGCCTGGCATTACAGTGAATACTCAACCCACAATGGCCCCACCCAACCATACAGATGCATGCTCCCACAGACACATACCCAGGGAAGTAACTTTGTCTTACTCCTCTCTGTACCCACAACAACTACTGAGTTTGGCCAGGATAATTTTTATACACGTGGATGAAATAACATGAGATGTAATCAGAACCCCTTGTCTGTAACCTCTGCAGTGGACCATAAATCAGGATGTGTGTTCCCCGATGGACTGCCTTTATGTTCTCCATCCCCTTCAACCTCTGCTTTAAATATTAACACATTCAACATGGCTGAGAAGTCCCCTCCATTATAATGGAAACTGGCTTGGGTTAGAATTGTTTCAGTAGTGAAAATAGGAAGATTATTGATGAAGCATCCCCCTTAGACACAATATGGCCAAGCTTAAGACACACCCAGGGACGGAGGAGCCTGGTGGGCTGCTGTCTATGGGGTCGCAGAGTCGGACATGACTGAAGTGACTTAGCAGCAGCAACAGCAGGACACCCTGAGAGGGAACTCTATACTTATCTACATCTAAAAGAGAGAATGTCCACTGGGTCTCCATCCATCATCTCTTTCTATGATTCTTGGGTCTGGTTTCATGAGAAGTGTTGTAGGGATGTTTTACACTGACATTAAGGTAGAATATGGCCAGAACGGGCCATAGTAACTAAAAGGCAAGCAGTGAGGTTGCAGCATCAGGTCCTGAAGTCATAGCTGGAAACATAAACTGGTCTAACAGGCAAAGAAGACTTCACTGGGGGAATGTGGTGGGGGGGAAAGTGAGATGGGAGTTGTCCATGCCTCTATGGAGAAGCCCCTCTCTAAACCCTTATATCCTTCTTCCCTCTGACCTTAGCCTCAGCTTGTCACCAAAGCAGCAAAGAAGGCTGGTTAGAGAGAAGCTTGCACTCAAGGCAGATGCTGCAAGTCATGAGTATTTACACGACATGAGAGGGGATTGTGGCCTTCACATATTTAAGGGAAGAGGAACTATGGGACAAGAAAGACAAGGAGAGGATACTGGCATTTGGAAAAGGAGATGTTAAAAGTCAGAGGGATTACAGGAAGGAGGAAGACTGAACAGCATCAGGAAGGACAAAGTACCTCTAAGGCACGCAAAGGGCAAGCCAATCCTGGGATCTCCAGAGTAAGTATGGTTGGTCTGGGCAGGCAGCTCCATACTTCTCTACAACACTGGGACTGATTTCCTACCTAGGGCTCTGAGTGGTTTGGATTTATGACTGGAACTTTGCACAAAGCTGCATAAATCTATCTGGAGTGTATGTGTGTGCTTCAGAGAGCAGAAGAAGCAAAGGCAGGCACTGGAATAAGAAGGAAACAGTCTTACCTCACTCGCCCTGATCCTTTATTACCTATATCCTTGCCTACAGTGGCCATGATGGCTAAATTAGCTACCTTCCTGGTGGGCTCCTCTGTGGAGTAAAGTCATCCTCACCACTCCAGTGGATTATGGGACTTGAGGAGACAATTTTCATTTTTAAGAATTGAGTTTCCTCCGATATAAAATGATAAACCTGTACCAACTAAGTTCAAAAGACCTATATGAAGCTTCAGTTCTACCTGTAATTCTTATTTATTTATTTATTTATTTTCATTGGAGGATAATTACTTTATAATACTGTGATGGTTTTTGCCATACATCAGTATGAATTGGCCATAGGTATACATGTGTCCCCTCCATCCTGAATCCCCCAACTACCTCCCTTCCCCAATTTATCCCTTTGGGTTGTCACAGAGCACTGGCTTTGGGTGCCCTGCTTCATGCCTTGAACTCACATTGGTCATCTGTTTTACATATGGTAATGTAATGTTTCAATGCTATTCTCTCAAATCATCCCGCCCACTTCTTCTCCCACTGAGTCCAAAAGTGTGTTCTTTACATCCAAGTTGCCTTTGCTGCCCTGTATGTATGATCATCACTTCATGGGAAATAGATGGGGAAACAGTGGAATCAGTGTCAGATTTTATTTTGGGGAGCTCCAAAATCACTGCAGATGGTGACTGCAGCCATGAAATTAAAAGACGCTTACTCCTTGGAAAGAAAGTTATGACCAACCTAGATAGCATATTCAAAAGCAGAGACATTACTTTGCCAACAAAGTTCTGTCTACTCAAAGCTAGGATTTTTCCAGTAGTCATGATGGATGTGAAGAAGGCTGAGTGCCAAAGAATTGATGCTTTTGAACTGTGGTGTTGGAGAAGACTCTTGAGAGTCCCTTGGATTGCAAGGAGATCCAACCAGTCCATCCTAAAGGAGATCAGTCCTGGGTGTTCTTTGGAAGGAATGATGCTAAAGCTGAAACTCCAATACTTTGGCCACTTCATGCGTAGAGTTGACTCACTGGAAAAGACTCTGATGCTGGGAGGGGTTGAGGGCAGAGGAGAAAGGGACAACAGAGGATGAGATGGCTGGATGGCATCACTGACTCAATGGACGTGAGTTTGAGTGAACTCCGGGAGTTGGTGATGGACAGGGAGGCCTGGCTACTGTGATTCATGAGGTCGCAAAGTGTCGGACACGACTGAGCGACTGAACTGAACTGAACTGATGTATGATCGTCGGTACCATCTCTCTAGATTCCATATATATGAGTTTTCCTGCCAGAGTCCACTGCTCCCTTTTTCTGTCTTTTCTATTTTAGACTCATAGATTGCCAGAGATAGAAACTATTATTTTCCTTACAGTAGATATAAGGTGAGAAAATATGCCAAGACTGGAGATGAGGGAGAGAGAGAGAGAAACACTCCTAATCAAGATGTCACTACTGCTAAGTTGCTTCAGTCATGTCCAACTCTGTGCGACCTCATAGATGGCAGCCTACCAGGCTCCGCTGTCCCTGGGATTCTCCAGGCAGGAACCCTGGAGTGGGTTGCCATTTCCTTCTCCAATGAATGAAAGTGAAAAGTGAAAGTGAAGTCGCTCAGTCATGTCTGACTCTTTGTGACCCCATGGACTGCAGCCTACCAGGCTCCTCCGTCCATGGGATTTTCCAGGCAAGAGTACTAGAGTGGGTTGCCATTGCCTTCTCCATAATCAAGATGAATCAGCTGGAAATTTTATTGGGACCCATGCAAAATGAAAATGTAGGATCCACTGTTCAATAATTACGAATTTCAAGATGGCAATGACAGAGCATCAAGCCAAACCCAGGGCTCTTCTGATACAGGGACCCAGGTAACTGCACAGGTCAGTGCCCAGGAAGCAGCCTAGCTCCGAATGTCGTGATCTCTCCTCTATGGCATGCTGACTGCTTTCTGCCTTCCCCATCCCCAGTCTCTATGAGATTATAAGTAATAGAGAAATAAATGTCATTTCAAGTTTAAAAGACTATGACTGTATTATTGAGGGGAAGCTGTTCAATCCCTGAAAAGAAAGCAAAGGAAGAAAAGGAGTTGAAGAATATCTTCTCTATTTTTCACCCTCTCCAAAGCTCTCTTCACTTCTAAGACACTGCCCTGTGAGCAGAAAACAAGGTTAGAATCTGGAATTCAATGAGAGTGAGAAAAATCATAAATTGGGCTTTCTGAGTAAAAGCCAGTATGTTACAAGAGGTAAATGGCAGGGACTACACCTCACCTTAAGGAACAGCTTTGGACAGTCCTCATTTCTCAATGCTGACAGAGTTACTAAGAACAACCATCCACATACAACAAGACAAAGTTAAGTGATGTTGACACATCGTTCTGCTCTTAGGGTCACCGCATCACTGACAGACACAAATGAGTGGCTGCATTGAAAAGGCCAGGGTACGAGAGGTTGGTTTATATGATGCTTTATTGCTGTTGTTCAGTCACTAAAGTGTGTCTGACTCTTTGCAACCCCATGGACTGCAGCATGCCAGGCTTCCTTGTCCTTCACCATCTCCCAGAGGCTGCTCAAACTCATGTCCATTGAGTCAGTGATGCCCTCCAACCATCTCATCCTCTGTCACTTCCTTCTCCTCCTGCCTTCAGTCTTTCCCATAATCAGTGTCTTTTCCAATGAGTCAGCTCTTCACCTCAGGTGGCCAAAGTACTGGAGCTTCAGCTTCAGCATCAATGAATATTCAGGGTTGAACAATGAATACTGTTAAATGAATATTAAACATTTCACTTGGGTTAAACAATGAATATTTGATATCCTTGCTGTCCAAAATCTTTACAGAAAGACTTCTCTCCAGAATCTTCTCTAGCACCACAGTTCAAAGCATCGATTCTTCGGCACTCAGCCTTCTTTATGATCCAACTCTCACATCTGAACATGACCACTGGAAAAACTATAGCTTTGACCATATGGACATTTGTAGGCTATGATGCTTGGTATGCACCAAAGTTCTGACAAAGATAAAGCTAAAGGTACCACATGCTGACTATCTATCAACAGAAGTATAAAGGGCAGGGTGAGAAAGGTAAAAATATATCCTATGCTATGCTGGGGGTGGAGTGCAGGAGAGAGGGTGTTCTCTGTTTTAAGCCTTTCCCTGTAACTAGGAAAGAGTAACAAAGAGGAGGAGAGTTGTAAGTCAGGATGGCAAAGGATCTCAGAACAGCACCACTGAAGGACTGGGTGAAGGAGAAAGGAGCTCTTCACCTGAAGAAGAGAGTCAAGGAAGTCTTTGTGTGGGAGCTTTATTCAGCATAGTCAGTGTGGCTCCAGAAATCAAAAGACTTGGGGTGGATGAAGACAGGAAGACAGGAGGAGCCCGTTACTGGAAGTGAAGGCAACGAGCACTTGAGAATGCTATGCAAATTGGAAGTTCCACTGGGTGGGACCTTGGGTTCTCTTCCAAGTCTATGAACTCCTGGGAATCAAACACATAAAAAGATAGTAGGTGTCCTGAGTCTTGAGGTGATGTATTTCACAACCAAAATCAACATATTTAAAATATTTCATAACTTCCAGGATGGTAAGGGAAAGGGGAACACCGGCATCTACAAAGAGTTAAGCGGAACATGGGTTGGGTTGGACACTTTACAAATACCTTCCGGAGTGAAGAGATGCCTCAGACACTGCTGCAGGCACTTGATAGGTACTGGCTAGGACGAGGGCCAGGACAGACAGAGCTTGGGCGTAATACTGAGTAAGTCATCCTAAGGTTACCTAAAGCTGGCCTGGAATGAGAGAGCAGTGGCTGTTCTCCAGGGACATTTTCTTTGACCAGTCTTGAGCACAGATTAACATCAGCAGCATCTTTTGACTATGATAAGATAGAAAGAAATCTTTTTTTTTTTTTAAACACAAAGCTTAGGTCCTGCTGTCTTTTATAATCATAGTGTTTTTGTCAAGCCAGTCTGATTCCTTGTTTGTTTTCTTTGGAATACTCCACCCTGCCATGGGAAAATTAACTCTTTGGCACATCCACAGGTACACAGTCCTATAGACATCCACCCCCGACCACATCCTCAGGAGCCCCACTGAAGCTACCAGGTTACAGGAAGGGCTTAAAGTCCAATTAGAGTCTAATGAGCTGTGCTAATTGAGATTATTCTTGCAAACTGGCTAAAATTCTAATGAGTTGGCCTTAAATGGAACCTTCAGTCAATGTTTACTCTGGCTCTGACCCAGCAAATTTATAAGACAAATGCAATATCTCTGTCCTTGCCAGCCTCAGTGAAAGTGGGGGATAACATTACTGGACGCCAGAAAGTCATAAGCATTAATCATCATTTTAGGCTGCTAAAAATGCTGTCAGCTACTGATACAAAAACTGATATCAAACACAATGGATGTTTTCTAGGAAAGAAGCACCCACCATGTGCTAGATTCTGAGTTAGGGGTATCCAGAAGTCAGGGCAAATACAAATGGATACTTGCCTGATATGATCAAATTTCCAAAAACAACAGTTGTGTTTTGGGGAGATGGGGGAGATAACAGGGGAGAGGGTAATAGAGCTGTTCAACTCTTCCTCCTATCAGGCACCAAATTCTTTACAGCAAGAACTGAGATCCATTCACTCCAGATCATCAGCTACAGTAACACCTACAGGGAATTTTTTTTAATGGAGGGCTTCAAAAAGACAAAAAAAAAAAAAAAAAAAAAAGAAAATGTAAAGATTATAGAAACCTGACGGGAGTGAGCAGTATATACAGATTACAAACTAGATGACTTGGTTATGAATATATGCATACACATTTTTATCTGGTAGTAGCCCCCAATGAGGCAATGGAGAAAATATGAGCATCACTGAATCATGGCCTTTGGAGTCACAGACAAGGAATGAGTTAAGTACCTGCTTCTTTACCCCTCATCTAGAGGAGACACACATGATATCAAACTTCCTAAGAGGACTCCTTCAAAGGCCCTCTCACTTGGATTGAAATCCGTGGGATAAAGACAACTCTCTCCAATGAAATCCATCACTCTCCTGGACATTCAGCTTCCACATTTTATATAGCTTAGAAAGGGACTTAGCTAACATGAACAGAACCAGATCTATAGTTGCTCAGATGGTACAACAGAGATATCTGGTACCTTGCTTAAGGAAAGGTACCTACTATGTTTTTCTTCTCCTTTGGGATTTTTGCTAAAATTACAAGGGAACTGGAAGAATCACATTTAACATCCTGTCATAATAATTAAGTTCCCCTTATTAGTCAGAGTTCTTGGCTGCAACTATAAGACCCTCCATCGAATTTAAGCAGAAAAGATATTTACTGAAATAGTACTCAGAACCTCTGAAGAAAGCCTGGGGTCCAGTTTGGAGTCTACCTGCCAGGAGCAACATATTCGTACTGTAGTAAAGGTATCTCAGCTGTAAATAGACACCATGACTTGCACCACCACCAAGGGCCCAGACACAAATAGTCAGCAACTGCTGATCCCAAAAACAGATGCCACTTCATCACTTGCACTAAAAAAGAAAAAAGATGGCATTCTTACAGCAGCTGATTCTCAGATTGCTCCAAATAAAATGAAATCTCACATGATTAGCTCTGGCTCACAGAGCTTGCAGTCATATGCGTATGTCCTGAAAATGCTGGCTTCTTCCTTGAGGAAGCAAAATTTATAAAGACATTCCCCTAGTATGAGAATGGTATTCAAAGTTGCTGAGCATTATAAACAGGGCAAACACCCTTTCATACATCTTAACAAATGAGACACTTAGGGCCAGAAATCTTAGAAGTGGGGTCAGATTTCACCTCAAACATTTTTCTTGAGGTAGACTTTCTAGGATGGATACTCCTTTATCATGGCTCAGATAGTTTTATCATCTCAGTCTGTCCTTGAAATGGACTTTATTTTCAGTTACCTATTTTCTTACAGTTATTGAGTAAAAAATAACCTAGTATTCAGAAATGATATCTGAGATTTTATTTAGCTTTGTATTCATCAAAAACAAAGATCATTTTGTCTATATACCAATAATTATTAGAATTATTAAATTGGAGTAAATGCAGTGAGAGATAACCACAGTTTAAAAGCTACAGGAGTTTACAGGTGGGAAATTATCTAACTGAAGAAAGAACAGAGGCTTCAAATAGAAGTATTATCTGCGCCGACTATGAAAGACAAGTAGAATTTCAACAGGAGAAAAAAGTTAAGGGCATTCCAAGGAGAGGGGAAAGTGTGAACCAAAGAAGCAGCAGCTTCTTGGGTGGGTAATGATGCCCAATGGAAGGAAAGACTGCAAACATGAATCAAGAACCTTGAATAGCAAGCTAGTAAGTTCAGCCCCACTCAATAAACACCAGGAAGTCCTGACTGAACTACCATGCTCGGTCAGCAGACTAAACTATCAGATCTGGGCTTCAAAAAGACAAACCAGCATGTTAAGTGCCCTGTGGGCTAAATAAGAATAGAGAAGACTATAGATCAGATCTGAAATAAATCTCACCAGTTTCACCAGGACCAATTTTCTTTAAAAAAAAAAAAATTTATTTATCTGTGCCAGGTCTTAGCTGTGGCACGCAGGATCTTCAGTCTTTGTTTTGGCATATGAAATCTTTAGTTATAGAAAGTGAACTCTTAGTTATGGCATGCAGGATCTATTTGCCTGACCAGGGATCAAACCCAGGGCTCCTGCATTGGGAGTCTTAGCCACCGGACTATCAGAGAAACCCTCCCATTTTCTACAAAATACTCCCATCATATAGAAACAATATCCAAAATCAGATGCTGCTGCTGCTGTCACTTCAGTCGTGTCCGACTCTGTGTGACCCCATAGATGGAAGCCCATCAGGCTCCCCCATCCCTGGGATTCTCCAGGCAAGAACACTGGAGTGGGTCCAAAATCAGATAGGATATTTTTTTTAGATAAGGGAACTGCTTTCAACCAACTTTGGAAAGTCTAATCATTTGGATATATATTTTGATGCAGGAACTAGGCCAGACATTTTAAGTTGCCATCACTGTTAATTCCTGGGCCATGAAATGATCAGATATTACTGCTATGAAGATGTTTTAGAAACTACCTTGTCCAATTCCTTCAGATGAAGGGTAGGAAAAACAAGATCCAGAAAGAAGCCACTTGTGCTTGTGCAATAGAGTAAGACATAGTGTGTCAATAAGAGGACTGATGAGTGAATGAAGAATGAATTCTCCTGTTATCATCATTCCAAAGATAGGGACAAACATTCTTTTTCATACAGGGCCAGATAATACAATGTAGCCCAATGTCAAATTCCAGATTCTCCACTTACTCCCCCAGGGAAGCACATTACCATTTATGCCTCTATTTTCTTTTCCCTAAAAGGAGCAAGGGAGATAATAAGAATATCTTCTCCACAGGGTTGTTACGAGTACTGGACTAGCTAATTTACATAAAGTTCTTATAACAGTGTGTCTATAAAGAGTAAGTCCTCCATAAATGTTAGCCATGTTAATGTTTAGTGTAGACCCAT
The DNA here is from genome assembly GCA_006408695.1 of Aepyceros melampus. NCBI lineage: Eukaryota > Metazoa > Chordata > Mammalia > Artiodactyla > Bovidae > Aepyceros > Aepyceros melampus. Next base: position 105,773 of record SJXQ01004313.1, read on the forward strand.
CACTACAATTCAGGTGATGGATCTTAAGGTGTATGCTGACACACTGCCATATATCTGGAGAAGCTAGGCCAAGACATTGAAGAATCTGTAAAACATCTCAGGCAATGAAGAGTAGAGGGAATTGAGGTATGGAAAGAGAAATATGGAGGAGGGAACCTGACAACTGTCTTCAAAAGCTGAACTTGTACCATAGCAGAAGAGGGCGTAGATTTTTTTTTCCTATTGTCACTTGAGGAGGAAGAATTAAGAACAATGGAAAAGAGTGAAGCAAATTTCTATTTCTAGAAATAATTTCAGAAGTAGAGCTCTTCCAGAGTAGGAATAGTTACTTTAAACAATTTGAGAAGTAGAGCTCTTCCAGAGTAGGAAGAGTTACTTTAACCAACAGGAGGTCTTCTATCAGTACACGTGGCCAAGGCCTGAAAGCCCGGCAGAATGGTATCCAAATATCAAATGGTCTGGTTTGAGATGCCGTCTGCCCTACACTGTGTCTCAGTCTCAGAAATAAGTTTAAAACGTTGAGTGTTACCATTTTATGGAACAAACAAAATAGGAAGATAATTAAGTAATAGAACTGTAAATAGTTTACAAAGTAAACTCATCGTCAGTGTTCCATTGAAACCACATCCTGCAGCGATTGTTAAGTCTTTTTCCCATTTTGTTGGAGGAATCTGTGACCTGGAGAGGTGAAATGATATACCAGAAGTCACACAGTGAGTGTCTTCTAACTACAGTTGCAGAGGTCTTTCTCTTGCTGCATAAGTGTGGCCTTGCAAAGGTCACAAGTGAGGTTAATCTTCTAAGTAGGGCACAGGCCAGACAATAGAATCAGGTAATACGGCTGTAAGCTCACAAAAAAAATTACCCATAAGAATTCTAGGGTCTTCTAGGTTGGAAGGCTTCTGTGGCACTTTGGAATTTTGGCAGAAAAAGAATCACCTTTATAAAACTGTATCTTAAAAAAAGTAGAGGCTTCCCTGAGGCCCCAGTGGTCAAGAATCTACCTGCCAATGCAAGAGACATGAGCTTGATTTCTGATTAGGGAAGATCCCACATGACATGGAGCAACTAAGCCTGTATACCCCAACTACTGAGCGTGTGTCTAGAGCCTGGGAGCCGTAACTATTGAGCCCGCGTACTGAAGCCCGCATGACCTAGATCCTGTACTCTGCAATGAAAGAAGCCGCCACAATAAAGAGCCCACACACTGCAACTGCAGAGTAGCCCCCACTCACCACAACTAGAGAAAAAAGCCTGTGCAGCAACAGAGACCCAGCACAACCGAAAACACAGCAGAATAAAACAAATGGAAAGCTACTCTGTATGCAAAGCAATCATTCAGAACAAAACCTCGTGATGGAATTCTTAATATAAGTTAAATATTCAATTATAAAGTTTTAAGCAAGCTAGGGCATTGCTGACTGTCTTTTAAGTAACAGATTAATTTCTATATATTACATAACAAACTCAATTGGCTCTCCACTTCCCAGGACATAAAAATTTCAGTTTGTTTGGATTTCAAATATCATTCACACAAAGAAATTCTGCTTATAGCTCATGAATAAAGAAATAACATTACAAAGTTCTTTCAGCTTATAGTATACTTTTCCATCAATCATAGCATTTAAATTTACAATACTGTGCAGTACATATTATTATCATGCATTATGTGTATTCTTAACTTCATGGTCAAAGACCCAAAAAGTTACCTTGTGCAAGGTATCACCCAGATAATGAGGCCAAAATCATGGCACTAAAACCTGCTGAGTTCAAGTTTAATGTTTCTCTCACCACAACAGAGCTATGGCACCAGCGATATGAGCTATCTTGACCAACCTCAGTTAGACACCTGAAAATACTCAACCTCCAGTGGAAGTCGGGCCAGGGTCCCATGGCTCTCTCGGTCCTTTGACCTGGTTCCTGTAGCATTCACCTACTGGGTTCTGCTGCCATACTCAGGGGCACAAGATTGGTTTTATTGTCCAATATTGGTTTTCTCAATATTAGATGGAATGGCTGGGTACTGCAAAAAAAAAAAAAAAAAGAAAGAAAGAAAGAATTAACTGCCATATACAAAGAGAAATACAATTCATAGTATTGAGGAGATGAGGCTGAGAGGATGCCTGACAAGGCCCAAAGGGGACTGTTATCTCAGGCAATTCACAGGGTCCACAGTATGGCCACTCCCCTCCTGGGTTCATAAATTCCTCCTGTCAAAGCCACGGACATGACTGGACCCAGAACACTGACTCATTCTAACAGTGCTCACAGAGACATTCATCAAATTTGCTGCCAAATCTGCTAATTCGCCATGAGGAAACTCACCGTCAAGTGGATGGATGCTCGTGTCAGCCTGACCAGCTGTGGACAGGCTACATGGAGAGCCAAGAGACCAGCAGGCTCTTCAGTGGGCCTAACCCTGATAAGAGTCAGAGAAGCAACCTGATCTAAATGCTTACTGTTATCAGCAGGATAATATTATGATGTTTCCAGTTCACCACTGGGCAGACTTATCATGAGAAAGAGAAACTGAGGCCTGCTGAGATGGGCACCAGCCATCTCTGTGATCTTTCAGACACGTTCATCCTTTATCAATTATTTTTCAAAAAATACATCCTGGATTGCATTTCTGAATGTCAAGTCTGGTTGTAGCCAGCATTAATTCAGGCCTGTGAGTCATTTGGATTCGAGATTTCACGTAATTCAATGCTAATACTTTTCGATGTTGATTTCTGAGCCTAATTCTCAGAGGGCAAGCTGAGTCCCTTCCTTCCAAGTTTGTGGTGAGAGCACACTCATCAATGTCACGCCATGCCGAGGCACTCTGACTCATCCATTCTGCTTCTGCAAATATAAACCTCTGAATTGTCCACTTTAAAAGGAAGAATTTTATGCTATGTGAAATATATCTCAATAAAGCTCTTTAAAAATAGAAAAAATATTTTAAAATTCTTATCAAAAAATCAATACAATTACCATAAAGGAAAACTAGAAAACACATATACACACAAAACATACATTTTTTAAAAATCTCCTCTAATCTCACTGATATTAGACATAACCACTCTTGACATTTTGGTGAACATTCTGCCAATTCTCTGTATGCATACATTTTAATAAAACAACATTTTGAAAGTTATTTTTCACTCAATATATTAAGAGCATCTTTACTTGTTGGCAAATACAATTCTTCAACATCATTTAAATGACTGCCTGGTATTTCATCCTATGAGATCAGGGCTGGATATTTAGGCTATTTTCAAATTCTTGCTTTTACAAGCAGTACTATAATGAAAATCTTTATTTTTATAAAAAACTGAATTAAAAAAATATTTTAAAGACATTTTGTTTTAGGGTAATTTCAGGTTTAAAGAAAAGTCACAAATGCAGTACACAGAGTTTCCGTACATCCACACCCAGTTTTTCCTAACATTGACATATTACCATATTATATTTGTTACAACTAAGAAACAAACTTTGACATATTACTATTAACTAAACTCCATACTTTATTCAGATCTTATTAGTTTTTCTACCAAGTCCTTTTTCTGTTCGAGGATCCAATCCAACATACGTCAATGCATTTAGTATAGCTGAACTTTCATGTACATATTTATCACCTTCATTTATTGCTGGAAGCAGAATAAACTTCTAGAAGTGCTGGGTTCTAGGTCACACACATTTTTTTTTTAATGTGTGTCACTGAACTGTCTACCAGAAGTGTTGTAACAATACGCATTCCCTCAGCAACATGTTCGGAGAAGGCAATGGCACCCCACTCCAGTACTCTTGCCTGGAAAATCCCATGGACGGAGGAGCCTGGTGGGCTGTAGTCCATGGGGTCGCCAAGAGTCAGACACAACTGAGCGACTTCACTTTCACTTTTCACTTTCATTCATTGGGGAAGGAAATGGCAACCCACTCCAGTGTTCTTGCCTGGAGAATCCCAGGGACGGGGGAGCCTGGTGGGCTGCCGTCTATGGGGTCGCACAGTCGGACACGACTGAAGTGACTTAGCATTATCACCTTCATTTATTGCTGGAAGCAGAATAAACTTCTAGAAGTGCTGGGTTCTAGGTCACACACATTTTTTTTTTAATGTGTGTCACTGAACTGTCTACCAGAAGTGTTGTAACAATACGCATTCCCTCAGCAACATGTTCGGAGAAGGCAATGGCACCCCACTCCAGTACTCTTGCCTGGAAAATCCCATGGACGGAGGAGCCTGGTGGGCTGTAGTCCATGGGGTCGCCAAGAGTCAGACACAACTGAGCGACTTCACTTTCACTTTTCACTTTCATTCATTGGGGAAGGAAATGGCAACCCACTCCAGTGTTCTTGCCTGGAGAATCCCAGGGACGGGGGAGCCTGGTGGGCTGCCGTCTATGGGGTCGCACAGTCGGACACGACTGAAGTGACTTAGCAGCAGCAGCAGCAGCAACGTGTTAAAGTGCCCATATACATGGTGATAGCAGCTTTGAACATCATTATGATGATGTCATATCAAAGTATAATAAAAAACAACCCAATTAGAGTCGAGGGCTCCATCTCTGTTGATTTGAATCTGTACAGAAGTCTGAGCACACATGCAAATTGATGAGTTGCACGCCCTTCAAGGAATCCTTTAAGTCTTACTTGATAGCTATCGAAGGTCTGAGTAGATACCAAGAAGTGGTGAGCCTGGCAAGTGCTCCATGGAGTTCTTAATGTTGCCAAGAAAGCAACTGTCTTTAGTACATTTCCATAGATACTTAGCTGGGAGAATGTACCATATCAGCTTTCAAACATACTTAAAAATTTTTTTTATTAAATTATAGTTTATTTACAATGTGTGCCAATCTCTGCTACAGAGCAATGTGACTCAGTTAAATACATATCATATATACATTCCTTCTTCATGTTCTTTTCCATTGTGACTTATCACAGGATATTGAATATAGCTCTCTGTGCTATACATTAGGACCTTGTTGTTTATCCATTCTAAATGTAACAGTTTGCATCTACCAATATCAGATTCCCAGTCCATCCCTCTTCCTTCCTGCCTCCCCCTTGGCAACCCAAAGTCTGTGTTCTACATCTCTGAGTCTTATACATCTCATACTTATAAACCACAGTCCTCATTCAAAAACACACCTTGCATTTCCTGAAAAAGTATTTACCTTACTATGAGCAATGCTTGCTGAAACTATTCCATTACATTTCAATGAATAAACTTGCAGGCACCAAACTTGGCTGTTAGTGTGATAGTAAATAGCCGCATGTGGCTACTGAGAACATGCAGTGTACCTAGTCTGAATTGGACAGTGCCAGTGTAAAATAAACACCAGGTTTTGAAAAATAAGTATAAAAGGTTAATGTACAGCATTTCATTAATAATTTTACTGGTTCAGTTCAGTTGCTCAGTCGTGTCTGACTCTTTGATATACCATGGACTGCAGGCTTCCCTGTCCATCACCAACTCCAGAGCTT
>SJXQ01004314.1:0-93425 GCA_006408695.1 Aepyceros melampus
CTGCAAGGAGATCAGCCCTGGGATTTCTTTGGAAGGAATGATGCTAAAGCTGAAACTCCAGTACTTTGGCCACCTCATGCGAAGAGTTGACTCATTGGAAAAGACCCTGATGCTGGGAGGGATTAGGGACAGGAGGAAAAGGGGACAAGAGAGGATGAGATGGCTGGATGGCATCACTGACTCGATGGACGTGAGTCTGAGTGAACTCTGGAAGTTGGTGTTGGACAGGGAGGCCTGGTGTGCTGTGATTCATGGGGTCGCAAATAGTTGGACATGACTGAGCAACTGAACTGAACTGAACTGATAATATTCAAAGTGAGAGGGAAGTGAAGTGGAATCAAACAGGCAGACAAGGATAAAGTAGTAACAATATATAAAGAGGTTAGGACATTTGTTTCCTCTTGAAGGAAGTGATTGTGTTTGTGACACTGCTTTCTAATATTGGAAAATGCTTGATGAGGTCTGGAGAGACCTTTTCTCCCAGTGAGACTCCAGCTTAGAGTGATGCTACTGAATATTCAGAAATCTTTTGTGAATCCCCAGAGCCCAGGTTAGTTCGATAGGATCAGTCACAACTATAACATTTCAGTTTGTGTGTTTTGGTTTTTGTCAAACCTGTGTAGTCAGTGCAAAAAGTGCAATGATACCCATGCATTTTTATGTCCTTGCAGATACAATGTTCACATATGTATGAGTTGAAGTAGCACACCTTTAAGGTGACCTGATATTCAAGCAGTTCTTCTAGCTCTTTCTGCTCCTTTAGTAATTGCTTTTGCTTAGATGTCAAATCTTCCCGTAAATTTTTAATTTCTAATTTCTTCTGCATTACTTCCTTACGTAATTCTTCAGTGCTTTCTCTCAATATTCTCATCTTCTTCTCCATTTCCTTTAAAAGGCATGAAATTCATCAGGTTATACAAAGTCTGAGCAAGCATCTGTTTGGCTAAAAATCAAATTAAAAATTTTACTTGCCATTTTGATTATATTTGCTTTGAGCTTCATAAATGATTTCTTACAGAGTTAAATGCAACTTTTGATTTCTGACCTCTTCAATGAATGCATAGCAATTATACTATATGTGTTAAATGTTTTACATTAGATTTGAACTCTTTTTTTAAAAATTAATTCTCTTTTTGGTCTTCCTACATGTTAAATGTTTCCTTTTTCTGAGTTAATGTTTATTTGATACCAAAAAGCATTAGTAAAAAATTTCCAGCCTTTTTTTTAGTAGCTTTGTGATTTGACAAATCAGATACAAATAATGTTTGAATATCTAGGTTATGCTTAGTCTGAGTCACACATGAGAATTAAAGATTAGGGCGTTCATATTTGGAATGTCTCTAGTCCTTGACATTCCTTAATCCCCCACTCTCGTTAATACTGCTTCTCTAACTCATGCACATTCTCCTCAAAGGCCCTCTGCCTCAGACTCCTAACAGGGCTTTGACTGTTTCCCGTGACTGATTATGTGAGGAGTGTTTAACTTATGAGAGAGAAGCCTTCTTGTACTCAGGAGGGCCACACATTACTAATGACTAAGGGGAAGGATCCACTTAGCCTTCTCCGGCCTTTCGCATATGGCTCTCTTCCACTGATGTTCCTGGAGGGTAAAATTGGTGAGTGATCCTATGATCTGAAACTAAAATTCAAAATACTTTTCCCCATAGAATCTCTGTTGAAAATGGTGGTTAGGAATACTTATATGATAGTATATAATATATATGCCTATATATATACATTCTTACATTCATATATAAAATGTATATTCATACTCATATGTAATAGTATCTTACTCTATGTTTAACAGGCTTTTGTGCCTTAAAATTAAACCACCAACAACATACTTTTTTAATAAAACCATTCAGAAGGTATAGTGCAGTCCCATTTAATGTGGTGTGTGCTGATTTTTCCATTTACTTTCTATGATAGATTGCAAAAGAAAGGGACGTAATTCCTCCTAATTGTGTTTGCATGCCTCTTTACAGTATGGCTATGTCATATTTAGATGTAGGAGGACCTCTGCCCCTTGATTCCAGATATGGAACTATGACTTGCTTGGACCAATGTGATGTTACCAGTGATTTAAGCAAAGGCTCAAAAACTGCTTGTGTTGAGGCTTGCCCTTTCTTGAGACTATTTGTCTCTTTCTTGAGACTGGAAACCCTTCCATCATCATGAGACTAACCAGTGACATGTGACTTTAGACCAATGACAAACAAAATGACTGACATACAGATGAAGCCATCCTACCCTAACTGAGCCAGCTCAGGCTAGAAGAATTCACAACTGCTGAAAATAAGAAAATAAGAGATGGCTGTTGTTTTAAACTAGTACGTTTTAGGGAAGTACGTTTTTACTGAGTTTGTTAGGCATGATACATCTGTATAAAAATTTCTTATAATCAGCTTGAGACATTCAGGAAACTAAAAGAGTAATGACTATAGCAAAAATAATGTTTTTAAGTGCCAACCATAGAATCCTTTTTTCTTCTGAAAACAAAGCAGATATTGTCCAACCAAACACAAACTAAATTAGATGCCAAGTAGCTATATCCTGTAATAGGCACACTTATGCTTACTGCAGAAGTTATACAGGATTGCTTTCATCATCATCCATAGTTAAGACTTCTGGGTCTTTCAAATGTTTCAGGATATGGTTTCTGTGATAAACATTAATATTTATCAAAAAGGTTGTTTCAATCCAGCTGTATTTAACAAAGTCTAGATCATCTAAGACTTACTCCTGGCTTAGGTATCTTCTCGAATTCCTTTAGTATGAGGTTTTTCTCTTCCACTAAGCTGCAAAAAATAAATAAATAAATAAACTTTGACAAAGTACAAAAAATTAAACTATTTGCACAGTAATAATTTTCTACTTTCTCTTCTCAGAACGCACTCTCAGGTGTGTTTGTCAGCCTGGTGTCCATCCTTGGTGATGGCTTTACTGACTCCCACAGGCTCACCCTCTCCAGTCCTCCCTAACACTGTACACACACCCATCAAAGGAGTTCTCTCACCACATTGTAACTGCTTGGGATCACGACCTCCCCTCCAGACTCAGGTTACTTCCAGGCAGGCTCTGGGCTTTTTCTTTATATTATTTACGAGAAACTAGTACCTGTCTGGATTACTGATACAGCCTTTATTGGTTCCATCTAATTAGCACATCCCACTAGCCAGTAGGTCTAAAGAGGCATGCATACCAAGTTTATTTTTATGAAACTGTATTTGCAATAAAGTAAATTGAAGGTTTTTGTAATAACTATGTGCCGCACAGAATTTTATAGGTTAGTTGTGTGGACTGTAGGCTGAAGCTGAATTTCTTCAGAGTTTTGAATACTTATACCTTTCCTTTTAGAAAGAAAGAAACTGTGCGACCTCATGGACTGTCACCTGCCAGGCTCCTCTGTCTGTTGAATTCTTCAGGCAAGAACACTGGAGTGGATAGCCATTCCCTTCTCCAGGGGATCTTCTCAGCCCAGTGATCAAACCTAGGTCTCTCGCATTGCAAGCCAATTTTTTACCATCTGAGCCTTCCTCTAAAAGGAAACCCTTTCCTTTTAGAGCTTGTGTATTCAGTTCAGTTCAGTCACTCAGTCGTGTCTGACTCTTTGCGACACATGGACTGCAGCACGCCCAGGCCTCTCTGTCCATCACCAGCTCCCAGACTTTACTCAAACTCATGGCCATTGAGTTGGTGATGACATCCAGCCATCTCATGCTCTCAACGTGTGTATATAATGCTCTTTTACTTCCAAGCTGTTGCTCCTGCATCTCAGCCGTGTTGCCAGCAGGGGGTGATAGTGTGCTGCCATCACTGGGTTGCAAAGCCCACCTGAGTGTCCCTGAATTTCAAAATGGTGACATGAGGCTCTCCCACAAGATAAGACTTAGTCTCTTCTTTAAATGCAAAATGTTTTTTTTTTTCTTGAGCAAACGTAAAATGGCTAATTATTTTGAACATTTTAAATGAATTAAATTTCAATCATACATTTTCTCCTTTTTCATTAAGAGACATTGAAACTAAGGAGTGAGGCACTTCTTCCAAAGTCACCAGTCAAGGCTAAACTGACTTTCAAACTCAGCTCTCTCTGACTCCAAGGCACTGTTCAGTATCAAGCTATTCCTGGAATACACTGTTATTGAAATATTCCACTGTTTTTTAGAATTTAGATTGCTTTAGAGTGTTTGCTTTTATAAATAATAATAGGCATCTTTGTGCATTGTCTTTTTTCTTGTTTTGGATTCTCATTTTTGTGGGGCATTACTGGGATGAGAAAAAGTTATTGTGTGTGTGTCTTTTGATATACATAAACATTTGATATACATTAAAATTTTGATATACATAAACATTTGATATACATTAAAATCTAAAACGGACACTCTCAGCTTTCCTGACTTAGGGGTGTTTGAGCATCAAAGCTCCTCAGGATTTGTTTCTTTTCTGCAGCAAGAGTTCTAACTGAACCATGTCATCAAAGGATTTTGGTTGTAAGGACTTGTGGGCAAAGAAGCAATGATAGAAGCCATGTGTGCAGCCAACTGCCTGAGGCATCATCCACCATCAGGAGCAGAACCAGCCTGACTGGGTGGAAGTTGTAAGAAGGTCAGTTTCTTCTCCAATATAAGCAACAGCCATCACGAGTCAGGCTGTCCAAAGCTGGGCTGCTTTGCTACGGGAGGCTGTGAGCCCCCATCACTGGAGGCGTTTGAGCACACAATGAGTGGTTACTGAGAGAAGGTTTGGGTGATTCTGAGAGTATTCAGGGCTGAGGACCTCTTTGGAGACCAGCAGTTCTCAAACTCTGACAAGAAGAAGAATCACATAGGAAGTATGTGAGCAACTCAAATGATACCTTGGGTGGGAAGGCCTGGACAGAAAGTGGAATCGGTAGTTTTAGAGTTGGGTCTGCCTTTTAAACACGGATCTAAGGTACTTCTCTTTCAGTTATGAGGGCTATATGCAGCAAAACCTGTTCTAAGCTCTTTCTATTCTTGGTTGCCACAAGAATTTTATTTTTTTTAATGTTGAGAAGGTAAAATCTCTTCCAGCTGTGAGTTTTTTCCTTACTACTAACCCTGATGATTGCATATCCCTCTGTCAGTCTAAGTTTCTGCAATTCTAGAGGCATCACTAAAATAATCTCTCTGTTCCTTTCTTATCAGATCTGTTTGTCTTTGGTTCCAACTTTGCTATCACTATTGGACTAAGAATGGAAAATGACTACTAAACCCCTGGGTGAGCGCTGACAGGAACGAGCCGTGGCAGAGGAAGTGGTCATAAGGCCATGCTCACGCTGCACAGCCCTGCACACGCACAGCACCCCCACTGCACGTCCACACCCGCAACAGATAGCACTGACCAGGGCTGTTTCCCCAGCCGACTAAGACTTGTCAGGATATTTCACATTTAGCCTGAGAGACTCAGCTGATTTGCCGTCCAGATCTTTAGGATTTCTAGGAAGCAGAGAAGCCCCCAAAAGGTAACAAAGTAAAAGCTAGAAAAACCTTGAAAAGAATACTGAAAAGTCTTTTCAGGGAAAGTTTCTGGAGAAATAATGACTTCTACTTTGTTTCAAGTATAAGTTCTCAACAGTATTTATTTAATCGCTTCATTAATTCTTTGTAGGTATTTACTTATTGAAGTTAAGTTCCATATTCATCCTGAACTGCAGAGTTACCAAGAGATCATCAGTGAGTATTAATCCAAAGCCAAAAACTATCACAACAGATTTAATTATTAACCAACCATGTTATTATACTTCCCTTAGCACTTATTAAGGAGTTTATATTATTTGAAAACATAAGAAAATCAACTAAATTATAAAGCAAAAATCTTTTCTCTAGAATATTTAAACAATATATTGTTCTTACTAGTTGCCAATGATTCAGAAGTTCCTGAAGATGTTGGGATAGAGGAGTGCTAGTTATTTGGACTTCTGTTATTCAGGCCCAGAATAAAATGAGGTTTTGTTGTGCTGATCTGAAAAATATCATCTGTATATTTGGATGAATAGGTTTTTTTTTTTTTTTCTCTCTCATTGGCTTAGTTTCTTTATTTGTATGTGTGGATGGAAATATCTACTTTCTTCCCAGGGAGGAAGTGTTGAGTGAATTTGTTTCCGTACCATGTAATACTAAGTATGTTAAGCCAATGAAATACACAGCCTGTAAGTCTTTCCTAGTATTTATTTTGATATCACCATTATTTTTATAGAAATAAGTGTTAATTCTTGAGCTGATAATAGTTGAGGATGCAGGGAAGTCTGTTTAAGCTAAAGTATTACATGTTAGCAAATCCAAAAATAATACACACAAAACATTTCTGCAAATGTTCACTTTAAATGTTCTTGTTTACTGTAGATCACTATGTACAGTCCTCACCCCCACCCTCATCCCAAGCAACTCAATGAACAATTTGCCTGTCTATACCTAAAAGGCAAGAGTTCTGCTCATTTTTTTCCTTTCCTCTTGGCAGGAATACTTGGAAATTTTAAACAATTTAAATATCAACTGACTGATGTTCCTCTTACCCTTTCATGGAAATGTCAAGCATTCATATTTTCAATACTAATGAACAACTACCAATTGTTTTAATTTCATTATTTTCTCAACTGAAAGAGTGCTTACAGAGCACAGAAATAGCTAAGCTTTCTTTTTATAGATCTCACTGGTGAGACTGAACAAGTTTAGATTGAAAGACAAAGAAGAACTCAGAGTTTTTTCCCCCTGAATATAATTCTCCTGATTAAGCTAATCTTCATCCCCCAGTTGAAATAATAGGCCCCAAAGAGAGGATTCAAAACCAGGGTGAGCAAAGTCCTCCAAAGGTCACTCAAATCATTCCCTTATCTCTTAGCAGGACTGAGTTCCATCACTCTGCAGGGAATCTACCTACTCTTAAAAATAGCCAGAGAAAGTTCTGCCACTTTAACACATTCTAGGAGAGATGGTTTGGCTTTCTCTCTGATGGTACCCAGGCACAGCACATATAACAAAACCTGGACTGCAGTTGTTTTGAAATTCTAGCTAGTGTGATTTGCTGAACAAACTCTTTGACTGACTTGCTACTCACAGGAGGAATGTTTACGAGTAGCATTTATCCCTTCCAGTAAAACATTTCTGCTTTAGTTCACTGAATGACATCCCTCAGATTTGGATAAGTGAATGTGTCTTCCAAAAGGATATCACTTTTTCCCTTGACCTTAAGGAATAGTCTAGTAATAGGAGAAGAGGGTTGACTATGTGGTCCCCGTCCCTGTATTAGAAGAATCAAGGGAACCAGGTATGACCCTCAGCTCACACGGGCTTGTTTGGAAAGTCCTCATGGGGCACTCGCCATGCGGACACGGGATCCGGTACCACAAAAGGAGAGGGGCCACCACCAGGGCTGAAGAGGCCGAGAGTGTATGCCAAGTCCTTGTTCTATGGAGTGTGTTCTTTGGTTGCAGCTCCCAATGCTTATAGTTTTCCTGACAAACAGAAACCACTACAGGGATCTCCTCTTCCTAAGAGTATCTCCCTGAAACCCAAGCTTATTTTTCTAAAATTTTGTAACCTTGTTCAGGGACTGCCTGTTCCAGAGAATCAAGGAAAGAAGTAGGCTTGTAGTTCTCTTATCATTGCTATCTCATAATCCCTGTACCTAAAATTCCTTCTTCAGTTAGTCCACGTTTTTTCTCTTAGTTTATGTGGAAGCAGCTTTGTTGCATCTGTCTTCAGCAAACTTGAGAGAATCGTGTACTTACCTATTCAGTCTGTACTGATTATGGAACTCTCTTTCCTTCACTGCATTGTATTCATTTTGGTACTTGAGAAGTTGTTCTCTCATTTTGGAAACTTCGGTGGTGAACGCCTGTGGAAAATTATCAGCTTGCTGCAGGTGAAACTGCTGCTCTTGTATTTGCTCAGTGAAGCGTTTGGCATCCTGTAGCAGCTGGACCTCTGACTCTTGTGTGCTGGATCCCATAAAAAGAGATTCGCATAGTGAGAAGTGCACACCTTCAATACCCTTGGCAGCTCCTGTGGGGGGTCTGGTGAGGTGTGGGGCGAGTATGTCCACGCGGGGTTCAGGTCAATTCAGTGGCATTTCTGTGCCAAGTATTGCACCAGATCTTAAAGGCAAATGGGACTCACATCTAGCCTAGGGGAGCAGACATGCGTAGGAAGCTGGAGTACCAGCTGACAAGTGCTGCCACTCATGTCTAGATCAAGATGGTGGGAGATGACGGAGAAAAGATTAGTTGGATGGGAATGTGATATTTGCACTTGACTTTAAAGAATGATCATGACCTTCCAGGGGGTGAGAAGAATAATACCAAGAAGAGTGGGTTCTCCCTCCAAATGCCCTAGCAACCCTGGCTTTCTTGGATTCGTGGATTCTCATGACCTGATTAAAGGAAAATCTTTTCTTCCTTAGTGATAAGAAAAAACAGTTAAATTTTCTAATGACACTTCACCAGGAAACTAGGAAGAAAGATTCTTCTATAAAATTATGAACTTAATTTACATATTTCTGATCATAACTTCAGTGCCTGGCTACAGCTGTGAATGTCACAGAAAAGAGCACTTCCTACAATTCCAAGTATATTCTATGGCTTTGGCCTTATCTTGGGAAAGGGTTAAGCATGGGGCTTGAGGCAGAATTGAATGAGCATAGAAATTGGACTTACTGGAATCTCTACTGTCTTCAAGGAATCACTGACCTATGGTGCAAGCTAGTGTCAGACCAGCTTTATCAGCAGATCTGACTCTTCTTTCCTGCTTGCATTTGCTATCTCTCCTGTTCAGAAGCAAGACCCTGCCAGTTCCTGTTTTAAAGGCAGCACTGTGTGTGTGCTCCCCACCAACTTTTCTCACTAGGAGAGCTCTTCAGGGTTCTGTTCATTTGCAGAGATGCCCAATGACTTAATCAAGTCTGTCTCGACTGAAGTTACCGGCCCCACCCATTTTCTCAGTCTTTACTACATCGTTTACTCAACAGCAAAACATTTATTGGGCTATCAGATGTTTCAGACACTGTGTTACGTACCAAATAGCAACAATAGCTATAAAGATACACATGTAATTTCCATTCATGAATGCTAGAGTTATTTCTTACAATTCATTTCCTTGTATATACTGTATATATATGAAGTTACCTGATATCCTTAACATGAGTCTTCAACTATGGAATTGTAAGGTACTGTCTTGGGCCATTGAGCCCATTTTCCTTCAGAAAGTAGGCAAACACAGTGGTTACGGTTCCAGCCAGAACACAAATGATAATTTACACGCATGAAGTAGAGCATCAGCAGAAGAAAATTTAACAACTCTTGTAACATGATTTCTATGGAAACCTCATTCAATTTCAGTGCAGCATTTCCAGCCTTGATCTGTCCTGCTGCAGCCCCAGCACTAAGAATGAGGAGTCTGCATCTTCATGTCTTTCCCACCCACCAGGCAGTGGGGGTGGGGGAGAGTGGTGGGTGTTCATTGTCATCACAAAAGAGGGAACTCTTCTGTGTTCGGGGGTCAGAAGGAGGTAAGATGTGGTAGCAGAAGGGAAGTAATGGTTTTGTGACACAGCCTGGAAGAAGGAAGAAAGAATGCCACGGCCTTGGTCCTGCATGACTCTCACTGGAGTCCGGGGAGCTGAGTTGTGAGCCAGGCAAGGAGGCAGCCACGTTAGCCCCACACAGGGCTCTGTGGGGCTCTCCGTTAGAGCTGTCCAGAGGGTGAGAAGTGTTTCAATCTGCAAGGAGGCTCAGAAACCGTGTGACTTTCTCACGGTAAAGTGGTGAGAAATATGGTGAAAAGATCACCCCAGACTTTCCATCTAAATCCTCCAAGTTCCTGAGAGCTGCGTGTACACGCTAGCATTTGGGATCAGTTGTGGGAAATGGAGTCTCTGTTACAGGGGTGAGGGTAAGAATTTGGTCTGGGGCTGAGGAGGAGCAGGGGACAAGCTGGAGGGTGGTTAGGGGCCAGGATGCAGCTGAGTGTGTGTGAGGTGGAGCCCAGGGGAGGGTCCATAGGAATGCGGCTCTGCTCTCCTTCACTCCTCCCCCAGGCTCCCATCCTCAAAGCAGCCAAATACCTGGGCAAGCAAAGCATTAGGAGTAAGGGTTGGATATGAGCAAGGGGGAGGGGGAGGACGGAGTGTCTATTCACTGTGTCTCTCCTTGGGTCTTAATGAAGACGTCATGCAAAGCTATGAGGCAGGAGGTGGGGAAAGGAAGAAGGGGGCTTGGGAGTAGCAGCACTACAGATTTCCACTCTTTCTTCACTTTCCTTCCCCCTTGATTCCCAGTGGCTGACCGCACATGCTGAGGAAACCTTGTTGAACTCTTCTTTTGTTGCCTAGTCTTCTGACCTCTGCTGATTAGAACTGGGCTATGGTGAGTGGCTGGGGATAGGAGGAACAGGTGAGAAGTAGAGACAGAAATCTTAGCAGACGTAGACTGGAGTTGTTATAGAACCTACGCCTCTTGAGTGGTGAAGGTGGGGAGGAGAGAATCTTACAGGAGTGTCCTGTAGCAGAGAATGTCCGCGCCTCACCAAAGTCACCGAGGCCCACTCTAGTGGTCACCAGGAGCTTTGGTGGACACTCATCATATGTAATAACAGCATCTGTGTGCCTCTGCCTGAGAGCTTTCTCTGGCCATTGGAACTTAGGCTTCTCAGAGGGTAAGCTAGAAGTGTCAGGAGCTCATCTACCTAGAAGCAACCCTAGATCAAGGGGAGATGGAAATTAGTGAACAGATATACCAGTGTTCTCACTCTTCAGTGGGGAGTTCTGAGGCGTGTTCTGTAGTTACTCAGTGAGACTGAGCCCCGGTTGTCTGCAGTGTTAACCTGAAGATTAACACATCCCCAGCTGAATGTCTTTCTTCCCCGTGTCACTTCCCCACTCCCTCATGATAATTTTCTTAAACCGCCTGAACTCAAATCTTTGTCTCAGAGTCTGCTTTGGGGAAAGTGAAGAATAAGACGGGTCCCATTTCAAGTAAGAAGTAGAAGCATGAGTAAATATGTCTCCACATTGGTAAATAGCATACCTCATCACGGTATCATGCAGCAAGGTGTACTTGGCTTTTAACTCTGCCATCCTCGTTCCAGGAAGTTTCCCCAGAGCATGTAACTTGCAAAGAGAACACAAGGAACACAAGACCACTATTAGCCATAATCTTCTTTATGCTTTAAGCAAAGATAAAATGGATATATCATAAAATCTTTCAACTAAACATTAGGAAACATGTGGCACCAAGGCATATTAGAAAGGTGGCAGGTGTTCAGAGAAGATGGTTCTAGTTCTATTCTGCTGAGTTCCTGGGAAAGTCTTTTACCTCTCAAGATGAATACTGTGATTTCTTCATACGTAAACTGAGGGAAGGAATTGATTTAAGTTCTTCCAACTCTAAAAAAATCTCATATATCTAGCTTTAGCAAACAAGGTACAGAGTATAAATTACTAGGGTGGCTATTTGTAAGTTGAAAGAACTAGTAATGATCGAGCATCAGCTATTATTGTACATCAGCTGTTTCATTCTTGAAAATGTTTTGTGAATAGAGTTTTTTTCCTTTCAAACTAAAGTTTAGAAAGCTTAAGTAATGTGTTTAAAGTTACAGAAGTAACTAACACCAGTCGTTGTTCAATCACTAAGTCACGTCCGACTCTTTTGTGACCCTGTGGACTGTATTCTGCCAGGCTCCTCTGTTCATGGAATTTCCCAGGCAGGAATACTGGAGTGGGTTACCATTTCCTTCACCAAGGGATCTTCTTGACCCAGAGATCAAACTCGTGTCTCTTGCATGACAGACGGATTCTTTACTGCTGAGCCACTACAAATGTCCCCAAATGTATTTGTATGCCACCTTAAATATAATCCATATGTAACTTTTTAAGTGTTGAGTTGTTTTTGATAGGTTGACCTAATATTTGATTTTATAAGCATTTAATTAAACACATTTATTTTGGTTCTGCAGTTTTCTTTCTGTGTTTCTGAGCCAATATATAATTTATTTTGAATCACAAACATTTTCATTGGCTTCAAAAAAGGATGCAGGCCATAGGCATTGTGCCTGTAAAGTCTAATTGGTTAAAAAAATTCACATATGGGCACTCTTAAAGGAGACAAGTAACTTGGAAAATGTTATGAAAAGGTTAAGTGTGTGAGTGTGGGTGTATATGATTATGTGTGTACTAGGAAACCCACATGGGAGCCAGCCTTGCAACTAGCAACAAACGCCTAGTGAGATAGTCACTGAAGTTAAGCCATTAGGTAAGGTAATCATAGAATCACATGTTTAAAAACACATATAGTATTTTGTTTTAAGGCTGTAAAGACCATTACCTTCCATCCATAGCCCTGCACCATGGAAACAAGTGAATTGACATAGGGCCTACCCTGCCGTAGCTCATAGGCGATAGGCACAAAATAAATTGCTGAGTGCTTAGAACTACACTCAGTAGTTTTTTGTTCATAAAAAAGTGTATCTGATATTTTATAATTATTTTCTTATGTTGTAAGTTAAAGCAAATAAGTAAAATGATAAATTAGAGACCCCTTCCATGGGGTGGAACTTCTAAAATGGTGGTGTGAAGTGGTTGATGAAGCCCCTCTCTCAAAGAAACATTGATCAAGCTGGTCAAAATTATCTAAGACACCCATTTATGGTCTCTGGAAATTGACCTAAGGGCATGAAAGAAATTTAGAGGTATTTATTTAATAAAATCTACTGAAACTCAGAAGAGCAAGAAGACTATGGCATTCACCCCACGAGCTAAAGCCATCACTCTTAGCTCCCTCTTGTATAAGAAGCATTCTGGGCAGGTTGACAGTCACTGAAAATCCCATTGACCCACCTTTCTATTGCTGAAGATGTATTCCAGGGGGTGGGGCAGCCCCAGAAAGCTGCTGCAATTTACCTCCCCTCACCCCAAGCTCTGTATGTGAAAGAGCTTTACTGGGTAGGTGACCGAAGCTGATGAGTAGTGCCCATCCCCACTCCCCAGTCTCCTGCTGTACAGGCAGACTCTGGGTAGGCTTGGCAGCCTAAGAAGATCAGACCCCTTAACAGATCCTGATCACCTCCTGCCTGAGGATGCTCACTCGATTTGAAACAGTGTAGACTATTCATGCCTCAAAGAACTGTCAAAAAGAATAGTTATCACAAGAATTAACAGTAAAAGGAGGCTAATAGCTTAGTGATACCAGTGGAGGCAGACCAGCAGAAGTTAAACAAAGAAACTGGGGCCAGAAAGAGTCAAAGAGGGCCCTGCTAATATCACACTTGATACCGGTGGTCCAGAAGGCTGAGGAAAAGCTTAAGGCTGTGACCTGTGAGGAGGAATCAGAGAGGTTACTTCCAAGGTCCCTGAGCTAAAGGCAGGGCAGATATGTAAACTCCCTGAACCTTGAAAGCAGTCCTCAAGCCACATACAGATGCAATGGAAAAGAATGAAACCTTTACTGGCTCAGGAGGCTTAAATACAATCTCTGACCAACCAGTGGTTGACCAAGCTATGGAGCACCCCTCACCCAAGAAGCCAAGCTTAACAACAAAAACAAGGAAAGATGATCTACACAGAGACATCAGAGGCTGCACAGTTACAAAGACTAAACAGCAACAAGAAGCCTGGAGAGGATCAGAATCTGGACTTGCCCCAGTGTTATCCAAAATGTCCAGTTTTTCAACAAAAAATCATAAGATATGCAAAGAAAAAAAGTCAGAAACTGCTTTGGGGTGTGTAAATGTTGGACTTCAAAGCAGCTATTATAATATGTTCAAAAAATAAAATCACATTTAAAGAATTAGAAGAGATTATGATGACAGTTCATCAGATAGAGACCATCATAAGGTATCAATCTAGGTTAAGAACTAAGATTTTTTTTAAATGATCTTCTTTGGGTAATAAGAATGTATAGTTTTTACATTTTTATTTTTGCTTGTCTATATTTCATAATTTTCTCCAAATGGATACATACTACTTTTAGTAACAAAAAGTTAAAATATGCTTGAAAACAGTTGCTATAAGCAATAGGAATTCAGAACAGAATTTCAAATTGGAGAATACTGTGATCAGATCGTAGTGACAGATACAGCCAAATTCTAGCTCAGACTTATTGAAAACTCAGCCGAATTTTCCCTAACTCGAGTCTCATCTGAAACAGCAGTAGTTTGAAGCCTGATGGTAGGTCAGCCAAGGATGCCTGTTGGCAGGTTTATGACCACAGAGAAAGCAAGAAGGTGGACAGGTTTCTTTTCTATTTGCTATTTACATCACTCCACCAGCGAGAGTACCTGTGGTATCCAGAATCTGGAAGAAAGCTGACAGGGCAACACTTGTGATATGTGTTTGTAGTTTCTGCATAACTTGGAAAAGGTTAAATCATAGATGTTCAGAAAAAGGACTGATAAGCTATCTTACTATGGTCTACTCTACTAAACACAAATCTCTCTTAAAAAGAGTGGGGCTTCCCTCATGGCTCAGTGGTAAAGAATCCGCCTGCCAGTGCAGGAGACAAAGGTTCTATCTCTGGTCCAGGAAGCTCCTGCTTAGTGCAGAGCAGCTTAGTCCATGCACCACAGCTGCTGACCCTGTGCTCTAGAGCCTAGGAGCTGCAGCTACTGAGCCAAATGCCCTGGAGACTGTGCTCCACAGGCAAAGCCATCACAAAGAGAAGCCTGCACGCCACAGCTAGAGAAAGGACCCCACAGCGTAAAGACTCGGCGCAGCCAAAAATAAATTGAATAAACAAATATAAATACAATTTTAAAAAGAAAAAATTCACTTCTAGTAGATGAAATTATTTGTCTGTAAACATAAACCTGGAAAAGACAGTTGCATTTTCACCCTGCATGACACAACTGGGTAAGAAACCAAGTTTGTCATGTTTTAAAAATGCATGCTCCAAGAAATAGAGCATAAAGCCCAATCTTAAGTTGTCAAAGAGTATATACAACAAAAGGTTAGATATAATGTCAGAAGTTCATAAATATGATTTCACAATAGATTCTTGTGTTACTGAATTGCCTTGTTGGTAATTGAGATTGGAAGGAAACATTTACTCTAGAGCTAAAAGTTTAACAAGAATTCGTGATTCATAGATGACATGTAATAATATGGAAAAAATTTCAAAAATTGAAATTTTAGGACATTCCAAGGAAACTAATAGCTCAGTAAGAGCTTTTACCAAGTGGACTTATCTGGAAGGGGGTCAGCATGAGGAAACAATTAGGTGTCTGTGTGGCTGGCTGTAGGGCAACCAAGGTGACCGTCGTTATTAACCGACTCTCTCCTTGTTGCTTCTTTGACATTACCTACTGGTGGTCTCACCTGAGAAATAGCTGCCATGCTTTGGGAGGTAGGATAAATATTTACCATCCTTATCTCTCTCTCGCCCTATCCCTTTCACTGCTAGAAATAAAGAACATAGCTATTAGATGTAGCTCAGATGCAATCAAACTCTCAACAACAATTCATCACTCATTTGTTTGACTTCTCCCCTTGGTTGTCATATCAAGTTTTAGCTTTTCTGTACACCTAACTTAACACATTCACCAAGCAACCTTTGGCCACTTAAAGTCATCAACAAATCTATTTACCTACACTTACACTCAGCCTTAATTTCTTTCCCCAAATCTCAAAAATGAAGTCTTCCTTTCCTCTTGGTCATATCCCACCAATCCACATGTGCTCTCAAATACGTATCTCCTACCCCTTCCTAGGCATCATTTATACCTTCTTGCCTTTATAATAACCTCTGCTTCCCCTCTTTGCTGGCTCAACACATACGAGTCAAGCACATTACAAGTGGACTTTGGTTTGAATTCCAGCTCTGCTACTTTTTAACCCTGTAGTTTGGAGTAATATTTAATCCATCTGTACCTCATTTAAAAGGAGAAACAAAAATAGCCCCATTTCATAAAGCTGTGAAAGTGAAAGTTGCTCAGTCATGTCCAAGTCTTTGTGACCCCATGGACCAGGCCAGAATACTGGAGTGGGTAGCTTTTCTCTTCTCCAGGGGGAAGCTTTTCTCTTCCCAACCCAGGGATCAAACCCAGGTCTCCCACATTGCAGGTGGATTCTTTACCAGCTGAGCTGCAAGGGAAGCCCTCATAAAGCTGTAGTGAAGACCAAATGAATCAATATACATAAGGTATTGAGTATAGTATCTAGAAGGGCTTTATCAATGTTAGTTATTTTATTATCATTAACATTATCCTCAACCTATAAATTTGCTTATCTAATAAAAACAAACAAAACATACCTTGAATGCTATGCTCCCATTGAGTCACCCCTTTCTTTCTCTCCATCTCTTTCATTTCAGTTTTTTAACAGAAGAGTTGGCTCTGCCCTTTATCTCCACTCTCTTACCTTTCACTATGGACTGGGTCACTCGCCAATCTGCGGGGATCAGGCTGCCACTTTATCACCAGATTGGTAAACTGACGGATGATTTCCTTATTTCTCTGGCTGATTTTGATATTTTTCTCATTATCACTGTTTTTCAATAATTTGTTTAGGATATGTCTTGGTGTGGTTTTCTTTGGCTTGGGATTTGTTGAGTGTTTTCAATCTGTGGGTTTACAGTTTTCATCAAATTTGGGGAAAAAATTCAAGTGTTATTTCTTCAGATATTTTTTTTCTGTCCCCTTTTCCTCTCCTTCTGGGATTCTAATTAAGCATGCCGGGCCATTTGATGGCCAGAGATCACTGATGTTCTGTTCATTTTTGTCATCCAGTCTGTTTTGTTTCATTTTGGATAGTTTCTACTGTTATATCTAAAACCTCACTCATCTCTTTTCCTTCAGTATCTAATCTGCTGTTAGTCCCATCTAGTGACCTTTTCACCTCAGATGTTGTGCTTTCATCTTCAGAAGGTTGGTCTGGGTCTTTTTATAGCTTCTACTCTCTCTCATGTTAATACTCTCCTCTCCCTTTCCCTCTACATTCAAAGCCTGTGCGATAGCTGTTTTATTGGCCTTGTCTACTAATTCTGTTTTTGTGTCTACTCCATTATTGGTTTTTCTCATTGTAGGTCACATTTTCCTGCTTCTCTGCATGTCTACTAATGTTTGATTGGACAAAAGACATTGTGATTTTGACACTGTTGTGAAATGGATTTGGGGATATTCCTTTAAATATTTTGGGACTTTGTGAGTCACAGTTAAAGTACTTGGAAATAGTTTGATCCTTTCAAAGCTTGCTTTGAAACTTCGTTGAGGAAGTCTAGAATGATCTTTCTTTCTGGGCTAATTTGGCCCCACTCCTGAATCAATACACTTCTACTGTGTCAAGAGGTCTTCTAATCTAACGAACTATTCTTGTGTGAGCTCCAGGTATTGTCTACCCCAGTCTCTCTGGGGGTTCTTTCCCAGCCTCAGCACTGTCCTCACACATATGCACTGAACAGCATTCCTCGGCAGGTTTCTGGAGTGCTCTCTCTCTCTCTCTCTCTCTCTCTCACCCCTGTGCAACTCTCCCTTCACCTCACCTGCATAACTTAGCCAATGTGGCCTCCCTGACCCCCAAACTCTTATCTGTCAAATCAGCAAGGCCAGCTGGCTCTGTTTGGAATCCCCTCCCTCTGTTATCACTTGGAGAAATGCTCTAAGTAGTAAAATGGGGCAATTATAGTTCTCAACTCATTTATTTACCTGTTCCAAGGGATCACTGCCCTGTGCTATTGTCCAAAGTCTGGATACCATTGTTTCACCGGATTTGGTCCATTTTTCAGTTGTTTAAGGTAAAGAGGGTAAATCTAGTTTCTGTTACTCCATCTTGATTAGAAGCGGAGCTTTAGTGACTTCTTAACTATTAAATTCAAACATCCCTCTGTCCTTATTATACTTGTTAATCTTATGACGTTTATTACTGCTGACTTCTGATAGTTCATTGTTCTTGAACTCTCTCCTCTGGTTCCTGTGGCATACGGTCCATGGTTCTTTCCTAATTATTCTGTTTTTTTTCTCACCAACTTTTTGAGAGTTGGTGTTGCCCGTGCTTTTGCATGACCTTTTTTCTTTTTAAACTTGTCCACTGGACCTAGTCTGAACTACCTGTATAGTCTGAACCTGCCTGTATGCCAATGACTCTCAAACAGGAGTCTGCAGGCTACTGTTATTGGACAAACTAGGACTTTGTTTGGGCAAGAGCCATTCAAGACTATGGGAATTAACAGTTAGAGAGCAATAAACATCTTCCTCTAACATTTAGAATACATGATTTACTTAAATGATATAATATGAACATTCATATACTGTGACCATTTTTTTAAGAGAGAAATTTGATATGGGGCATTTCACCCATAGATTCTGTTAAACTAGATATGTCAGATAGTTTCATAGAATAGACAGAATCTGTTTAGTGCTGTACACAAGTCTTCATCACTTCTTTTTGAGAATGTGGCAGTAGATAACTAAGCACTTTCCTGACTTCAAATTGTGTCCCCTTGAATCTCCTTCTAGCTTCCAGCAGAGTGCTCTATCTAAAATACAATTTTCATACCTTTCCCCAGGGAGAGGTCAGTCCTATTGAGGCATAGCCAGTTGGGGAAGAATACCTCTGTGCCTTAAAATACAATTTTCACCTTGCTTAAAACCCTTCAAAGGATCCTATCACTTTCAGGGTGAAGTCTAAGTTACTCTCCTTGGTATCAAGGGCCTTGGTTATCTGGAGATTGCCACCCTCTCCAAACTTGGCTCTTCTCCTTCTAAACCTACTGTGACCATTTCATTTCTAGAACACGTCCTGTGGTTGGCAGAATAAGGCCCCTTCCCCAATCCCAAGATGTCCACATCATAATCCCTATTATGTGTACATATGTTATTTTTTATGGTAAATGGGACTTGGCAGATACGGACTTTAAGATGAGGGCATTATTGTGGATTATCTGACTGAGTCCGGTCTAATCACATGAGTCCTTCAGAGCAGAGAATGTTTCTTGGCTGAGTTAGGGAATGAAATGGAAGAAGAAGGAAAGCTGAAAGTGTGAGAAGGATTTGACCTGCCAGAGGAAGTGGACCTCAAGACAAGAAATAAGGGCTGCTTCTAGAAGCTGGAATAGGAAGAGAACCAGATACTCCCCTAGAGCTTCCAGAAAAGAATGCAGTCCTATCAACACCTTGATGTTAGCCCTTCAAGACCCGTATTGGACATCTCGCCTACAGAATATAATAAATTTGTGTTGTTTAAACCACCAAGTTTATGGTAATTGGTTATGAGAGCAGTAGAAAACAAATACCATCTCATACTATTTCTTTGTGTGTTGTATTGCCCTAGCTTCAATTTCTCTCTTCTGTCCACTTCGAGAATTCTTGTTCTTCTTTTGAAACATCTCAGTCAGCCTCTGTGGCCGACTTTCATTTCCAGGCAGATTACTTCTTTCTCTCTACAGCTTCTTTAAATTTAGATGCATATCTTATTGTACACATGGTAAACTATTATCAACATATGTTTAAATATGTTGCTCCTGTTAGGCTGTGTAATCCCTGATGATAGAAATCTAGGGTGTTCATCTCTAAGCCCCAGCACATAGCTTGGTATCTTATAAGTACTTGGTAATATTCTTCACACTGTGTTGACTTAAGCTTATCTTAAAACCAATGATGTGGCTGTAAGAACGCTTGTTCATTCATTCACTTCCACTCCAGCTTTCCCATCAGAGGGGGCAGGTGTAAAAGGAGGACAAGAGCAGGTAACTTGGCCTCAACACAAAACTTCAAAGAGTAGAGAGTGTGCCATACAACACAGGCTGCCTCACCCACAGCTCCCCTTCTCCCTTCTGTGTGGTTGGCAGAGCTCACAGGATGAGCAGAGAGCTCTGGGACTGTTTCCCACAGCTGTCTTGTTCCTCCTTTGGTGGCCGACCACAGGAATGCGGGGGAGGCCACAAGTGGCAAACAGAGCCTCCCAGAGTTAAGGTATCAAATGCAGTGGACATTGTGGGTGAGTAATGCAGGTGGCCTAGCTCTGGGTAAGATTTAAAGTTAAGTTACAATAATTTTAAGATAATATGCACAGCCAAATAAATAAAAAGCGGTCTAAGCACATACATGCTGAGTGGCATTCCTTTAAAATACATTTGTCCCAGTGAAACTGCAGTTGCTTGGAATTTTAACAATCATTTATCCTTTGTTTAAATGATTTCCCCCCTACTTCCAAAGATCATGGGAAAAGATGATGGCAGGTTGGAGTGGCTGTGAGCCCAGGAGGCAGGAAATGAGCCAGATTAAAACCCAGATTCCTCTTTCCGAACTTCAAAGGGCAAACTAGTGGTTAAGAGTAAAGAAGCTAACTGGGCCAGAGTCCTGAGGGGTATTTACATGAGAGTCAGAACATAATGGAGTTAGGAAACAGAGTTAAAACCAGCAAAGACTAAAATCACAAAAACAGGAACTAGAAGAGTAGGGGTGGGGGCTGGAATGGCCGTGTGGGGCGGGGCAGGAAGAACGGGCGCTGCCTCTGGCTCTGACCAATCAGTTTTCATTCATTTAAATGCAGGGGCCCCACCTCTAGGGCACCTATACAGACCTAGAGTGCCTTTAGGCAGGGAGAGATCGAAACTGGAGCTGGGACCCGTCTCTCACACAAGGGTTACGAATGTATAAAAGATGGTCAGTTATTCATCTCACTATGCAGATGACAGAGGGCAGCCCCAGGAGCCATCGCTGTAAATGTGGGGGCGCCTGGAGCACAGTGGCTGGGTCCCTGGACCTGGCTGCACTCTGCTGCTGCTCCCACCTTTCAGGCTCCTCTTTGTGCTGAGGACGCCGCCCCTCTCACCTGGCTGGCAGCCAATTCCTCCAGCTCTGGGCTATGAGGCTACAGATAGAGGATTAGCCACTTCCCACAACAAAGAAACTTGGGACCTTTGGTGCCCACCTTCCTGTTTTTAAGATGCATTTGCCCACACTGCTCTTCCCGGTGCTCATAAATAACAGTGCATTTACCAGAGAGGAATCTGGGAAGCCCCGGTGCCAGCTGAGCATGCTCTGTGGCAGCTCCTCCACTTCCCCTTCTAGCAGGCAGACTGTGATGGACAGTGAAGCTTTTCACTGCTAGCCGAAGAAGTGTTCTTTTGAAAAGAACAAAAACCCAAAGTGACAGCCCGCAACTTCCTTATTGATACCATGAAGTGGAAACTCAGGAGCAGAATATGAGGATGTTTGAGTTGCATTCTTGCTAATCTCCTGGTAGGGGAGCTTTAAATCCTGCCAACATATTTGGGCAAGCCATTTAAATTTTATTCATTTTATCCCAAAGTATTTTAATCTTTTTGATTCTATTGTAAGTGGAGTTGTTTTTGCAGTTTCATCTTTGGATTGTTTATTTCTAGTGTGCAGAAGCCATTTGATTTTGATGAGTAAAATTATTAACCATGAAAATATAGGCCAATCCTTAAAACCTGCTGTAAGCTTTCCTATGTGTTCTACAGAAGTTTCTGTTAAGGCAGAATATCTCCCACTCTTTTATTCACTTGATACAGCCCAGATATCTAGAACCTGCTGAACAGTAGAAATATTTTATAGTGATGTTACTATAGCTCAAACATTCCTCAATTAGAGTGCTTATCTTTAATGCTGAAATCATGCTCAGATGCCTGTCCACCAGTTGGGAAGCTGTCTGAAGGTGGAAATCATTGTGATGTCTCAAGAACCTAGCACACAGCAGGTGCTCAGGACATGCCTCAAGAATCCATCAGCATCTGGCAGATGGGGGTGTGGCATGAAAGGCTGCACATATCAGTAAAATTATTAACCATGAAAATAGAGGGCAATCCTTAAAACTTGCTGTTTTATCTCAATATATGACCTGTCCTTTCCATATATACATGCGAATTGGGCCAAAAGGATAAAGGACATCACTGAAATAATATAAAAAAGTCAATCTAGAAGGAACACCGACAGCCTGAAGGGTGTGTGTGCATGTGGGCGTGTGTATAAAAGTTAAGAGGATATAAACTGTTATTATTTGTGGAAGGTTTATGGATTGGTTGATTGTATGTGGAATGCACACTCCCCATAAGGCTGGAATGAAATATTAGCCTTTGAATAGAAAAACTGTCAAACATTTTCTTCTGACAGCTTGTCACTGGGGGAAAGTCCTCAACTCAACCTGATCTACTTCCAAGGATGCGTAGCTCAGCCCATAATTACTCAGACTCTGTAGACTGTTAGGTCAAATTTAAGTACCAGAAATATTAAAATCCATGAATAAAGCATAAAATTCAATACCTGAAAGTTTGAA
Source organism: Aepyceros melampus (assembly GCA_006408695.1). Lineage (NCBI taxonomy): Eukaryota > Metazoa > Chordata > Mammalia > Artiodactyla > Bovidae > Aepyceros > Aepyceros melampus. Next base: position 22,237 of record SJXQ01004314.1, read on the forward strand.
TCCTAACAAAAACTCTTTAAAGGGAAAGATAATAGAATTTTTATACCTTAATGTCTATTATAATGTGTTACACTCAAACTGAAAGTTAGATCCTCAGAATCTTTTGTTATGTACTTATATGAACCAATTAGTCACTTTATAGATTTCTTGAAATGCTATAACTTGAATGGAAACCAATGGATAGCAATTGCTCATGGTAATTATAAAACAGCCTATTCTAGGATTTCCTCGGAAAAGGGTGGAATATTCAGAAATTAACACAGTTTGCCAAGAAGTCTGTTTTTCTACATTTGAAGACATAGTTTTTAGTTTTGAAAAAAGAAGAGAAAACCTATAATGTCACCAAGTATGATTTTAAAACTTTTTCACTTGATACCAACTTTGATACCCAAGCAAAGTAAAATAAAAATACATGAAAAAAAGTTTAAAAAGTAGATTTTAACAAACATTTCACCAACCACAGCTGTTTCTAGTTCACTAAGTCAGTGATTACAAAATATTTTAATGTGCTTTCTGGCAAACATGAAGAGCCTCATTTCATGGAAATGCCACATTTCCAGTTATCCTTGATAGGTTGTAAAATTTAGGGACTGGTAACTATTTCCACATATTTCTTAATCAGGAAAAGTAGGTAAGATACTGCCTATATCTCTTACAATATGTGAGATGGACCTTAATCCATGTCACAGCAGTGTGTTTTACTCCAAATATTGCAAACTAGCAGTCCAAGTGGTGTTAGTGGTAAAACTTCCACCTGCTAATTCAGGAAACGTAAGAGACTCAGCTTCAATCCCTGGGTGGGAAGATCCCCTGGAGAAGGAAATGGCAACCCACTCCAGTATTCTTGCCTGGAGAATCCCATGGACAGAGGAGCCAGCTGGGCTACAGTTCATAGGGTTGCATAGAGTCAGACATGCCTGAAGCAACTTTCAGTTCAGTTCAGTTCAGTCTAGTCGCTCAGAGTTTAGCACAGAGCATTCAAAAGTATAAATCTGCAGATATTTTAGTATGTACAGTTTTTAAAATTAGAAAATTAGCTGGTAGCATCTAAAAACTTGTAGATTTTGCCATAAAAACTGAATTTCCAGCTTCTCTTAAAAAACTTTAGATTTGATGACACTGGATTCATATTCTAACATTACAATAATCAATTGGCATTTAGCAGAGACTGACTTTCAGAAGTAATAATAGAGGTTTCCCCCTTTTGAAAGGAGCCCAGTCTACCCTACTCTTTCAATGTATGTACAATGTACTAACACCCAGGCTGTTTCACTTGTTACCTTTACAGACCTGTAGTAGTAGGCATTTACCATTGGAACGCTGCTTTGTTTCATGTTTTATTAATACACATACACAAACACACATAACCATATCATCTGAAGTTTAAAACTTAATGCTTTAAAATTTCTGAGATTTTCTTACTGTTTTTCCATTTTAGTTTCTGATAATTTTATGAAAAGATTAAATAAACATGATTCTGATACTTTTGACTAACATTTTAAAAATATTCAAATTGGGATATTTTATTATTTGGATATTGAAATATATTTTATTCAGTTTATTAAAACTTTATACACCATGGAAAAAAGCTAAAAAGGTTCTGAGGAGAATGTGGAAAAAAATGTGTCAATTGGCTCAATTTTGGAGGAGGGGGCTGAAAAACAAGAAACATTCAGTTAAAATAAAGAGTTTTCCTTATCTACAAACATTATCCTAGCAGCTAAGGATCTTTTTGGCTTTGTACATTATAAGCTTTGACAAAATAGTAAATTATAATTTGTAAGAAAGTTGCAGATAAATTCTGAACAACTTACCCTAGCATTATCATTTTAGTTGAGGTTTGAGCCAAATAAGAAGTAAACACTGAGTAATGTAGTCAAATGAGAAAATTATTTCCAGGCAAGTCAAGCAGTGGAACCCTAGGGATTCTAAGAGGGGTGTCTTTGGGACAAAAATATAGATTCAGAAAGAGCATGCTGCTGCTGCTGCTGCTAAGTCGCTTCAGTCATGTCTGACTCTGTGTGACCCTATAGACGGCAACCCACCCCATCCCTGGGATTTGAAAGAGCATAATTTATGACTTATGAAAGACTGAAAATTCCATTAAGTTAGGGACCATGCTCATCTTTCCCATCACTATGTTTCCAAGGTCTAGTTCATATGGAACTCACAAATACATGCTGAGTAAGTGAAAGGAAACATACATGCGAGTGCTTAGCAAATAGCAGTTATTCAATAAGTATTTATTAAATAAATGGGTAAATCATCAAATGAATTTATTCAATAAATATTAATATTTATGAAATAGAACCATACCATAGTGAAAGTCGCTCAGTTGTGTCTGACTCTTTGCAACCCCATGGACTATGCAGTCCATGGAATTCTCCAGGCCAGAATACTGGACTGGGTGGCCTTTCCCTTCTCCAGGGGATCTTCCCAACCCAGGGATCGAATCCAGGTCTCCTGCATTGCAGGCAGATTCTCTACCAGCTGAGCCACAAGGAGAGCCCAAGAATACTGATGAAAATATACAAAAAGTACAAATTAATAATTCTTCTTTTTGACATTTTTTATCGGGAGATTGTTATGTACTATGTTAGGTGCTGTGTGTATGTTATTTAGTCATCACAATCACCCTATGAAATAAATATTCCTATCTAAAATTAAAAAACAAAACTGAAGATGCTTGAGAAACTTGAACAAGGTCACAAAGCTCTTAGGAGGCTTTGTAGGATCCTATTCTGTTACTCATTTTTAAGTGAATTAGAGAAGCTCAGGAATAAGTAGCATAATCTTGCTGATAGCATGGAGATAGTGTGAAACACATCTAGAGAACTAAAGGTGTACAGGTTGGCAGACATAAAAGACCAGGTAGGGGTGGGTGATATTTATAGAAGACAGTGTGCCAAACTGATCCTGTGAGGACGGGTGAGGGGAGGACTATGGTATCAGCTAATTTGAAATCACTTACAGTGTGAAACCAAACAACAGTCAAAAATAATTATAAAAAAGGAGAAATGCTATTATGCAATGGTATCAATATAAAGGTAACTATTATAACAAAAGCACAAGCCTTCCTAAAATCCAGGTGCTCTACTATGTATAAAGAGAGGCATTAATAAATATAAAGGACAAATAAACCTTAAAATAGAATTATACTGTAAGAAGAGAAAACAGGCTAGGGCTAGTGATAGAAGCAATAATTATTTGAATACTTTGTTTTATAGATATGATTTAGAGCAGTATAGTACCTTAATTATAAAATTAAAATCATTTCCTAAAAGCTGAAAACAGAATAAATCAAACATAACTATGTTTCCAGTTGTTTCATAACTGCATAATAACTTTCAAAATTATGTAAAACAGAGAAATATGAACTGACTGGATAGCTAATATATCAACTAATTTTTCTTAGTTGAGGAAATATGATAATGGCATCATGGTTACATTTTAAGGGAATTTTTGTCTTTTAAAGACACATAATGAAATATTTATGAACAAAATTGCTTTGATATTAGGGATTTGCTTTACAGTAATCAGCAGTTCAGTGATATGGGAAATGAGTGAGGGATGAATTGATGATTGCTGAAGCTAAGTTTTGGGCTCTTGGGGGTTCCTATATTATTTTCTTTACTTTAATGTAGGTTTGGAAATTTTCTTTAAAAGGTTATATATATTTGTTGATAATCAGAAGTATCAGAATTTAGATATCCAAGAGTGTTGACCTAAAATACTTTAAAGGCCATTAATTTATTTCAGTAATATTATAGTTTATATATATATACATATATATATATATAAAATTATATATTATGAGCTTCCCTGGTATCCTATGTAATTATATCTTATAATGATCAAAGTTATATATATATTTAATCATCCATATAGTCAACATTGGGCTTCCCTGGTAGCTCAGATGTTTAAGGAATCTGCCTGCAGTGCTGGAGACCTATACCACAGAATCAGAATCTACTATATTGACTAGTTTAAAAAGAAAGCATAAAGGAACAAAATTTCCTAGAACATATTACAAAGATATTTTGAATACGTTCTGATATTCTTATCAAACTTAGAGACTACATTTTATTCTACAGAGGAAAAGAGATACAACATTGATTGGTATTTCATCAAAGTGGTTATTTATTTTTTACAGAGAATACCCTTATTTTGAGCATTTTGAGAAGTGCTGTGTATTTTGAGAACAGTAGATGAATGTAATTAATATATAGATGAATAAAATATTAGTTATAATTGCAAAGAAATCTGTGGAAAATCTGAAAATCTAAATGATAGTGTTTAGATTGTGCATAATAACAATGTATGCCAGAAAAGTACACTAGGAGCCTGGAATATGTTATCTCAATTAATCTTCTGATAATCCTATGAAATAAGTATGTGTCAGAGAGCCTGTGTTCTAAGGAGAGGAGCAAGGGTTCAAATTCATGGTGACTTCAGGGTTCATCCTCTTTTCACTATTCTACTCTGTCTCCTGCCATGTTGGCTAGAATCAGACAACAACAGTTACAGACTTAGTACTAACTATTGAGAATTTATTATCCCTTAAGCAGTAATTTCAAACAAATAGCTGGCACCATATTTTAATTGTGGAACTCTAGAAGAATTCCCATTAAAATCAGAAATAAGGCAGGGAAAAGTGATAGGTATGAATCATTAAATATAAATCAGAAAATATATACCAATGCATTTAGATAGAAAATGATGTGTATATATGGCAAAGACAGAGAAATAGTCATTACTTGCAGCTGATATAAATGCCTACATGAAAAATAATTTTATAATGCAGTAAAGTAACCATTTATAAAATAAATTTATAAAAATATAGGTTTCCAAATTAATCAGACTAAGAAGTTTTAAAACATATTGAAGAGAGATCTGATTCATAACAACAATAGGAAAGATTAAAAAAAATATGGAAATACGTTTAACAAGAAATGTGAAAGTTCTATACAGAAAACTATACAAAAGTGTATAAGGAAATGTAAAAGAAGATTGGAACAAATGTCCCAGGCTGATATCTTTTTTAAAAGGCCAGTTATCCCCAAATTAGTCACTAGAATTTTTGGAACTTAAATGCCCACTCCTAGGTATATACCCTGAGGAAATCAAAATTGAAAAAGGCACATGCACCCCAATGTTCATTGCAGCACTATTTACAATAGCTAGAACATCGAAGCAACCTAGATGTCCATTGACAGATGAATGGATAAAGAAGCTGTGGTACATATATACAATATAATACTACTCAGCCCTAAAAAGAAATGCACTGAAGAGTCAATTCTTAAGAGATGGACAAACCTAGAGCCTATTATACAGGGTGAACTAAGTCAAAATGAGAAATATAAATATCAAATACTGACACATATATATGGAACCTAAAAACATGGTACTGATGAATTTATTTTCACGGCAGCAATGGAGAAAGAGACATAGAGAACAGACCTATGGACATGGCGAGAGGGAAGGAGAGAGAAACATGGAAAGTTACAATACCATATGTAAAATAGATAGCCAGTGGGAATTTGCTGTGTGACTCAAGGAACTCACACAGGGGCTCTGTGACTGGCTGGAAGGCTGGGATGGGGAGGGAGCAAGGAGGGAGGTTCAGAAGGGAGGGGACATGGGTGTACCTATGGCTGATTCTTGTTGATGTATTTCAGAAAGTCACAAAATTCTGTAAAGCAATTATCCTTCAATTAAAAAAATTTTTTTAAAGAATGCCCTAAAAAAGATTGTAAAGTACCATTAGAATAATAAGTTATTTAAATTTTTATAAAAGGAGGACTTTTAAGTGTGCCTTTTCCCTTTCAGATTTAAGATGCATTCTAGGTCTATGGTATTTAAATAGTAGCACAGCACCAGAATAGGAGCCATATCAATGTAAAGAGGAACATTTTGCTTATGAATAGGTTCAGGTCACTGCAAGGAAAAGGTGGAATTCATTAACACATTGTGTTGTAAGAACTAATCAAATATTTTGGGGAAAGATATAGCTAGGCTTCTATCTCACACTTTAAAACAAATCCTAGAGTAATAAAATTAAAACATAAAAATTAAAACCATAAAAATAATAGAAAATACACATGGCCTTTAGATGATTGTTGTATTATGAAGGAATCATAAGGAAAATATTAATAGATATAAAAATGAAACATCTAAAGACTTCCATATATTTAATTACCACAACTGAAATTCAAATGTCAAAGTTGAAAAAAGTATGCAAATATTCGACATACAAATGGTTAATAATACAAATTTACTTAAAAAAGAACAAATAAGGTTTTACAATTAAAAGAAAAATATCATGTTAGAAGAATGAAGATTATGAAAATATAAGCCACTTTCCCAAATGATTAATAATTATATGAAAAATTGCCTAATTATACAAACCCTGTGACAAGACAATTCTACTCCTTGATAAATGCCCACAGACGTACATGCACAAGTACACCAAGAGACAAGAATGTTGAAGTTGCATTGTTAGTAATATATGAAAATTGGAAACAAGCACTGGCAATATATTGGATAAATAATATTGGTATAACCATGCAGTGGAAATAGACATGCGAAAATACAAATGATTCTCATAAATTTAACATGGAGTGAAATACTAAATGCAAAATAATTTATAGGATTCTGTTTACATCAGATTTAAAAGTGGGTAAAACAAAAGTATGGTGATTAGGGATTCATGCTGAGGTGGTACAAATGTTAAGAACAAAAAGAAAGTATTATAAAAGTCAGGACAGTGGCTACTACAGGGTAAGTGACAGAGTAGGAGGGGAATTTGGGGAGCTGGCGGGATTTTTTTTTTTGCCTTGGATGGTGGTTGAGTATTTGATTTGAATTGTATCTCTATATTTTGGACAGTTTATGTACACTTCAAACTTTTAAGAGATTAAAATCTATGTAGAGATGGTCTAATTTTTTTTAAAGTTACACACACACACACACACACACACATATTTAGAAAGGTGATTTGAAATATCTGAAAATGTTAATAAAAGTAGCATTACACTGTACTCAACAACAACAACCAAGAATCCAAAATGGACAAAGGATCTAAATAGACATTTCTCCAAAGAAGAATACAAATGGTCAATAAGCACTCAATATCACTGATCACAAAATCAGAATGAGATACCCCTTCATATCCAATAGGATTGGTTGGTTGGTTGGTTGGTTGGTGAAGTCGCTCAGTCTTGTCCGACTCTTTGCGACCCCGTGGACTGTAATGTACTAGGCTTCTCCGTGCATGGGATTCTCCAGGCAAAAATACTGGAGTGGATTGCCATTTCCTTCTCCAGGGGATCTTCCCGACCCAGGGATCGAACTCGGGTCTCCTGCATTGGAGGCAGACGCTTTAACCTCTGAGCCACCAGGGAAGCTATATCCAATAGGATAGCCATTATCAAAAGAACAGAAAATAACAACTATTGGCAAGAGCGTGGAGGAATTGGAACACCTATGCATGGGTGATCAGAATAAAATATGGGACAACCTGATGTGGAAAACAGTATGGCAGTTCCTCAAAAAGTTAGAAACAACCCAAATGTCCATCAACATATGGGTAGATAAGATGTATAAATATAGTGGAATATTCGGTTCAGTTCAGTCGCTCAGTCATGAACCGCAACATCCCAGCCCTCCCTGTCCATCACTGACTCACGGAGTTCACTCAGACTCATGTCCATTGAGTCGGTGATGCCAATCTAACCATCTCATCCCCTGTCGTCCCCTACTCTTCCTGCCTTCAATCTTTCCCAACATCAGGGTCTTTAGCAATGAGTCAGCTCTTCGCATCAGTTCAGTTCAGTTCAGTTCAGTCGCGCAGTCTGTCGGACTCTTTGCGACCCTGGACCTTTGTTGGCAAAGTAATGTCTCTGCTTTTTAATATGCTGTTTAAGTTGGTCATAACTTTCCTTTCAAGGAGTAAGGGTCTTTTAATTTCATGGAGTAATCACCATCTGCAGTGATTTTGGAGCCCAAAAAGTAGTCAGCCACTGTTTCCCCATCTATTTCCCATGAAGTGATGGGACCGGATGCCATGATCTTTGTTTTCTGAATGTTGAGCTTTAAGCCAACCTTTTCACTCTCCTCTTTCACTTTCATCAAGAGGCTCTTTAGTTCCTCTTCACTTTCTACCATAAGGGTGGTGTCATCTGCATATCTGAGGTTATTGATATTTCTCCCAGCAATCTTGATTCCAGCTTGTGTTTCTTCCAGCCCAGCGTTTCTCATGATGCACTCTGCATAGAAGTTAAATAAGCAGGGTGACAATATACAGCCTTGACGTACTCCTTTTCCTATTTGGAACCAATCAGTTGTTGCATGTCCAGTTCTAACTGTTGCTTCCTGGCCTGCATACAGATTTCTCAAGAGGCAGGTCAGGTGCTCTGGTATTCCCATCTCTTTCAGAATTTTCCACAGTTTATTGTGATCCACACAAAGACTTTGGCATAGTCAATAAAGAGAAACAGATGTTTTTATGGAACTCTCTTGCTTTTTCTATCATCCAGGGAATGTTGGCAATTTGATCTCTGGTTCCTCTGCCTTTTCTAAAACCAGCTTGAACATCTGGAAGCTCACGGTTCACATATTGCTGAAACCTGGCTTGGAAATTTTGAGCATCACTTTACTAAATGTGAGATGAGTACAATTGTGCAGTAGTCTGAGCATTCTTTGGCATTGCCTTTCTTTGGAATTGGAATGAAAACTGACCATTTCCAGTCCTGTGGCCACTGCTGAGTTTTCCAAATTTGCTGATATATTGAGTGCAGCACGTTCACAGCATCATCTTTCAGGATTTGAAATAGCTCCACTGGAATTCCATCACCTCCACTAGCTTTGTTCGTAGTGATGCTTCCTAAGGCCCAGTTGACTTCACATTCCAAGATGTCTGGCTCTAGATGAGTGATCACACCATCGTGATTATCTGGGTCATAAAGCTCTTTTTTGTACAGTTCTTCCATGTATTCTTGCCACCTCTTCTTAATATCTTTTGCTTCTGTTAGGTCCATACCATTTCTGTCCTTTATTGAGCCCATCTTTGCATGAAACATTCCCTTGGTATCTCTAATTGTCTTGGAGAGATATCTAGTCTTTCCCATTCTATTGTTTTCCTCTATTTCTTTGCATTGACCGCTGAGGAAGGCTTTCTTATCTCTCCTTGCTATTCTTTGGAACTCTGCATTCAAATGGGAATATCTTCCCTTTTCTCCTTTGCTTTTGGCTTCTCTTCTTTTCACAGCTATTTGTAAGGCCTCCTCAGACAGCCATTTTGCTCTTTTTCATTTCTTTTTCTTGGAGATGATCTTGATCCCTGTCTCCTGTACAATGTCATGAACCTCCATCCATAGTTCATTATGCACTCTATCAGTTCTAATCCCTTGAATCTATTTGTCACTTCCACTGTATAATCAAAAGGGATTTGATTTAGGTCATACATGAATGGTCTAGTGGTTTTTCCCACTTTCTTCAATTTAAGTGGAATATTATTCAACCTTAAAAAGGAACTATATTATGATACATCCTATACCATGAACAGACCTTAAAGACATTATACTGAGATAAGCCAGATGTAAAGGGACAAATATTGTATGATTCCAGTCATATGAGGTAGCTAGAATATTCACATCCATGAAACAGAAAGTAGAACAGTGGTTACCAGGAACAGGGCAGCAGAGAAGGGAGGTTTATTCTTTAACGAGTACTGAGTTTCAGTATGAGATGATGAAAAGATCTGGATATAGATGGTGGTAATGGTTGTATGGTAATGTGACTGTATTTAATGCCACTGAACTGTACACTTTATGATTAAAATACTGAATTCCATGTTATGAATATTTTACCACAATAAAAAGTGATAGGAAAAAAAAGATTTAAAAAAAGAAAAAAGAATGGTGGGGATGTAGATGTCATATACATTTCTACATTTTCTTTTTTTCACTTATTGAGGTATAGTAACAGATGATTTATAGTATCATGTTAGTTTCAAGTGTTCAACATAGTGATTCAAACTTTTATAGATTATGCTCCATTTAAGATTATAGGATATTGGCTGTATTCCCTGTGCTTTATGATACACCCTTGTAGCTTATTTATTTTATACATAGTAGTTTGCCACTCTTAGACCCCTACCCTATCTTTCCCCTCCCCTTTTCCCTCTCCCCACTGATAACCAATAGTTTGTTTTCTTTTTGTGAGTTTGTTCCTGTTTTGTTACATTTGTTCATTTCATTCTTTTTGTTAGATTCCATGTGGAGGAAATGCTTTCAGCTCTTCACCCGTGAATATGATGTTAGCTGTGGGATTATCATATATGACCCTTATTATGTTAAGGTATGTTTTATCTATATTCATTTTCTGGAGAGTTTTATCATAAATGGATGTTGAATTTTGTCATATACTTTTTCTACATCTATTGAGATGGTCATATGATTTTTATTCTTCTATTTGTTAATATGGCATAGCACATTGATTTGCAGATATTGAATCATCCTTGTATCCCTGAGCTAAATCTCTCTTGATCATGGTATATGATCCTTTTAATATATTGTTGAAATTGAGTTGCTAATATTTTGTTGAGAACTTTTGCATCTATATTTGTAATTGACGTGTGTATGTGTTGTTATTGATATTGGCCTCTAATATTCTTTTTGCAGATTTTTGTGTAATTTTCTTATCTTTGTGGGAATTTTGTTTCAGGATGATGCTGGCATTGTAGAATGAGTTGGAAGTATTCCTTCCTCTGTAATAATTAGGGACAGTTTGAGAGGGATAGGTGTTAACTCTTCTCTAAATATTTGGTATAATTCACCTGTGAAGCCAAGTGGTCCTGGACTTTTGTTTCTCGGGAGGTTTTTAAAAATATCATTTATTTACTTATGGTTGCACTGTCTGTGTTGCTGTTCTCAGGCCTTCTCTAGTTGCAGCAAGTGGGGGCTGCTCTTTGTTGCAGCCTGCGAGCTTCTCATTGTGGCTTCTCCTGTTGCAGAGCACAGGCTCTAGGGTGTGGGCTTTAGTAGCTGCGGCACGTGCCTCAGTAGTTGTGGCTTGTGGGTCTTAGAGTGCAGCCTCAGTAGTTGTGGTGCACGAGCTTAGTTGTTCTGTGGCATGTGGAATCTTCCTGGACCAGGGATCCAACCCATGTTCCTTGAATTGCCAGGCAGAATTACCCACTATACCACCTGGGAAGTCCTGTTGGGAGTTTTTCAATTATTAATTCAATTGCATTACTTCTAACTGGTCTGGTCATATTTTCTCTTCCTTCCTATTTCAGTCTTGGTAGATTGTACATTTATAGGAATTCATCTATTTCTTCTCGGCTGTCCACTTTATTGGTATATAATTGTTCTTAGTAATCGCTAATGCCTCTCTGTATGTCCGTGGTGTTGGTTGTAACTTCTCCTTCTTCATTACTGATTTTATTGTTTTGGGCCCCTTTTTTTTCTTGATGAGTCTGGCTAAAGGTTTATCAATTTTGTTTATCTTTTCAAAGAACTATTAGTTTCCTTGATCTTTTCTATTTTTTAAGTCTCTATTTCACTTATTTATGCTCTCATCTTTATGAGTTCTTTTCTATTACTAACTTTGGGTTTTGTTCCTTTAAATGTAAGGTTCTAGTTATTTTATGTATAAGGTTAGGTTGTTTGAGATTTTTATTGCTTCCTGAGAATTTCTGTATTTCTAATTTTTAAAATAATGAACAAGCATTACATTTATAATCAGAAAATTTTTCTATGAAAAGAGATTTAAAAACATTTTTTTTCACATGTCTTCTAGAATGTAGCTCTGGGCAGGGTGAGGGATAATATGTCTTAAAAATTATTATTCTAAGAACTTATATTCTAAGCCAAACAACACAAACAAGCATATAAAACCAATGGAAAATTGTAGCAATGGATTATGTTTTATATAATTAAACATTGTAGCAATGGATTATGAATTACATACATATGTATATATAACATATACATAAAAGTATAAGAGAAATTGAATCATATAGCAAGACATGTGAATAGCTCATTTGGTAACTCCCAGTTATTTTGAAATATAAGGAAACTATTGCTTTCTAAAACCCCAGAAGCATTTAACGAGGAAAGTTTTAATATGGGTGGACTTTATTTTTGTAGCATGTTTTTATAGTCTAGCTACAAACTAAGGGTACAGTAGAGATCAGTTTAGAGTAGATGGTGTGGAATTGGGAGACTTCAGCAGCCTTGGTCAAGCGTGGGCAGGACATTTAGTTGTTTTGAGACCTCCTTGCTCATCTGTAAAATGAAGCGGCTGGTCTTGATAACATGTAATGTCATTTCCTGAAGTTTTACGGCACTAGAAAAGTGTGAAATAGTTGTTTAACATTAAAATTCATTTAATAAACTAAATGCAGTTTGTTTTAGATATTTTATATTAATTACTGGAATATATATCTAGTATTTTCAACTTCCACCTGATAATGTTATTATTCTGTTGGCTATAGTACTGGTATTTTAAAATATGAAAAATTCAAGAAATCACAGTGAATTAAACTGTTATGAAAGCAAATAGCTCCACAGTAAAACTCCATTAAACATTGGAAATTGGGTATGTTTGCTAAAAATTTACATTGTTTGTAAAGTAAAGCTGTTTGGAACTTCTATGTCATAAAAGTTTATTCAACTTCATTTATATCAATGTAATAATACAATCTGAAGCAATTATTAACAAACTGACCACTGTCAAAATGATGGATAAAGCATTTATCTTTGATGTCCTAATGCTTGGATGCAGTCATGTCTTCTAACTCTGTTCTCTCAATATCTGGAAAAGAAATCCTATAAAATTAGCTTTACATATGGACTTAATATCTTCTTTAAACAAAATACTCTGGTAGAGACCCCACCATAATTCAATTTCTCTCCCTCTTTCCCCCTTAAGTCTCTTCTTTGTTTCTTTGTCATCTTTACCCCACCACCTTCATCTCTCTGGGCTCCACTACATTCCTCTGCACTATATTTCCATTTTCTGTGTTTGAGTGGGAATTAGCAGGAAAATTAGAGAATATGGGCCACATAATAAGCAGAAGAACTGTACAAAAAAGATCTTCACGACCCAGATAATCACGATGGTGTGATCACTCACCTAGAACCAGACATCTTGGAATGTGAAGTCAACTGGGCCTTAGGAAGCATCACTACAAACAAAGCTAGTGGAGGTGATGGAATTCCAGTGGAGCTATTTCAAATCCTGAAAGATGATGCTGTGAAAGTGCTGCACTCAATATGCCAGCAAATTTGGAAAACTCAGCAGTGGCCAAAGGACTGGAAATGGTCAGTTTTCATTCCAATTCCAAAGAAAGGCAATGCCAAAGAATGCACAAACTACCGCACAATTGCACTCATCTCACACGCTAGTAAAGTAATGCTCAAAATTCTCCAAGCCAGGCTTCAGCAATACGTGAACCATGAACTTCCTGATGTTCAAGCTGGTTTTAGAAAAGGCAGAGGAACCAGAGATCAAATTGCCAACATCTGCTGGATCATGGAAAAAGCAAGAGAGTTCCAGAAAAACATCTCTTCCTGCTTTATTGACTATGCCAAAGCCTTTGACTGTGTGGATCACAATAAACTGTGGAAAATTCTGAAAGAGATGGGAATACCAGAGCACCTGACCTGCCTCTTGAGAAATCTGTATGCAGGCCAGGAAGCAACAGTTAGAACTGGACATGGAACAACAGACTGGTTCCAAAAGGAAAAGGAGTACGTCAAGGCTGTATATTGTCACCCTGCTAATTTAACTTATATGCAGAGTACATCATGAGAAATGCTGGACTGGAAGAAACACAAGCTGGAATCAAGATTGCTGGGAGAAATATCAATAATCTCAGATATGCAGATGACACCACCCTTATGGCAGAAAGTGAGGAGGAGCTAAAAAGCCTCTTGTTGAAAGTGAAAGAGGAGAGTGGAAAAGTTGGCTTGAAGCTCAACATTCAGAAAACGAAGATCATGGCATCTGGCCCCATCACTTCATGGGAAATAGATGGGGAAACAGTAGAAACAGTGTCAGACTTTGTTTTTTTGGGCTCCAAAATCACTGCAGATGGTGACTGCAGCCATGAAATTAAAAGGCGCTTACTCCTTGGAAGAAAAGTTATGACCAACCTAGATAGTATATTCAAAAGCAGAGACATTACTTTGCCGACTAAGGTCCGTCTAGTCAAGGCTATGGTTTTTCCTGTGGTCATGTATGGATGTGAGAGTTGGACTGTGAAGAAGGCTGAGCACCAAAGAATTGATGCTTTTGAACTGTGGTGTTGGAGAAGACTCTTGAGAGTCCCTTGGACTGCAAGGAGATCCAGCCAGTCCATTCTGAAGGAGATCAGCCCGGGGATTTCTTTGGAAGGAATGATGCTAAGGCTGAAACTCCAGTACTTTGGCCACCTCATGCGAAGAGTTGACTCATTGGAAAAGACTCTGATGCTGGGAAGGATTGAGGGCAGGAGGAGAAGGGGACGACAGAGGATGAGATGGCTGGATGGCATCACTGACTTGATGGACGTGAATCTGAGTGAGCTCCAGGAGATGGTGATGGACAGGGAGACCTGGCGTGCTGCAATTCATGGGGTCGCAAAGAGTCGGACACGACTGAGCAACTGAACTGAACTGAACTGAATAAGCAGCAGATGTTAGCCAGCTGTGGAGCAGGGAAGAAGAGCAACTTAAACTCAGCCTAGATTCTCCAAGTCAGGCTAAACCCCTCTTTTGGGTCTGCCTTAGAAAAGAGAAAAGTGAAACCCCTCAGTCCACATACTTGTAGTTGCTAAAGAACAACTTCTTCTTCCTCCATGCCCCTACTGTTTCAAAATGCAGAATCAAAGATAAAACAGGAGGGAAAAAATAGGGAAAACAGCATATATAAATGCAAAAAGTTTTAATATGTTTACCTTCTATGCCCTTATATTTTCAGTGCTACAACTGTATCTTTAATCTGTGCATTCTGCAGAATCCATACTTTATTGAATTAATAAACCCTATGCTCATTAGGGCTTCTCAGGTGGCGCTAGTGGTAAACAACCACCTGCCAATGCTGGAGACATAAGAGACGCAGGTTCAGTCCCTAGGTTGGGAAGATCCCCTGGAGGACGGCATGAAACACAACCCACTCCAGTATTTGTGCCTGGAGAAACGCATAGACAGAGGAGCCTGGCGGGCTATACAGCCCATAGGGTCCCAAAGGGTCGGACATGACTGAAGCAACTTAGCATGCACATGCTTACTAAAGTAAAATTTAGACCTAGGGAAGCTGTACATGCCATTTGTATAAAATATGGTTTTCTTTTTAAAATCCCTTTCATTCCAAATACTTGTTCTTCTCTGCTTTGTAAATGGATCATTTTGCAGTGGTAGCAGTTATGGAAGTGGGTTAAAATGCAGAGAAATAAGCCTAATAAAGAAAAGAGAAAGTTCTCTTCTTTGCCAGGCAGTGTATATCAAACATAGCCTTCATTATATACAGACACTGTGGAATCTTTGTGGTCTAATTTGAAAAGAATGACTCTAAAATTGGCCGTTTTCAGAGTTAGCGAAGGGAGAGGCCAATGCCATGGCATTGAGGGAGGGAGCTGAGAGGTGCAAAAGACCTTAGTGTGCTCTAATGACCCCCTCTCTAAGGCCAAACATACTGTCTTGGCCCAAGGCTGGCTCTGGTTTGAACTACTTTGCAGCTTAAAGCTCCGTGAAGTGAGAAATGGGTCTGTTTTTTCACTTTTGTCATCCCCAGGGTTAGTACTGGCACGACTCAATAAATGGAAAATAAGGACTCATTGAATGGAGGAATAACTGAAATGAAGTAGATCTTTATAATTTTCCATTGGAATTAATGATTTAATCAAAGGACCATCTGCACTTATAACTTTCTTTGCTATTACACGGCTTCTAATTAATAACATTTAGTCATAAACTATTACACCTGAAAAGGACCTTGAGCTCTCTAATCTGACCTCATATTACAGATGAGGAAAAGTGACAAGAAAGTGGGAGTTTGCTCACTAAGATCATGGGTTTCTGAACTACCACCCTAAGTCTCTTTTCACCCTGTCATGTCATGATGTTTTTAAGATGATGATGGTAGTAAAAATGGAAACTTACTTTAAGCCTATGTTTATACCATAACTGACCACAACCTATGTATCTATTTTGTCATCTTTTTGTGCAACAACTGTTAAAGCTGAACTTTAATATATATAAAGTATCAAAACATATGCCATATCATTTATACATGTAAACATGATTGAAATAAATACACAAGCAGAGGAAACTGTGGTAAATAATGGTGGACACTTTAAAATAAGCAAAAGAAGAGCCAAGCAGTTTTACATTTGTTGATAATGATCAAGAAATGGTTTCTTATACTCTGAAAATTTTCACTTCAAACAACAGGATATGACTGAAATCATAGACAACATCAAGCCAACAGCAGAGGAAGAAACTCAGTAAGATAGACTATATCTCAGAATGCTATAGTTTGAATCATGCTTAAAAAGATTTATTTAGAAGAACTTGGATGATACATTATTGGTGTGTTCAAATGTTTACTATTAAATTACTACATTTACTCCATTTCATAGATTTTCTTTAGTTACTAGCACAGTGGAAATCAGCTTAAACTGAACATTTATTGAGAATTCATATATGAGATGTATTTCACAAGATAAACTTGAGTCTTTTAAAAACAAGTTTTGAAGAAGATAAAGAACAAGCATTCAAAAGATATACATTCAACATGAAATTATTCAAGTGGCATGGAATTAGTTAATAGTTTTGCTTTTCCATAATAATTTAATTGTTTAAGATGCACACTGTATTTATGAATGAACTGAAACAAATTCCTAAGCTAAATTTTATTATTCAGTTTAAATTTATATAACTATATAATATAAATGATATTGCATGATATTATGTACAATTATATAAAATATAATTAGACATATGTAAGGACTGATGCTGAAGCTGAAATTCCAATACTTTGGCCACCTCATGAGAAGAGTTGACTCATTGGAAAGACCCGGATGCTGCGAGGGATTGGGGGCAGGAGGAGAAGAGGATGACAGAGGATGAGATGGCAGGATGGCATCACTGACTTGATGGACATGAGTTTGAGTAAGCTCCGGGAGTTGGTGATGGACAGGGAGGCCTGGCGTGCTGCGATTCATGGGGTTGCAGAGAGTCAGACACGACTGAGTGACTGAACTGAACTGAATATGTTATATATTACATAAATTCATATTTATATATTATCTTTAAATGCCTAGTAAAAACAAAACAAATAATACCCTGAGGAACACAAGTGATAAAGCAGATAAAACCAAATTAACACTTAACTTGAAATGGATATATAGACATTTCCAAGAATTTAAAGCCTTGGATTTTGTAACAATATACAGTGAATCTTAATTATTCATGTGCTGTGTGTTTGCAAATTTGCTTGCTTATTAGAATTTATTTGCAACCCCAAGATAATACCTGTGGGCTTTGGGGACCATTTGCAGACACGTGCAGGGCCGTGAAAAGTTTGAGTTGCCCAAAACGTACATTCCCAGCTAAGATCAGAGATCAACACTGCTGTCTTGTTTCAGCTCTCATACTGTAAAAAAGTGTTCTTTCTGTGGTCTAAATGCCATGTTTTTCAACATTTGTGTGTATTTTTTTTTTAATTGATGTTTTCACTATTTAAAATGGCACCTGAGCATAGTTCTGAGGTGCTATCAAGTGTTCCTCAGTGCAAGAAAGTCGTGATATACCTTAAGGAGAAAATACATGGGTTAGAAAAGCTTCCTCAGTCATGAATTATTGTTCTCTTGGTCATGAATTCTGTGTTAATGAATTAATAATATATGTTAAATAAGATGTCTTTAAACAGAATAAGGTTATGTATTGATCAGTTGACAAAAATATTATAACCAAAGAGGCTCACAGAGACCTAACCCTATATTTCCCCTAGGAGCAATGGTTTGGTATTTGCTAATTCAGTGTTTGTGGTGACTTCCAGTAGTCATGTATGGATGTGAGAGTTGGACTGTGGAGAAGACTGAGCGCAGAAGAATTGATGCTTTTGAACTGTGGTGTTGGAGAAGACTCTTGAGAGTCCCTTGGACTGCAAGGAGATCCAACCAGTCCATTCTGAAGGAGCTCAACCCTGGGATTTCTTTGGAAGGAATGATGCTTAAAACTGAAGCTCTAGTACTTTGGCCACCTCATGCGAAGAGTTGACTCACTGGAAAAGACTTTGATGCTGGGAGGGATTGGGGGCAGGAGGAGAATGGGATGACAGAGGATGAGATGGCTGGATGGCATCACTGACTTGATGGACATGAGTCTGAGTGAACTCCGGGAGTTGGTGATAGACAGGGAGGCCTGGTGTGCTTCGATTCATGGGGTTGCAAACAGTCGGATACAACTGAGTGACTGAACTGAACTGAACTGAGCTAGAAAACGTAACTACCATAAATTATGAGAAACAATGGGAAGACACACAAAAATACACCATTTCATTTTTTTAATGATTTCCTTCTTCAGTTCAGTTCAGTCGCTCAGTCGTGTCTGATTCTTTGCAACCCCATGAACCACAGCACGCCAGGCCTCCCTGTCCATCACCAAGTCCAGAGTCCACCCAAACCCATGTCCATTGAGTTGGTGATGCCATCCAGCCATCTCATCCTCTGTCATCCCATTCTCCTCCTGCCCTCAATCTTTCCCAGCATCAGGGTCTTTTCAAATGAGTCAGCTCTTCGCATGAGGTGGCCAAAGTATTGGAGTTTCAGCTTCAACATCAGTCTTTCCAGTGAACACCCAGGAATGTCTCCTTTAGGATGGACTGGTTGGATCTCCTTGTAGTCCAAGGGACTCTTGAGTCTTCTCCAACACCACAGTTCAAAAGCATTAATTCTTTTGTGCTCAGCTTTCTTTATAGTCCAACTCTCACATCCATACATGACCACTGGAAAAACCGTAGCCTTGACTAGACGGACCTTTGTTGGCAAAGTAACATCTCTGCTTTTTAATATGCTGTCTAAGTTGGTCATAACTTTCCTTCCAAGGAGTAAGTGTCTTTTAGTTTCATGGTTTCAATCACCATCCACAGTGATTTGAGGAATATAAAAGGAAACTCAAGATCAATCTCTAATACAAGATACAAAAATATATTTTGTTTCCTCATTGGTTATATGAAGATTTTTATGTCTCTGGAAATTTAGAAAAATGACAACAAAATTAGATGCCACACCCCATGGATATCTTGGATCCTCCATGATCCCCTTCTTGGTGTGGGATACACAGTAAAGAGATTTTGTTGATAAAGTATTGACAGATGGGCATTCCAAGACTCCCATGGAATATTCCAGTTTCATAAATTTCTAATCTGAGAATCCCTGGATACCCCCTTTAGTCTTATAAAGAGTGGACCTTTGGATATTTCTGTTGATCCAGAACCCCTCTAAGGACCCACATAGTGGATCTTTCATGGTAGGTCCATGCTGGAGGGATTCCTAGTCTAAATCATTTCATCTAAGCTAGTGTGAAGTACTTGCAAGATGTAACAAAGAACCTACCAAATGTTATTCTAGCTTGAACCAAAATCAGGCAATTCTTGATCTCTCTGTGGATTGCTGAAATCAGGCTTTTGTTTAAAGTTCTTTCCATGAGATATACAATGAACTTTTTAGGAGTATTAAGATAAACACTGTTTATTGTTGACATCTCAATTCAAGTAGTTTAAAAAGTGAAAGTTTTAATTTTTATCACGAAAGCATGCACTCCCTAAAGAACCATTTAATGAGTCAGAAACTACAAATATGTTACATTAATAGGTGTAATATCAACAAGGGATCTCAACATAACAAAAATAATAATTATTAAATTTACTTACCCCCTCTGATAAAAATAGAAACATAAAGGGTTTCTTTATTTAAACATAAACTGTATTAAGGGAAATGAAAATGTGCTTTTGGAATCTGATCCAGATACAGTAAATGCAGATCCCTTTTGAATATACTTTGCATAAGAAAAAGAAAAGTTTGAATATGTTGTGAGCATCGACTGATGAGAGCACTTTTCACATAGGGCTTATAAAAACATATCTTACTACTTTAAAATTCCAACATATATTGGTGTTGATTTGTTTAGATCTGAAAAACAAGCGGGCATAATGTGTCAGTTTTATGTTGAGAGTGGATAGAAGGTTCTGACTGCCATCATCAGTAGATGATTCTAGGAGTCAGGACAGGCTAAGCATGAGAAAGTCCAGAATGGTTTCCTAGCAAGAGGGAGAAGACAGAGAATCAAGGTCAGAGGGTGGGAATTTTGTGCAAGTTGAGGACAGGAAGTCAGCTCTTAAAGTTTTTGGTCATTTGATGGCTGATTCCTTGAAACCCTCTCCCCTGGTCTTTGTGACACTGTACTCTTCTGGTTCTGATATTTTACAGTCCTTTTGGTTCCTGTGGTTTCAAATTGACATCCATTTCCATTTTGTGTTGTTTGTAATACTTAGATATTCAACTGTATACTAGGTATTTCTACTTTGTGTCTTGTCACTCTATTCAAAACAGAAATATTACTACTACACTCTCCCCAGTTTACTGCTGCCTCTCGACTCTCATTGCCATAACATTACTTAACTTCAGTTGAAGTTGTATTTCATGTGCTTTCTCAACTCTTCCTCTCCTTCCATTTTTCATCCCTTATCAGATTCTGGAGCTTCTATTACGCTTTGCTAAAAATAGCTGCTTCCCAGGTGGCTCAGTGGCAAAGAATCTGCCTGCCAGTGTAGGAGACTCAGAGACACAGGTTCTATCCCTGAGTTGGGAAGATCCCCTGGAGAAGGAAATGGCAACCCACTCCAGTATTCTGCCTGAGAAATCCCATGGACAGGAGGGACAGAGGCAAGCTACAGTCCATGAGGTCACAAAGAGCTAGACACAACTTAGTGACTAAACACACACATACACGCACACACACACACACACACACACATAAAACAATAGCTGCTACCCCTTCACCACCCCTTCTGCCACATGCCACCTTTCATGTGCAATAGCATTTCCTACTGGTTTAGCGGAGAAGGCAATGGCACCCCCACTCCAGTACTCTTGCCTGGAAAATCCCATGGACGGAAGAGCCTGGTGGGCTGCAGTCCATGGGGTCGCTAAGAGTCAGACAGGACGGAGTGACGTCACTTTCACCTTTCACTTTCATGCATTGGAGAAGGAAATGGCAACCCACTCCAGTGTTCTTGCCTGGAGAATCCCAGGGACAAGAGAGCCTGGTGGGCTGCTGTCTATGGGGTCGCACAGAGTCGGACACGACTAAAGTGACTTAGCAGCAGCAGCAGCAACTGGTTTTTAGCAGAAGATTCATTCTTAAAAATTGTGCTAAAGAAAAAAAAAGATTCTCATTATCAATCATAATTTTTTAAATGCAGCATATATTATTTAGCTTTTGGCCAGCTATAATGCACGCCAGCAAATGACTGATAATTTTCAGATCCACCTGTCCTGGAACTCTATTTTGATACAACATTTATCAACATCTAGTCACTCACATTCCAGAAAACACACTTTGGGAAACAATGACTTAGACTATTTAAATGGCCTCTAAACTGCTCTCCTTACCTAATCTTTCCCTTTTCAATGCACCTACAGTTTCCATGATTAACTTCTCTCAAATGCATAACGGATTAAATTATTCCTTTGCTCAAAACTTTCAGTGAGTCCTCACTTATCAAAGCAGTGATTTAAGTACCAGGCTCTCCACAACATGGTACCAGTATTCCTTTCCAGTATTATCTCCCTGCCCCCCACATGACAGGATGGCATAGGAGAAAAGACATGAACTTTGGACTCAGACCAGGTTCAAATTCCAGCTCTGCCATTGTTGTTGTTCAGTAGTGTCTGACTCTTTGCGACCCCGTGGACTGAAGCATGCCAGGCTTCCCTGTCCTTCACCATCCCCTGAACCTTGCTCAAACTCATGTCCATTGAGTTGGTTATGCCATCCAACCATCTCATTCTCTGTCGTCCCCTTCTCCTCCTGCCTTCAATCACTCCCAGCATGAGGCTCTTTTCTGATGAGTGGGCTCTTTGCACCAGGTGGCCAAAGTATTGCAGCTTCAGCTTCAGCATCAGTCCTTCCAATGAATATTTAGGATTGATTTCCTGGTTTGATCTCCTAGATGTCCAAGGGACTCTCAAAAGTCTTCTCCAACACCATAGTTCAAAAGCATCAATTCTTTGGCACTCGCTGTCTTTATGGTTCAACTCTCACATCCATACATGACTACTGGAAAAACCATAGCTTTGATTATATGGACCTTTGTTGGCAAAGTAATGTCTCTTCTTTTTAATACACTGTCCCTTAAAAAGTGTGAAACTATAGGCAAATCATTTATTTCTTTGAACTCTCTCTGCTCATCTGCACAGGCAGGAAGTAATTGTGTGGATGGGAGGATGTAGTGAGACAGTATTTGTGAAAGCTTCTTGAACAACTGTAGCAAACTCTCTGCCCTTGTGGGCTATAAATTTACTAGTCAGGTTGAGCCTCTTTCATGCGGTAGTCAGTGTCTGCCCGTGGTAAGTGAACAATAATCTTTTAAAATTAAGAACTCAGAATCCCACCTATTAATGTCAAAAAATGATTAATAAAGCAAATTTCTGCCTTTATTTTGGATATTTTCTATGGTCCTGAAGGGACAGGAGACAGTTCCCAAACATTTTAGGTGAAACTATAACACTGGCCTTTGGCTAAGTGGGGTTTGCAGGGCCCAAGAATCAACAGCAGTGCCTGGAAAGCAAATCCCTGATTCACAGGGATGAAACAAAAGCCCAAAGCAAGAGCCAGAAAGCTGTACTTTTATTAGATTTAGAAAAGCTTAAAAGTGCTTAAGATTTCACTTGAAGTTCAACATAAACAAAATGCAAAGTCCTCAATACTGCTTCCTAAGAAGGAAAAGGGGATTTATGTTTGATGTCTGCAGCCTAAGTGCCTGGAATAGTGTCTTGCACATACGGGATGCTCAGTTAATATAGGATGGGTGGATCCATCTTTTATATGCTCTAGTATACATATCTTAATGCTTGGAATGTACAAATCCGAGCATACAGATCTTTAATAAATACTTGACTGGACTTGACTGACTGAATGTGTGGATTAAAAATATATATACTTATTAAACCCAGCTGTGCCAGGCGTTAGCTGCAGCACACAGGATCTTAGTTCCCTGACCAGGGATCGAACCTAGGCACTCTGCGTTGGGAGTGCGGAGCCTTAGCCACTGTACCACCAGGAAAGTCCCTAAACATGTGGATTTATAGTCAATTCAGTCAAAGGCATTTAATAATGTACCTTAATCTCAACATTGTTCCTATGTATTTCTACTTTATAAGATATTTTAATCTATTATTTATATTGTCATCATTTTTTTAAATCCCCTAATCATTCATTTATTTCTCCCCTCACAATAAGGGAGTGCCACAGCTTGAAAGTGGGTGAGGAGAGAGAAATGAAATTAGGAGATTAACTATATGTATTTTAGTCAAAAAGTTAAGAGTGTATCTAAAATTTATTTGAATATATTAAATGGAATAAAGAGAAAAACAAGCTTAATTTTTTAAAAAGCTGGAAGAAGATGGAGGAAAATGAGACCTAAGTGTGTATAACATGTTTGTCAAATTTGTTTGGAAAGAATGTTACATTTTATACACTGCATTTTTCCTTCAGCACTCCAGCACTCAAGGTGTCTATAACTATCATTCCTGTATGAGGGAAGAATAGCCACACCCTTCCTTCACAGTTACAGGAACCAAGATTCAGCAAAGTTAATGATAGATCCAATAAAAGATAGATCCAGAGGTAGAATCTGGGTCTCCTGAGTATTCAGGAATAAATACAGTTTGTAAGTGTGAAGTGAACCTCACACTTTAGAGAACATGAATAGTTAGGCTGAATAGGAGAGTCTGGCTGGGATGAAGGAGCATATCGAAAAAGAATAGGAAATCAGGTTAAAGAAATAAATAAGAGACAGATTATAGAGTACTGCAAATGATAATAGCAAGAATTTAGATTTTTAGCCATAATTTTGAAATGATTTTTAAAGCCATAAAATCCTTTTAAAATAAATCTTGTTTTAGTCACTAAGTCATACCTGATTGTGACCCCAAGGACTGTAGCCTGCAGGCTCCTCTGTCCTTGGGAACAGCAACCCACTCCAGCATTCTTGCTTGGGAAATCCCATGGACAGAGGAGCCTGGCAGTATATGGGGTTGCAAAAGAGTCAGACACAATTTAGCAACTAAGCCACCACTACCACCAATAAGAAATCTTGTATGAGATGCCAATATAAAACAAATTAAAAGGAAGTGGTTTCTCCAATAAAAGCTGTTCCCACTTCTTGCCCTCAACCTCCCAGGAGAAAAGTTTGAAAACTGTGGAAAAAAAGTTTGAAAAGTCAGGAATGCAGACATGTTTGGGGCAAAGTAGTGACATAGTAAGTGGCATGGAGACCAAGTGGAGGGCCCACTGTGGAGGCAGAAACACAGAGCTGGGACTGGCAGGGCTGCCAGGAGGAAGGGAAGGCAAAGATGCTCGAGACAAAGAAGGAGCAGAGCATAGACGGGACTAGTTCACAGATTCACTTGGGTGGCTGTGGCAGGACAGGACAGTCACAAAACTGCTGAAGGGCAAAGGAAGAGGCTGCTGGTTTTGATGAAAGACAATGATGTACCTTATAAAGTGTTTTCATCATTTAGACGTTTCTCCTACACTGTGTGATGGTCAAAGAAAGAAAAAGCAGAACTTTTTTTCTTTACTGAGTTTCTTCCCTTTTCAAATAGATTAAACAAAAGTCCACTGCAAGGGTCAGAAAGTTGAGCTTTATTATATTTAAAATTGTGTTTAAGTGCTTGAGATTTCACCTGAAACCCCAATGTGAAGAAAACTACAGTTTCTCAATGGCTGGCTTATTCCAAAAAGAAAAAAGAACCAGATCCATTTTAGTAATATTTCTGTCCTTCACACAATCTAGATAGCTAGCACATTCAATTTTATCTCTAAAAACTATTTTCCCCACTGGGGAGTTAAGTATCATGAAATGATTTACTCCAAGTACAATTATTTTCTTGTGCTTCATAAAACAAACAATGAAAGTGAAACTTGTTGAATATGTGCATCTGACTAGCTGCAGGAATTCCAAAGAGGATGATTTTGATTGAAAATAAATAACACTTTTTGGCAAACTGAGTTTGATGAGGACAGTCTCTTCCTCCGCGTTTCTGAGACTTGTGATGCAAAGAGCTCCCGCCCTTTCCTGAGAACACAGAAAGCTTGACTCAGGCCGGCAGCTGGCTTCGGCCGCTCTTAAAACAGCTCCAGCCCGGCACCCTTCCCTGCTGGGGTGAGCGCGCGCCACCGCAAAGATGAAGCTGGCGAACTGGTGCTGGCTGAGCTCAACTGTCCTTGCTACATATGGTTTTTTGGTTGTGGCAAACAATGAAACAGAAGAAATTAAAGATGAAGCAGCCCAGAATGCCTGCCGGGTGAGACTAGAAAGCAGTGGGAGATGTGAGGAGGAAGGCGAATGTCCCTACCAGGTGAACCTGCCCCCGCTGACTATTCAGCTCCCCAAGCAGTTCAGCAGGATCGAGGAGGTGTTCAAAGAAGTTCAGAATCTCAAGGAAATTGTAAACAGCCTGAAGAAGACTTGCCAAGACTGCAAACTGCAGGCTGATGACAATCGAGACCCAGGAAGAAATGGATTGCTGTTACCAGGCACAGGAGCCCCAGGAGAAACTGGGGACAAGAGAGTGAGAGAATTAGAGAGCGAGGTGAACAAACTGTCCTCTGACCTTAAGAATGCCAAGGAGGAGATCGATGTGCTTCAGGGTCACCTGGAGAAGCTGAATCTTGTAAATATGAACAACATAGAACATTATGTTGACAGCAAAGTGGCAAACCTCACATTTGTTTCAATAGTTTGGATGGCAAATGTTCCTCTAAGTGTCCCATGCAAGAACAAATACAGTCACTCCCAGGTATGTATAATAATGTTTTCTTATCATTTGTTGATGAATGTTATATAACTCAATAGGATCTATAAACATTAACCTGAGAAATTATGTTAAATAAAGGACAAATTAAAAGTTAAGCCTTGTATTCCTCAAGGTAGTACAGGGAAACTATTATCTTTCTAAATGTGACCACAGAAAAGAGATAGGACCTAATTACAAAAAAAGTCATAATGAGTTCTGTATCCATTTTAAAGCACTTTTAAAGATCTTATTTGCTGACACCAGAGCTACACACAAACAGAAATGGAGATGTTTCAGTGACTTTAACTTATTTATCTGTTCACTGAAGTATCTGAAAACAATAGAGTTAAGGCAGTGTTTGTGGTTGTACTCTGTTCTTTGCAAATCAGTTTTTTTTAGTTGGGTGATTGCTCCTTATACAGTAACAAGAGACCTTTGAAAGATTTTAGCAAGTAATCTGCAATAATCCCAAACATCTAGTGGAAATAGGAGATTTTATGGATCGGATTAAAATAGTTATATGGTTTCATGTGTGTGCAAAACTTTTTACTTTGAGACCTAGTGGCACAAAAACTATTTTGTGCAGAGTTTTGGCATGCTACTAAGGAAAGGAATACATTCTTATTTCTTCCTTTCTGTTACTAGAATTCAAGCATATAGTAGTAGAATCCATCCTCCCCATCCAGATTATTTGAATTAACTTTAATAAATGCATGTTAAAGACCACAAACCTAACTACCCACTCTGTCCAAGAACTGCTGGCTGTGGCACTGGTTCCCCCAAACCCTGGTTTTCCACATGAGTTCCTGGGACCCTTGCTGATGGTCTTCTGAAAGCCGTCTCTGCATGAGTGTGACGTTGAAGGGGTGTGGAGCCTGCGGCAGAGATCGTGTTTCTTTGAAAGAAGCACCTCATGCATGCTCCACTCCCAGGGAATCAACCAGGGAAGGTGTTTGGGATTTCAAGGACTACTGTTGCTAATACTCCCAGCAGCCTGTATCTAAACGGACCCTGCACATTGCAAGGCAGAGGTTCATGTCGTAGGTGGCATACCTGGGTGTGTATTAGCTTGGTACTGCATGGCAAAGTGTAATGACAAGAACAAGATTCTGCTATTTTTCTAGTAAAGTTTTGGGGAACTGTCTGAATATTCTGAGTTCTAAATACACATGAATAGCTTATTTGTGGCTCATAGTGGCTTGTATTAATGTATTAAACTTGCCTGATCTAGCAAGGATTTTTGTAAAAATTATTTTGGAGTAAATATCTCTAGTGGTTCCTACAGAGCCACATTATTTGATTATTATACTTATACTGAATGTAATCACTTATGGTTTCCTTCTAAAAACCAAACATGTGAAATGCTGAATATTTTTCTGGATAATAAATTCAGAATAAGAATATTCATATATTGGTGAAGTTTTTTTTAACTTGAGCTTCTTTGTCAAGCAAGTAAGATAAATGGAAATGTTGATCAATGCTGTATTTTAGAATTTTAATAAATCATTTGGAATAATCTTGTAAAATGACCTGAAAGTGGAGTATATCAGCTTCTTTAGGTGAAAGGAAATAGAAGCCTGTGAGTCCTCTGCATTCATGGAATGCAATTCTAGGAGAGTTGGAATCACCTGAGTTTCAGGACTAAGGAATGAAGTGGTTACAAGGATAAGCTTTGCTCTGTCTTGGCTCTGCCATTTAAAGATCCTATGAAGTTGAGCAAGCCACTGATCCTTTTTGAGCCTAAATATCCTTTTTCACCAGCAGATTAGTAATACTACCTACATCATAAAGTTCACATGCAGATCAACTGTAAAAATGTCACCAAGTCTTTGGCAGAATCTCTAAGACACAGGCAGAGCCCTCACTAAATATCATTAAATTACTAAAACTATCACTTTTCTTTCTTGTTGTTATTAGTTGTTAACATTGTCAATATTATTAAACCAAGAGGGTGTTAGAGAACTTTGCCTGCTTTCTAACACAAGGTCTTGTTCTGAGGCTTTAATAAGCATTTGCTAAGCAGGTTCAAGTATTCTAGCTGAGCAAGGTTTCATTGTCACCACTGATCGAACTATCAAACTGCTTTTGTGCATATCAAGAATTCTTTAGATGCTTAGTTTTTATTAACAAAATCCAATGCCTTTCTTTTTTCACTCCTTCAGTTCAACAACATCTTATATATAAAGATTGCTCTGAATACTACACAATAGGCAAAAGAAGCAGTGAGCTCTATAGAGTTACACCGGATCCCAGGAACAGTAGCTTCGAAGTTTTCTGCGACATGGAGACCATGGCGGGAGGCTGGACAGTGCTGCAAGCACGTGTTGATGGAAGCACCAACTTCACCAGAACATGGCAAGACTACAAAGTAGGGTTTGGGAACCTCAGAAGAGAATTTTGGCTGGGGAACGATAAAATCCATCTTCTGACTAAGAGTAAGGACATGATTCTAAGAATAGATCTTGAAGATTTTAACGGTGTCAAACTCTATGCCTTGTATGATCACTTTTACGTGGCCAACGAGTTTCTCAAATACCGTCTACACGTTGGTAACTATAATGGCACAGCTGGAGATGCCTTACGTTTCAGTAAACATTACAACCATGACCTGAAGTTTTTCACCACCCCGGATAAAGACAATGATCGATACCCCTCTGGGAACTGTGGGCTCTACTACAGTTCAGGCTGGTGGTTTGACGCCTGTCTTTCTGCAAACTTGAATGGCAAATATTATCACCAAAAATACAGAGGTGTCCGAAATGGGATTTTCTGGGGTACCTGGCCTGGCGTAAGTGAGGCACAACCTGGTGGTTACAAGTCCTCCTTCAAAGAAGTCAAAATGATGATCAGACCCAAGCACTTTAAGCCATAAATCACTAATGCTAATTCTTCTGGGTATTCATTACTCAATAAGGCAATTAATTCCTTCAGCACTTTGGAATATGTTTCAAACTCCTTTTCCATGGCTTAAAATTTTTCTCAGAGCAATGGGTTCTTATGCCAATAGCATTTGAAATAAATCTGAAAAATATGCCTTTTAAAGAAGTTCTTTGTCACTATTCTGCTGTTATCCAAATAAACACTTGCAAGCAATTGGTAATATTAAGAATCACCCATTAGACTTATAATTCTTTTAATTTCTCTTATTTAAAAAGTTTTATATTACTTATATTACTCACTCTAATTTTTTTCAGCAGGCTAGATTTTACACAAGTGACTTCTATTTTGACAGTGATTTAAACACATATTTTCAGGCTATAGTTACTGGGTATTTATTTGTCTCTAAATACCCTGTTCCTCATTATGAGGTAAATTTACTCAATTCATAGCATTTATGGCATTTTAGTTTTCAAGAAAGGAGAAATATATATAATTAAACCTGCTCATGTACTATTTGTGAAATGTAAAATTTTATCATTGAAAATATTTTAAAATGTGATAGTATAATGTCCCTCCAAAAAGCACTCAGAAAATTAATTTAACCTTAAAGACCATGATTTAAAGGTAATTCTTTTATATTTTATACCTGTTTAGATGTTTGATCATAAAAACTGCTTTAATATAAAAAATATTTTCCTTTGCTCTAATGCATAATAGTTTTTAATTTAAGACTGCTCACCGCTGTGCGAAACTACTGGTAAACTTCCTTTTGGAGAAGTAGGTATGGCTAAGGAATGAAGCACTTATTTAGAGGCTATAGCATTCTGAAAGCCAATTTTAGATCCAAAGCATTAATATTATTAAGTAATTCACTTTATACAAAGCTAAGTTTATATGACAAATAGGTAAATCTTCATATTTATAAAAAACTTGAATTTTAAATATATAGAAGAGTAGTTCAAATATGTATTTCAACCCTAACTGGTGTATTGCTTACTTTGCTATCAGAAGATTCAAACACAGGCTGTTTTTTTTTTTTTTTTTTTAACAAAAGTAGCTAGAACGCTTAAAATTCATTAATTCTAAAATGTAAGAATCATATTTAAAGGATTATAAAAATAATTTGTTAAATTTTTCTATTATAAAAGGAATCATTTCAGAGAGAAGAACAGTATTCTACAGCATGTTTTAAAAATGCTCTAGAATAACATTTGGAAGAATACACAATACTGTATGTGAGTCATAGGAATACAGTCAATCTTTAATTTCTAGTATCTTTTTCTACTAAGGTAGCCAAGTTTTCAAAATAAATTCACAAAAATGCAGCTTTACTCATTATTTGAAAATAATTGAGAATAGTATCATTAGGTAAGAAGTTAATTTTTCAAGTATTGCCTTTTTGTAGATAATTTTAATCAAAAAGCAAGACATTCTTTTAAAAATATGTAATGTACAAAGTTCAGGCAAACAATGAAAAATTATGTTATTATTAATAATTATTAAAATGCCGAAACAAGGGAAATGCAAATAGAATTAAGTGATTACCAAAATGTAAGTTATCATTGTAGATTTCAACTACTTCATATCTCTCAATTGGATACTAAGTGTAAATGTTGTAACTAATTTATCCTTTACTTCTCTCTCTTTTCTGATTTTTACAAAAAGGCTAAGAAGATTTTGATATTATACAATATAATATTTCAGGTAAAGGCATTTTTACTTACTATATGTAACTACTAACGTGTATAAATTTAGGCAAGTTTCTGAGATGAAAAAGTTTCCTTAAAAAATACAGTTCTAAAAAAAATAGCTCACATAGCAACTCTCCACTGATTTTAATAGGATGCAGGTATCATTTCGGGAGAATTTGGCAAATAATTCATTAATCTACGTAAATACTCAAAAGCCTATCTTTCCACCTTATTCAAAGAATCAAAATTTTATTTTCTATTAGATATTTATGGCACCTTTCTAATAACAAATTCTATAACATAGAAATTCCTTTTTGAAGTCAGTTCATGTCATTTATAAAATATATTTTAGATATTTATACTCTTTAGCATATTGATGGGAATAGATTCTATTTGAGAGAGTTTTTAGCCCTAGCAAAACTATTCACTAATATAATGAGCTAATGTTCACAAATATGGATTGACTACTAACAAATTTTTAGAGTCTTGTCTTGGTTCCATTTTAATGACTATTTGTTATCTGAGGTAACAAATTATTTCTGAGCTTTATCATACTTTGAAAATATTGACTAAGATTAGGTCTTTAGAAATTCCAAATGGAATTGGTTCACTAATCACTGAGAAAAAAAAATCAAATTTTTCTGATAAGTAGTAATGCTCCAAATAAAATGATGACACATTTATCCAATAAATAAAGAGCTTCAATATAGAAGGGAAAAGAAATCTGAGTAACACATTTGCTGCTCCTTATTTTTGAATGTCTACCCAAGGAAAGGGTAGAAGGTTTAAAGGTAAAAAGTGATGAGTAATAGCGTCATGATAAGCCTTTGTTTAGAATTCTTATTTTCCTTTATGTATACAAGGAAATGTTTTTATGTTTATATAAAACATAAAAATAGGTTTATGTTTTATGTCTCTTAAAAACATTGTAAAATAAAAGATTTAATCATCACATCTATTTATTTCTTCAATTTGGAAACATTAAGTACTGTTGTTTGTAAAATAATTTCTATATATTTACTCTTAGTTGAAAAGTTGCATAATGTTTACCTAATTAGACAATACCTTTGACTCAGTGACGACTTTAATGAGAACTATTTCATTAACGGGAAGACAGGGGCAAATACAGGAACACCATTATCTTATTTTCCTCGAGTACTGTTGACACATTTGAAATATGGAAGTTTTGGTTTCATTTTCGTGGCATTTAACCCCATCTCCTCTTTTTTCCATCATTCATGTTGCTGCTCTGGGTTAGCCCTCAACATCCTCTTAGGATAATGCTCCTAAGTGTGATCTGTGCCCTCATTTTGAATCTATTACAACCTGTCCTCCATATCACTGCCAGAGGAATGATTCAAAAGTACAATCCCTGGTGGTCCAGTGGTTAAGATGCATGTTCCCAATGCAGGGGGCACAGGTTTGATCTCTGACTGGGGAACTAAGATCCAGCATGCTGACCGGTGCAGCAAAAAAAAAAAAAAAATATATATATATATATATATATATATAAATATATATATATAATTCAGATCATGTTATTTTCCCGCTTAAAACCTTTTAACAACTCCTTTTTTTATACAATAAAATTCAACAAATAAGCTCCTTCATTAACTGATTTCTGCCTATCGTTTCTGCCACTATTCACACTCCTGCCATACTGAATGCCCTGTTCTAGAATAAACCTTGTTCTCTCATATTTTCATTATTTGTGTTGTTGTTCCCTTGGTCTAGGTAGAATGCCATCCTTAACCCCCGCTGAGTTTTGTTTTATTATCCATGATTAAGAGCCAGGGACTCAGAAGCCAGAATTAAGTTTTAATTTCAACTCAATTATTTGCAAGCTCTGTGAGCACAAGCAAAATCACCCAATCTAATTTTTTTGGTTCCTTCAATTATAAAATAGGAGTCACAGTAGAATCTAACAGAATTATTGAGAGGATTAAATGAGATAGTGTATATAAAGCACCTTGGATATACATCTGTATTATCATCATCTTTCTAAATAATTATCTTTTCTGGGCAATCTTCTCTGATGACATCAAGGAGGGGGGTTGGTGCTTCTTCCCACTGGTTTTATACCATCCTGTATATTCCTTATTATCCATTACATTCTTCAATAATTGTCTACATTCTACTCTGAAATCAATCTGTTTGACTAGGATGTAGAGGAAATTTGAGACAGGAGTGTTATTACTCAAAGTGGTTCATGAATATGTTACCCCAGATGCAGAGCTATAGCCAAAAGAAGCCAGAGTTATAAATGGGGAAGGAGTGGGTATCATCAAAGCTGAGAATTTAGGAGATTGTGAATTCAGGTTAGCAGTGACTGACTTCAGGGGAGGATATGGCAAGGCAGGATCAGATATACTATAGGGCTGGGTACTTAAAACAATAGCAAACTTTTAGAAGGGGTTCTGGGAACATGCTTCTGGGTATATTATCATGCAGAGAAGGATAGTTTTACCAGGTCAGTGACTGTTCTACCTGGCTGAGTTCCTAAAGAAAAAAAGCATTTTACATACTTGTATTGCAATTTTGAAATTAATTTTAATCATAAAAAATGCATGAATGCTTTAATTTCTTAAACAATCATCACTTAAAGAGCCCTTTGCAAACCAACTTCAGTTCCAATCCCCTCCCTCTCCCCAGAGGTAACAAGCAGAGTTGGCTAAATCCAGACTTGAATTTCATTCTGCACATTGCCAAATGGTAAGGTTTATTGAATGAAGCTTTGCCAGGTTTCTTCTGTTTATTGATTGGGATGAGTAGAAAGTAAGAATAGAAGTGAGGGAGGGAAATGGGGTGTGCTTGGGGAACTCAGAGTCCCCTGAATTCCTAAATGTGACTGAGCCTCCATTGCTTCTTGAAGCAGTTCCGCCCCCACATTTAATAAGGTTTTTCTTGCTAAAGGCACTGTTGCTTTCTTTCCTGAGGGAATAATCTTTCAAAAAAATTTTATATAATTGTTAAATGTTACTTTCCCTTTACAGTCATTACAAAATATTGGCCATATTCCCTATGTTATACAATACATCCTTCAGCCTATCTTATACCTAATAGTTTTTACCTTTCAGTCTTCCATCCCTATATTGCCCCTTTTCCTTCCCCAATGGTAATGACTGGTGTGTTCTCTATGTCTGTGAGTCTGCTTTTTGCTATATTCACCAGTTGTGTTTTCTAAATCCCACATATAGGTGATATCATGAAATATTTGTCTTTCTCTGTCTGACTTTTTTCACTTGGCATAATACCTTCCAAGTCCATGTTTCTGAAAATGGCAAATCTTCATTTTAATGGCTGAACAGTATTCTATTGTATTTCTATACCACACATTTCTTTATCCATTCATCTATTGATGGATACTTAGGTTTCTTCCATATCTTGGCAATTGTAAATAATGTTGCTATGAACATTGGGGTTCATTTATTTTAACAGCTACATGTACATGAATGAAATTAGAACATTCTCTAACACCATATACAAAATTAAACTCAAAATGTATTAAAGACCTAAATGTAAGACTATACAACTTGTAGAGGAAAACATAGGCAGGATACTCTTTGACAAAAGTTGCAGCATTTTGAATGTGTCTCCTAAAGTAATGAAAATAAAAGCAAAAATAAACAAATGGGACCTAATTAAACTTAACTTTTACACAGCAAAGGAAACCATCAGCAAGATGAAAAAACAACCTACTGAATGAGAGAAAATATTTGCAAATTATATGACAAAATAGGGCTTAATATCTACATATATAAACAGTTCATACAACTCAATATAAAAAAAACCCACAAACAGCCCAACTGAAAAATGGGCAGAAAATGAATAGATATTTTTCCAAAGAGGAAATACAGATGGCCAACAGGCACATGAAAAGATGTTCAATTTTGCTAATCATCAGAAAAATACAAATCAAAACCACAATGAGATATCACCTCATACCTGTCAGAATGACAACCATTAATAAAAAACACACAAATAACAAATGTTGGCAAGGATGTGGAGAAAAGGGAAATCTTATATACTATTGGTGGGAATATAAATTGATGCAGCCAAATAGACCTACCATATGACCCAGCAATTCTACTCCTGGGTATATAGCTGAAACAAATTCTGAAGGAGTGATGTTAATCTTCCTTTAGGCTCTTCCATCTTACTCCTCAGCATCTCCAGATCTATAACCAAGGTAAGACATGCCCTCCTGAGAATTATAAAGTCAAATTGCCAGAGAAGCTTTTATACAACTTGGCTAATTTATATCAGCAGAAATTTGGGGAACACACATAAAGATTGATTTTGAGGTTGTTTGACCAAGAAAGAAAGAAAAAAGTACCAGAATTTCATATGTGACTGAATTCATTGACAGAGGTATGTTTACCAGAAATTCTGTATTCAGTAGGCTAGTTTGAGCAGATGTATTTGGTTCTAATTGTTTGATTGGTTAAAACAAACCTTGATTCAATAGCAGCTAATACTAACTGAAGTTGAGAAGTCAAAAATGTCTTGGAAATAAAAGACTTATGAAGAGAGAAATGTTGGCGTGGATTTTGCTGTAATTCATTTTTAAAGTATTTATTGAGTGTCTACCAATGTGCTAGATAGTGTTCCTGGAAGACAGAGATATATCAATGACTAGAACAGACAAAGTTCCTGTGGCTCAGACGGTAAAGAATCTGCCTGCAATGCAAAAGACCTGGGTTTGATCCCTGGTTTGGGAAGATCCCCTGGAAGAGGGAATGGCAACCCACTCCAGTATTCTTGCCTGGAGAATCCATGGACAGAGGAGCCCAGTGGGCTCCAGCCTGTGGGGTCACAAAGAATTGGACACAGCTGAGTGACTAACACTATACTTGAGGAGTTTATATTTAATCAGAGGAGATGAATAACAATATATGATAAGTGCCATGAAAAATTAAGCAGGGCAAGAGAGATGAGGAGTTTCAGAGGGACGGTGTTATCTTATATAGGGAGGTCTGAGGAGACCTCCTTGAGGAAGTGACATTTGATCAGAAACATAAAAGATAAGGGAGAACAAGCCAGACAGACAACTGGGAGAAGTATGTTCCAAGTAAAGAGAACATTGGGTATAAAAGCACTTGGTGTATTTTACAGTCAGCAAGGAGCCTGGAAAAGCAGGCAGTATGGGGAGGAGGGGCCTTAGGAGATGAGATCAGAGAGAGCTTGGGGAATTGGGCTTAAATAAGAAATGGGGGTGGGGGCTGCCAACTCATGTGAGTCATGATAAGGATTTTCCCTTTTAGGTAGATAAGCACCATAAAGGTTTTGATTCCAGGAGGCAGATGATACCATCCATTTTAAAAAGGATCACTTTTATAGCTGGGCTTCCCTGGTGGCTCAGCTGGTAAAGAATCCACCTGCAGTGCTGGAGACCCTGGTTCAATTCCTGGATCAGGAAGATCTGCTGGAGAAGGGATAGGATACCCACTCCAGTATTCCTGGGCTTCCCTGGTGGCTCAACTGGTGAAGAATCTGCCTGCACTGTGGGAGACTTGGGTTCGATCCCTCCATTGGGAAGATCCCCTAGAGAAGGGAACAGCTACCACTCCAGTATCCTGGCATGGAGAATTCCATGGACTGTATAGTCCATGGGGTCGCAGAGAGTCTTTCACTTTCACTGAGTGACTTTCACTTTCTTTCTTGTAACTGAGGGAAGAGTACAGTTAGGAGAGAAGAGTGAAGCATGAACACCAGCTTGATGGTGTTTGCAATAAACTTGGAGAGTGATGGGGTAACGGTGTGGACAGTGGAAAGATTTAGAGGTATCATAGAAAATACAGTATTTTAGTCTGAGCAACTTGAAGTAGAGAGCTGCTGTTAACTGAGATGGGGAAGACTGCCCGGGGAGCCTGTCTGGAAGGTGTATGTGGGGGTGGTGGGGGAGGGGATGGGGATCAGCAGTTTTGAATATCTTAAGTTCAGATCTATAACACATTCAAGTGGATGGCATTTGGATGTTCGTGTGATGTTCAGGGAAGATACGTAGGTTGCTAAAATATAGCTGGTAACAAATCCATGGGACTAGATGAAGTAACATAATAAACAGATGCACGTGAAGCGAAGACTTTCAGAGAAGAAGCTGGAGATAAGGAGGAACCAACACAGTTGCATCCCATCCAATCACCCTGTGAATGTGTCATTTGAGAAGTCCCAGGGTAGCTTCCTTATGAGGAGGGCAGAGATTTATTCCTAGTGGAACAGATATTTTATCTGGATTATTGGAGATTTGGATGTGCTTTTTCTTGCTTCTGTCAGCCACACTGTTGTTGACTTACTGGATGTCTTAGAAGCCATTCTTTTACTGTGGATTTCTACAAGTCGTTGCTTTTGACTTAAGCAGTCATTTCACAGTGAAGGGAGGAGGAATACCACATTGAGATCTTACACAGTGCATCATCCGGGAGATGTCACCTTCTGAGGGTGGAGGGTTGTCATTCATGCAGGATGTGGTATATATGTGTATGTGTACACACGTGTATATAGCAAAAGAAATATGACCTAGGCTGTAGACTAAAGAACATTCTTTGTTGACGGTGTAATGCCCAAGTTTGAGGAATCATGTATGGACATAGTAAATCATTAGAGCACTAGTTTGCCATGATTATAAACCTTTAGTTAAGAGAAGACTTAGTTTTACTCCTTTTTGAGATGTTAGTGATCTTAAAACTTGGCTTTTTTTCCCACAAATATTTTCTGATAGTTTTCCAAGTCAGATGTAACCTAAATCTTGTATTTCTAATAGCTTTCAAAGTGCTTACAACGGAATGGTTATCAGTGAATGTGACTGGAAGTTTCTATTAGGTTGGGTCTAGCAGCAGATGTAGGATCAGGAAGACCCCCTGGAGAAGGAAATGGCAGCCACTCCAGTATTCTTGCCTGGAGAATCCCCATGGACAGAGGAGCCTGGCGGGCTGTAGTGCATGGGGTCACAGAGAGTCAGACATGACTGAGCAACTAAGCAGCAGCAGCAGCAGCTGCAGATAGCGATGAGTGTAGGTCTCTGCATGTGGGGAGGTCCCCCTCGGGGTGCGTAGGTGCATGCACACATGCACATGCATGCACACCCACATGCACATATGTGGTGTACATGCGGGCTTACATATGGAATTTGTGACATGCATGCTATAACACACAAGGAAGTCTGTCCATTGAAATAAACTAGATATGCAGCTCTTATATGTAATCCAAAGTCAATACAACAAAAATCACAATGGGCCAATAGCTAGCTTACATAACATAGCTCGTTTTATATAAACACATACAAATAGACTGCCATAAAATTGAGCTTTAGGCAGTTTCTTTAAATCCGTGAAACAAATTCTGTGCTCGTGGTGCTGCTGGTGTCCCTTGAACTGCTCCTCTGCACTGCCTCTCTTCATCCACAATCCCATCGCATGGCTCCTTCTACTCTGCTCTTT
Source organism: Aepyceros melampus (assembly GCA_006408695.1). Lineage (NCBI taxonomy): Eukaryota > Metazoa > Chordata > Mammalia > Artiodactyla > Bovidae > Aepyceros > Aepyceros melampus. Next base: position 60,321 of record SJXQ01004314.1, read on the forward strand.
TTACTCCTTTGCTCTGTTTACTTCTCTGTCAGGTAAGCAACCTACTGTCCTCATCAGTATATTCAATTCTCCATGTGCATCTTTGCTCACCTAACGTCCTAGGAGGGAATCAAAATTAAAACCTAGCTAATTTGTGATCAGTGTCCCCTTGGACTTCACATAGTAACTCAAAAAGATCTTTATTATTAGCTATTTTCAGAAGGAAATCTACACTATAATGCTGAGAATGTATACTCTTCTTTTGAAAGTGAAAAAATCACATTTTAAAATAAACAGCTTTTTTTTGTTTTGGCCCCTTATAACAACTATTACATGTATAGTTATTATTTTAATCCAATAAATATTTATCATTTGCCTGCTATGTGTATAGCATGGTGCTATGTGCTTATTAAAGTATTCTGATAAGGCTTTTTCCAAATAATAATTTTCTTAACTCTCAAAATCTGAGTTTAATTTCTAGCATTCAGGATTTTCTCTGAGTAAGTAAGGATGATACTGCTGCTGCTGCTAAGTCGCTTCAGTCGTGTCCGACTCTGTGCGACCCCATAGACGGCAGCCTACCAGGCTCCTCTGTCTATGGGATTTTCCAGGCAAGAGTACTGGAGTGGGGTGCCAATGCCTTCTCCGAAGGATGACACTATTAAGATGAATTGCTTCTCCATTACAAAAGGCCTCATACAAAAGTTCAGCAAATTTGAAATCATGTAGAATCTGAAAACTTTCTCACTTGATATCTCTGGAAATTGGGTTTCTCCTCTTCTACAAGAGGCAAGTACTTTGTGTTTACATAGTTGTGAAATTTTATCAAAGAAGGGACTCAAAACTGTTTGCTTACATTTATTTCTCATTCAGTAATGAGTATCATAATTTTTAAGTCAATCTAATTAATCTGTTTTACTTTTTGTTTAGAGATTTTGCTTCTAAATGCTCATAATAATAAGCACCTCTCACTTGCCAAGAGCCAGCCATGTGCTGGACACTTTCCTAGGAGCATTTCCAGTGTTATTTCTGTTTGCTGTGATTCATGCCACAATAAGGAGGTAATGTTTTATACTTACTAAAGTCTTCCCTGAAGGAGGGAAAAAAAAACAATCTTTGTTATCTACAAGCTGTGTATCATGTGTGAGCCATTATCTATTTTCAGCTCTCCTGGCCTTCTTGGTGTTTTTCTCATGAAATGGATGAATTTTCTATGATAAATTACCTGTGATAATTCCATGGTAAACTATTGGGTTGGCCAAAAAGTTCTTTTGGGTCTTTCCTATAAGATGATATACGAAAACTTGAACTTTTGGCCAACCCAATATGTACATTGTAAGCCTCAGTATCACCCCTGTCTGACTTTTTGTGTGAATCTACAAAATGGAAAATAATTCCAAATAAATTTCAACGTAAGGTGAAATAACTCTCTTTGTATCTTCTCAAAAACAATTACATAATATTCTGTCGATAGGACATATTTTAAAATATATATATATTTTCAAGGGTGTTAATGTCCTTACTTAACCTATCGGTTAAAAATTATTTATTTCCTGTAACTAAGTCAGAATTTATAACAATTCCAACAGAAAAGGCAAGCAAGTTTCTGTACTCTCCAAACACTGTTTTACTTCCATGGTTACGTGGCAGGATTCACTAAGGAAAACATTCCATTTAAGTACAAAGCACTTTGTAATTTCTTGGGAGCCAAAAGATTTCTCTTGTAAACACTAAAGTTTTTATTTTCACTTGTTATATAATTCTTTTCAAATGCACATATTATTTAGATGAATGGTACTGGTGATGGTGACTTTGAAAATTTCTATCCTATAACAAGTCAGTGATAAAAAATCTAGACAGACTCATGGGTATATCATGGGTAGTTATGTCAGTTGGATGGTTACGGGAGTTAAGGTATTTACATATGGTATTTATGGGGTTGATATTTACCAGGCTGAACCACTAGAGGAAAGGTTCTCGAATTATGTCCCCAGCCACCCTAAAAGGTTCTGCAGACATATTTCATGAATGCTAAAGGAAGCAGGGAAGGAGAGGATGCCAGGAGAATATATGATGCATGAAACACTGTTCACCTTGAATAGTTCTGGTTTTACTTTTATCTTGAATCTTGGGGCTTCACCTTCAATTTCACTTAAAATATTTTGTTCTGTTTTCAAAACATATTGTAAAATCACTGCCTCCCTATTGCATATCCCTTTTGGGGCTCAGTCAGCAAAAATAAAACTAAAATCGATGCACAGCAGTTCTAACTTGGTATGATATTTCCAACTTTAAACATTTAAATATCTGAGAATTTTGGTGGGTTTGATGTGGAAAATGCAATCAGAAATTCAGAAGAAATTTCTTCTCTTTAGTGTGCCTTGTAAAGTAGCCATTCAGTAGTGTGATTATTTTGGTGGAGGGCTTTACTAATTACTATATACATCTATTCCTTTGAAAGTCTATGCCATAGCACCCTGAACGAGCCTGATCTCATCTGATCTCAGAAGATAAGCAGGGTCGGACCTGGTTAGTATGTGGATGGGAAAATGGCATGGCTACACGTGTGACAGTGTGCCAAGAGTTAGCAAGGAATATCAAGAAGAATAACAGGCTTCCTGCTTTCAAAGTTCCTAAAGCTACTATAGATTAGCTTTTTTTTTTAAAGGAAAAAAAATAAGTGGCATATGGTACAAGCACATGCAGAGAGGTTATAGCAACAGAAGTGTCCCCACTTTGTCAGGAAGTGCCATGCTTTAAGAAGGTGGAATCTGAACTGTCCTGCGGGAAAAATGGGTAGAATTCTAAAGCACTGAAATGTGGAGGAGAGCAGTCCCAGGCTGGGTAGAGGATGAACAAAAGCAGGCTGGAAAACCAGGAGCTAGTTAGGAAAACAATGATACATCTAATTTGACTGGAGCTTAAGATATGTATCAGAGAACAGTTAAAAAAAAATAATAAAAAAATAAAAATAAAAAAGGAAGAAAGAAATGGTGGATGAGACTGTAGAGAGATGTGACTATAAGTTCACAGAAGTAATATTTGATCTTTATGTAAAGCAGGAAAAAATTCACGATCTACGTATCTACAGTCTCTCCCTGCCACCTATTGACTGGTTTTGTGTCTGGATCTGGGGTGATGTTGGGACACTGGGTGGGGAGGAAAGCTGGAAGGAACTCTGAAGACTGTTTTATAAAATAATGAAATGGCCAAAGATATCAAGGGAAAGATGGGTGTAGGTACGAAGAGGAAAACCCAGCTGGGACTTAGCAGCAGCAGCAGCAGGAGGAGTTCTTAAAGAGGGAACAATAGGGTAGATGTGCTGGGGAGAGGCTTCTGCTGTGATGAGGAATTTTAGCAAGTTTTGCCATATGACATGCGGTGGAGTTCCCTCCTCTCTCCCTGAAGGAACCTTCAGGGTACTCCCATTGCCTTGTGCGGCTTTCTGGGACAGATCTGTGTTTCCTTTGGCTGTGCGGAGACGGGTTTAGGGCTGGGGAGAGGTGGCTCGATTGAGTGCAGTTCACAGACTGTCTGCACAGAGCATGGGGGCTTTCCCCAGCGCCTTGAGGGATGGGGCCCTGGTGCTGGTGGTGACAGGAGACGCGAGTGGAAAGAACAGCGGACCTTCACCTCTGCGTCCTTCGCCTCTCCACCCACCACATCCAACTCTGTCTTACATATTGTGCTTCCGTGTAAGAATTTTTTTTTTTTAAACTGGGAAAGAAGTAATAAAAGCAGTTTAAAAGGAGGGTGAAAATCACTATGGTAGGCAGTTTGAGGTGCCTCTGAAGATGAGAAATGTACTATTGGTGTAAAGTGAGGCTCAGGAATTGAAAGTATATGACTAGTACGTGCAGAGCAGGAAATCTGACCCATTTTTTACTGAACCATTTTTCCACTCTCTGCCTCCCCCAGCCACCGTGCCCCACCAATCAGAGATTTTCTTTCCAAACCATTCAAATTTAAGATAGTTTGAGCCTGTCCATTCTTCAATGTAGACAGTAAAATTCCTGTCTTATTAATCTGTGGTTCAATATTTGGTAATTCTTGTACCCACTTAATTCATATCTCTAATGCCACCCAGGTATACCTATTTGCCCACACCTAGGTGTACATGGGCTGGGAATATGTAAAGAACATTTGCCTCAGAGGGTAAGTCCAGAGGTTCTGGACTTGGCATGAGGTTCTAAGCTGTCATCTCCTTTCTATTTCCCCTTATATCAGCACACATGCTAGACAGAATAAAGGTTAAAATATGATGACTCAAACTATCAATATACTAGGAGAAAACACAGGAAATAAGTTATGATAACAGTGTACCAAAGGTCTTCTTAGGTATGGCATAAAATCATGAGGTTGTAAAAGAAAAAGTCAATAAATTTAAGCACACATAAAATAAATTTTCACGTTGAGAATAACCATCTTAAGCAAACTCAAAAGAAATCCAAAATCAGAGAATAAGATTTGTGCAATGCATATTATGCACAAAGGCCTATTTTCTTTATGTTAAAGAGTTTCTATGAGTCTCTAAGAAAACTACACACACAAAAAAATTGAAAAAAATAGCTGTGAACAAAATTTACCAAAGAAAGAAACAAACAGAAGAACCGAAGTACAAATAAGTTTTTGTAGTAACCAGCTTCTGTGAATTTGATGCTTTAACATCTGCCCTACAAGCCTATGCCAGATACACCTTGTTCTAAACAACCTGATAATATGCCTGAGTCCCCTTGCCTCCCTCATTGTCATCCTCCCCCACACTGACAGGAGCCTTCCTCCTTGGAGGAAGAAGACTTGTCAGTGGAAACCAACCGATGCAGAGTCCACACCCTCACCAATCTCCTTCACTGGGCTCTTGTGCTCAGGTCACTGTATAGCTGTCCTAATCATGACCCAATGCCAGGTGCCAGGCAACTCAGGACATCGCCTATGCCCTAGAGTCTGTTGAAGTTATTCACACTAGCCAATCCTAAGCTGCTTATCCCAAATCACTCATTCCTTTGTAGGGAAACCACAATAAAAGCTCTTTAGTAGTGTTCCTCCCTCTCCTCTGCCTCCTGATCAACCTGGTGCTTCCCCATGTGGCAACCCCCCCGCCCCCATGTTATGGCATGCCTCCTTTTTTTTTTTTTAGAAACAGTGAGTAGTAAACTCAATGACATTTGAGTTTACTCAATCATGTCAATGACAATTGTCTCCCGGCATTTTGGCCTTCCTATACCTCACATTTTTTATTAATACATCTTATTTGTTTATGTATTGGCCATGCCCCAAAATTGTACGTTCTCAGTTTCCCAACCAGGGATTGAACAGAGGTCACAGCAGTGAATGCACGGAATACTAACCACAAAATCACTAGGGAACTTACAATACACTATATTTCAAAACAGTCTTAAACATATGAAAAGAAACTCAATTCATTTTAAGATAAATGTAAATAAAGACCATGATGATATAACCTTTTCTCTCATCAGAGTGACAAAGGTTGAAAAGTCACACAGTGCGCACTGCTGAGTAAAGATATATTTATGTTGAGGGGAACATAAATTATTACAGCCTTTATGGAGAGCACCTTGGCAGTAAAAAAAAAAAATTTTTTTTAAATACACAAACTCATGATCTGGCAATTCTACTTCAAAAGAATTGAAAGTAGGATCTCAAAGAAATAGTTGGACACCATGTTCATAGCATTATATTCACAATATCCAAGAAGTGGAAGGAACCCAAGTGTCCACTGACAGATACATGTATAAATAAAATATGGCATTTTCATCCAAACAAGTCTTTTGTGTTTTTCATAAGATGTTATTAAAAACCTGAATGAACTTCTTGGCCAATTCAGTACAAATGGAATATTATTCAGTCTTTAAAAGGAGGGAAATTCAGTCACATGTTTCGACATGGATGCACCTTGAGGACAGTATGCTTAGTAAAAAAAGCCAGTCACAAAAGACAAACTCTGTAAAATATAAGGTATCTAGAGTAGGTAGCACAGGGGTGAAAGAATCTGTCTGCCAGGGCACGAGACGTAAGAGACACAGGTTTGATCCCTGGGTTGGGAAGATGCCCTGGAGAAGGAATTGACAACCCTCTCCAGTATTCTTGCCTGGGAAATCCATGGACAGAGGAGCCTGACAGGCTACAGTCCACGGGGTCACAAAGAGTTGGACGCAGCTGAGCACACACGCGTGGATGAGTAGTCAAATTCATGGAAACAGAGAGCAGAATGTGGTTGCCAGGACCTGGGGGGAGGGGCCAATCCTCATTTGTGTCACTTGATACAGAGTTTCAGTTTTGCAAAATGAAAAATTCTGGAAACTGGTTGCACAACACTGTGAATATACTTAGCACTACTGAACTGTACATATAGAAATGGTCAATATGGTAGGTCTACTTTTCCACAGTTAAATTTTTTTTTTAATGAACAAACCCATTGATCCAGCAATCCCACTATTAGGAATTTGTCCTATGATTATTTCAGTGTGAAATGATGTATACATGAGGTTATTCACTCTATCATTATAACAGTAGAAGATAGAAATAATCCAAATAATCCAACTTTTATAATGGAAATTGGTTATATTATGCTCCATCCATGCACTGAAATACTATGCAAACATTAAAAAGAATATAACAATTGTATATATGTGTATAAAAAAGAAAGTATGAATATTATGCTATCACTTATTTGTTTGTGCACAGATTTCTGCAAGGCTCTCTGGGAGATTGTGGATGATGGTTGCCTCTGGGGAAGGGGACAGCAGACTGGAATGGATGGCAGTCTGGCCTAATTTTCACTATGTACTATTCTGCATCTTTGAATTTTGTACTACATCATATTTCTTGTATTAAAAAATGATTTAAAAGAGAAAGATACTAATCTCATGGTTAAAATCTTTAATATCTGGCTCTCTAGTACTGTATTCTTTAACTTCCTGGCTTCTGACTCACTGGCTTCCATCTCCCTACTTAACTGCTGAGACCTGGCTTCTATCTCACTGCTTAATTGCTGAGATCCTGATCTTGTTTGCCTAATGAAAACTGTAATAATTGCCTTGTTTTAGTGGACTTTTCTGGTGTTCACTACTGCTGTGTGTGTGTGTCTGTGTTAGTCACTCAGTCGTGTCTGACTCTTTGCAACTCCATGGGCTGTAGCCTCCCAGGCTCCTCTGTCCATGGAATTCTCCAGGCATGAATACTGGAATGGGTAGCCATTCCCTTGTCCAGGAGATCTTCCCAACCCAGGGATCAAACCTGGCTCTCCTGCATTGCAGGCAGAGTTACTAGGGAAGCTCTCACTACTGCTGACTAATTTACTAATGTTATCTGTAAGTTGCTGAATAGCCAGATTCCCAATCATACACCTCTCAGCTTTATTCCCCAAATAGTCTATCTGATGGACAAAAGTACCTTCTCCCCATTCACCTATATAAAATAGATTTTAATCAAAAAGGGCATTATTTATTTTAATCCTTAGGCTTGCATCTTTAACACCTAATATATTCCAATAGTTCTTGAATTTTTAAAGGTCCTTTTATCGCAAGATGCACATACTCTACTGAGAACTACAAACTGATGATGAAAAGCCAACTTCCTCTCTCAAGAGCTGTCTTTCTCTGAGGAGGAAACAATACATTAAGTAAGCAACATCTGTTCACAGTGACAAAAAAGAGCATCTGAATTTACATTATTGTTTTAAATATTTAAATCAACTCGCTACAAAATAGCTAAAGAATCAATGAAAAATAGATCATCAAAACTTTGTTAAATATATAATTAAAATAAACACACAGGCAAGCATGCACACACAGATTAGGTTCTTGTGTCAGTAAAGGAATCAAAAAAGGGAAAAGGAAATCAAAGAACGTAAGCCAAACAGATGAAGGAACAGATGAGCTGCAGAGGGTACAGCGCTCACTGCCATGTTTTCCTCTGGTTCCAAGGCCTGAGTCTGCCATGCGGTGGATGCTCAGGAGAGATTTTCAGAATGATTAAAGAGAGATAATCTTACATGTGGACTTCCCTGGTGGCTCAGACGGTAAAGAATCTGCCCATAGTGTGGGAGACCTAGGTTCGATCCCTGGATCAGGAAGATTTCCTGGAGAAGGGAATGGCTACCCACTCCCGTATTCTTGCCTGGAGAATTCCAAGGACAGAGAAGCCTGGCAGGCTACAGCCCATGCGGTCACAAAGAGTTGGCCATGACTGAGCAATCAACACACACACAACCTCATTTACAGGAGGCAGAGAAACTGTCAATTCCTTTCGATTCCCAATTTTTAACATTCCCTGACTCCTACTTGCCACTGATCACACACACATTCAGATAGCAGAAAAAAATACCATTTTTTTAAAACCACACCCCAGATTCATGTCCAGAATCATCTTTGAAGGTGCCAAGGGTAAGGATACCCTAACATGGGACCTTCTTTTATCTTTTCCTGATACAGTTTTTACTGTTTGAATTGGGGGTGTTAATCACTTTGCAAGTGGAATATGGCTTCTTTTCCCATAAAGTGAAAGTGAAAGTGAAGTCGCTCAGTCGTGTCCGACTCTTTGCAACCCTGTGTACCGTAGCCCACCAGGCTCCTCTGTCATGGGATTCTCCAGGCAAGAATACTAGAGTGGGGTGCCATTTCCTTCCCTAATGTAAATTTCCAATCTTTATAGATAGACACAAGCCATGTTAATATCCCAAATGTTTAGTGTATTCCAAGCATGATCCACGATCTTCTTCCATACTATAAAGATTTTAAAATTTCCATTTTGCTGTTAAAGTGACAAACAAAACACTTTATGGGGAAAATGGAACGTATCTGTATTGTTTAATAAATTATTAGTCTGTTTAAAGTTTCTTGACAGCCAAACAAAATCCTGAGAATTATTCTTACAAACCTACCTAGATGTCTGAAGGAAAAGTAAAAAGATTCCAAAAACTATAAGACTTATAGAAACATTTTAAAAAGAAATTTATAGTGGTTTTTTTTTTCAGTGCATATCCTCTAAGTCCAACTATTAGTGAGGTGTGATAAATAAGAAAGGATAGGGAAACCAAAGAGAAATATTTAAATGGAGAGTTAAAATATCTATCTTTTTCTTTTAATATACAGTTTACTTTAAAAGTAAATCTGTAAAATCCTAAAATAGCGGTGTTTAAATGTGTGACTGTCAAGTGAAGCATGTCAGGTGAAATGTGCATTGGGGTTGGAGACAGGAGACTAGGCTGCATGCCTGGCTCTGTATCTGCCTCGCAGTGCAAAGCAGGGCAAGCCACAGTCTTTCCGAACCTTAAGTGGAAATAATGATATCTCAAACTTCTGTATGGAACTATTATGACAATTAAATTACATACTTGAAACTGCCTTGCCTGTAAGCTCCTTGGGGTGAGGGGATATCTTACATTTTTTTCTTTGTAACCAGTTACTTGATTAATTAGTTCATGTATGAAAGAAGTAGAAAACATTATCTCAAGAAACTCATCAATAACTCAAAGATCCAACTTTGAAAATGAAGGAAACTTTAGTAGCATCAGAAAAATCACCAGTATTTTCAGAAATTTATAAAGTTCTTATTTAAAATTCCAAAATTTATTTAATCTGTTACCAGCCTTATGAGATAAAGTGAATACAAAATAAGAAAATGCCTTTTGAACATATGAAAGAGATCATTTTAAAGGTAGGAAATTAGATAAATGATAGTTACATCTTTTTTATAAATATTCAGTGGTAGCCTTCGCTGTTAAATATACATAAGAAGCAATTTGCATTCTTTTCAGAAAAGCCATCTGACTACCAAGAACCTGCTATGTCTGTATCTTCATTCGAGGGCCTTCCCTGGTAAGCTCAAGACTTACATATTGGACACTTCCTTCAGACCGTTGCTTATTCTGAATTTTCTGTCACTTACAATACCATAATCCAGCCACTTTCCTAAATCACAAATCTAAATGTCAATTTAGACTCCTTCCTCATATCCATTCAGACAGTTAATTTAGCATTTTGTACTTCCTTACTATCTCTCCTATATGTATTCTCTCCTTTCCATGGCCACTGCTTGGTCTGGTCTCCACATCTTATCTTGATCACTGAAATGGCATTCTGGTTGGTGAGGTGGTGGGAATGGAAAACAGAAAAATTTAATGGATATTTAAGAGAGAAAACCAACTGACAGAATACGGGAGGAAAAGTAGGTTTGGGAGGAAAATAACAAATTTAATTCAGAACATGTTTAGTTGGAGGTAACTTGGGACTATCCAGGTGAAGATATTCCAAGTATGTGCATATATCAGTGTGGGCAAAGCTTAAGATAGAAGAGTAGGTTCACAGTGGACACCATGGATTTGGATGAAATATTCTCTCTCATGTCCTACTGCTTCTGAAAAGCTTTTTCCAGATCATCTCAATGTGTTTGTTTCTTCCATTTAGTTCTAATCACACTGTTTGGCCCTTAGGTTCTCAACCATCCATTGCCTTTTGTTGATGTTTACCACAACAAGTTTCTTATTTCCCAAATTAAGCTTCTAAAGAATTGCACATTGTGTGTGTGCTCAGTGTGTCCAATTCTTTGCAACCCTATGGCCTGTAGCCCACCAGGCTCCTATGTCCATGGGATTTTCCCAGTAAGAATACTGGAGTGGGTTTCATTTCTCCCTGCAGGGGATTAGTACCCTTTAAAATACTTTATGCCTATGAATGTCCATGACATCTAGCACTGTGCAGCACATAGGAGTTTCTCAAAAGAGAGGAGGAGCTGAAGGGATAAATTTGAGTACATTTTAGTAACTTTAATAACAATGGTAATTAATATTTCCTAACACAGAGCCTGCACATAGTGGGTACTGAATTAATATGTTAAATAGATTAAGATTTAACATCTCTCACTGCAATTCAAAAACTTCTTGCTATCTCAATTCTTTTCCAATTGGACATGCAACTAAAACTTGATCACAGATACTATTATTACACATTTTTAAGGAGTCCAACAGTTGATAGTTTTATATAGAACCTGTAGTGAAAAGGTCACTTATTAACAAGCCTAATCCATCTTAATCTACACATCCACAATACTTGCATACCCTACATGCTAACAGAATTTTGTATTATATACAGATTCACAATTTTACTTCCTTAGTGTTTTCCTCCAGTGTTCACACTGCCTCTTGTGTCTCCCAAATGCTCTATGCTACTTTTTCTCTATCTCTTGGTTAAATCAGGTCAAAGACTTAACAATGATTAGCATAAAAATTATTTTTAGGAAATGAAAGGAGTTGCTGACTAGTTCTGATGAAAAGCAAAAGAGCCAAAAGGCTCAAGGCAAGATACACTCATGTTTTGGTTTTGGCTCTTGGCATTCAGACAAGAATGATTTTATGACTTCCAACACTTGGAAAAGTTCGATATCTGACACACTGACATTTGACAACCAAGTTGACCCTTAGAAATCAGTGCTACTTTACATAACCATGTACATATTAAAAGTAGAAATTTTGACCTGGGGAATACCATGAAAGCTATCACTTAAATTCAGCCTGAATATGCAACAGACATGATGCTTTGAACAAAGAGACACACTATTTGTTAACAATATTTTAAAATACTAGATATTTACTACTTATCTCTGTGCAGGATCTTGAGCCAGGTGCTATTTAACACATGGTCCTTGCATAGTGTCAGAGGACAACAATTGATTGCTTATAACTCATCAGGGTGTATATCTTGGTACAGTCTTTTCAGAAAGTCATTTGAAAGTATTTCCCAGCATCAAGGATCCAGTGAGTCAGTGCTTCCCATCAGGTGGCCAAAGTATTGGAGCTTCAGCTTCAGCATCAGTCCTTCCAGTAAACATTCAAGGTTGATTTCCTTTAGGATTTATTGGTTTGATCTCCTTGCTGACCAAGGGACTCTCAAGAGTCTTCTCCAAGACCACAATTGGAAAGCATCAATTCTTCGGTGCTCACTCTCACATCTGTGCATGATTATTAGAAAAACCATAGCTTTGACTGTACAGACCTTTGTCAGCCAAGCGATGTCTCTGTTTTTTAATATGCTGTCTAGGTTTATCATAGCTTTTCTTCCAAGGAACAAGCATCTTTTAATTTCATGGCTATAGTCACCATCTTCAGTGATTCTGGAGCTCAAGAAAATATAATCTTCCACTGTTTCAACTTTTTCCCCTATCTATTTGCCTTGAAGTGATGGGACTGAATGGCATGATCTTAGTTTTTTGAATGTTGAGTTTTAAGCCAGCTTTTTCACTCTCTGCTTTCACTTTCATCAAGAGGCCCTTTAATTCCTCTTCAATTCCTGTCATTAGAGTGCTATTTCTCCTGGCAATCTTAATTCCAGTTTGTGATTCATCCAGCCTGGCATTTTGCATGATGTACTCTGCATGTAAGTTAAATAAGCAGGGTGACAATATACAGCTTTGATGTAAACCTTTCCCAATTTTGAACTAGTCTGTTGTTCCATGTCAGGTTCTAACTGTTGGTTCTTGGCCTGCATAAAGGTTTCTCAGGACAGGTAAGGTGGTCTGGTATTCCCATCCCTTTCAGAATTTCCCCCACTTTGTTGTGATCCACACAGTCAAAGGCTTTAGCATAATCAATGAAGCAGAAGTAGATGTTTTTCTGGAATTCCCTTGCTTCCTCTGTGATCCAACATATGTTCACAATTTGATCTCTGGTTTTCTGCCTTTTCTAAATCAGTTTGTACATCTGGAACTTCTTGGTTTACGTACTGCTGAAGTCTTGCCTGAATGATTTTGAGCATTACCTTGCTGGCATGTGAAATGAGCACAACTGTACAGTAGTTTGAGCATTCTTCGGCATTGCCCTTCTTTGGGATTGGAATGAAAACTGATCTTTTCCAGTCATGTGGCCACTGCTGAGTTTTCCAAATTTGCTGACAAATTGAGTACAGCACTTTAACAGCATCATCTTTTAGGATTTGAAATAGCTCAGCTGGAATTTCATCATCACCTCTAGTATCTTTGATGCTTCCTAAAGTCCACTTGACTTCACATGCTAGGATGTCTGGCTCTAGGTGAATGACTACATCATCACGGTTATCCAGGTCATTAAGACCTTTTTTATACAGTTCTTCTGTGTATTCTTGTCACCTCTTCTTAATCTCTTCTGCTTCTGTTAGGTCCTTGCCATTTCTGTCCTTCACTATGCCCATCTTTGCATGAAATGTTCCCTTGGAATCTATAATTTTCTTGAAGAGATCTCTAGTCTTTCCCATTCTATTGTTTTCCTCTATTTCTTTGCATTGTTCATTTAGGAAAGCTTTATTTCCCCTTGCTATTCTTTGGAACTCTGCATTGAGTTGGGTATATCATTCCCTTTCTCCTTTGTCTTTCACTTCTTTTCTCAGCTATTTGTAAGCCTTCCTCAGACAACCACTTTGCCTTCTTGCATTTCTTTTTCTTGGGGATGGTTTTGATCACTGCCTCTTATACAATGTTATAAACCTCCATCCATAGTTCTTCAAGCACTCTCTACCAGATTTAATCCCTTGAATCTATTCATCACCTTCACTGTATAATCATAAGGGATTTGATTTAGTTCATGCCTGAATAGCTGGGTGGTTTTCCATACTTCCTTCAATTTGGGCCTGAATTTTGCAATAAGGAGTTCATGATCTGAGCCACAGTCAGCTCCAGGTCTTGTTTTTGCTGACTGTATAGAGCTTCTCCATCTTCAGCTCCAAGAACATAATCAATCTGATTTCAGTACTGCATTTTTGGTGATGTCCATGTGTGTAGTCATCTCTTGGGTTGTTGGAAAAGGGTGTTTGCTATAACCAGCATGTTCTCTTGACAAAAATCTGTTAGCCTTTGCCCTGCTTCATTTTGTACTCCCAAGGCCAAACTTGCCTGTTACTCCAGGTAACTCTTGACTTCTTACTTTTGCATTCCAGTCCCCTATGATGAAAAAGACATATTTTTTTGGTGTCCTTGTATGTCTTTATAGAACTGGTCAACTTCAGTTTCTTCTGTTTAGTGGTTGGGGCATAGATTTTGATTACTGTGATGCTGAATGTTTTGCCTTGGAAATGAACCAAGATAATTCTTGTTGTTTTTGAGATTGCACCCAAGTACTGCATTCTGGACTCTTTTGTTAGCTTTGAGGGCTACTCCATTTCTTCTAAGGGATTCTCCCCCACAGTAGTAGATATTTGAAGATATTAACTAAAGTCAAATATAAGCCTAAACAATGACACAGAAACCCCAGTCCTAGGTATACACCCAAGATAAATGACTTCATAAGTATGAACCATGCACAAGAATGATCATGGTACTATGATTCCATTCATATGATTTTTTAAAAGAGGCAAAACTAATATGTAGTGATAAGTCAGAATAGTGGCTAACTTTGGTGGGAGCAATGACTTGGAAGAGTTTCAAGGGACACCACTGAGTTGCAGGAAATATATTTTCATGTCAGTGTAAATATGGCATGAATGAAGAAGAGATAAATTCAAGAAATAGTTAATGGAGATATTTAACCCTCAAAATGATAAAGAAAACACTGGAGGAGAATTAGGATTGGGAGAATAATGAATTTAGCACTGAACATGTTGGTTAATGGCATACGTAAAAAAGTGCTATACTCCGAGTATTTGTGACATTTACTGAATATATATTACACCTTAACAAAAATTTTTTTTAAATAAAAGTTTTCAATAGGACAAGAAAAGTCTGTAGAGTGTCAGTCCTCATCATTAGCAGCCATGGCAGGGTTGAGGAGCAGGTGTCCAGAATTAACCCACACAGTCCACTGATGTGACTTCATTCCCAAGCACCACTTTGAACATTAATCCCAAAGAGTGAATTTAACACAATGTAGTCCCTGCCCTGTTACTGTTTAATGTGATCATAATATCAGTGAGGAATTAAATCTGCTATGCAAAATATTGCATGATGAGAAGATATTCAATAAATATCTGTTAATGACCCTGTACCAAGTGAAAGGTACAGCCTACAAATGCCATAAGAATTGACAGGTTGGAGAAAATACTATGTGCTGGCTGCTCAGATACAGTTTCTTGAAGGACATGGGAACTAAGCCAGATTCTAAAAGGTTAGGAACCGATGCAGGTTTGCAAGGTGTGTCCTCTGCAAGTGTTTGATCTGATTTTTTTTTTTAGTGGGAGTAGCATAGTCTTCGGAGAAGGCAATGGCACCCCACTCCAGTATTCTTGCCTGGAAAATCCCATGGGCGGAGAAGCCTGGTAGTCTGCAGTCCATGGGGTCACTAAGAGTCGGACACGACTGAGCAACTTCACTTTCACTTTTTACTTTCATGGATTGGGGAAGGAAATGGCAACCCACTCCAGTGTTCTTGCCTGGAGAATCCCAAGGACAGGGGAGCCTGGCGGGCTTCCGTCTATGGGGTCACACAAAGTCGGACAACGACTGAAGCGATTTAGCAGCCCCAGCATAGTCTTTCAAGAGGCAACATAAGTAGGAGGATTATGGACAGCCATGACCTTGCATCATGCTTTGTGAATATGTTGCTAGTTTCCTAGCCATCTAAATATAGGAGACTCCATACTAAGATGAGTAACATAAACAGAAGATCATGAGGGCTATGTGAACTATTAGACTGCAAAAGTAGTCTGGGCCCAAATCGCAGAGTGCCATGACTGCAGAACACATCTTTTATGCAACGTTAGATGAGAGCATGACATCCACGCTTTACAATTAAGCAGCACTGGGCCAATTGTATGACTAGCATTAGCAACAATAATGTGTAAGAAGCTTCTGGTTCTTTCAATGAGATGCCAAGCATCTGGATCTTTAGAAGTGGATTTCTGACTGCTTTCTTTCAGAACTTTTGTTATTCTGCAGATTCAACTTCTGTTTGGACAACTGAAGGAGGAAGGCTTATATATAATGGGTTAAAAAATTATAAAACTTGGGAATCTTAGACTTGTGAATCTTAGAAAATAAAACTAGATGCCAATAGGAATAACCTCAAGGGTGTTTATTATGGAAGTAAAGTTGTTTTAAGCCAATAATTCACTCTGCAAGATTTTGCTGGCTAAAAAAAAAAAAAAAGAGTTCTCAAGCAGTAAAATCATTGGTATAAATACCACTCAAAATAGTTGGACAGTTCTTTGACCTTATAATCAAAGGTATCCACTGTATTGGGGGATCATACCCAATGATTAATAGCTATAATTTGTACATACATGAGTATTAATAGATTCTTGAAATATTTAATGAATCGTTACCTTGAAGAGCAATATTCAGGAGAAGTTGTCCTAAGTTCTCCTTTGACATTACAAAGCAAACATTTCCTGTTTCTTTATCTGTGGCTTACAAAATTTGACTATAATTTTTATTGTTAGCATAACCTTTGGTAGAAATAAACTGTTCCCTTATTTGATAGAATTATTAGGAATAGTGGTATGAAAGTAGAAATACTATTTCAAAGTTAGACATATGATGGATTTTAGCAGAAATAGAGAATCTTGATCATTTGAAAATATTAATAATAGAGGTATAAACTCATCATTTTAAATATATAAAGATATAGATAGAAATATATATAAATTTGTGTAGAATAAATATATTTATGTGCCTATTTCCTATCTCTAAGAGTACTTAGAAGCAATGACAGTCCGGTAGCAGTGAACACATCCAGCACTGAGATCTTAGTTTTCAAATATCGTTCTTCTCTGAAAAGGGCAGTGAAAATCCTTTGAGAAATGGCTGATCCTAGAGTTGGAGCAAAGAAAATGCAAGCTAAACGTGCAATATATTTTATGACAGAAAGTTAAAAAGTACATAAAAAATCTTAGGAACATGTCAAAAGGGTAAGTGAACCTTCTTGAAAGAGTTACACTGACCAAATCTGGGACAATTGAAGTATCAAAATGAATAATGGCAATGATGGATTATAACTCACTGAGTAGAATAAGAACTTATAAGTTCGCCCTGTTGGATGGATGGACGGATGGATTGATAGATACAGGAAAGAAGAGAACATTCTACTTTACAGTAGGAAGCCGACTAATAATTGTAGAAGAAATGATAGAATAAGAAATTTGCCATTTTGCAGCCATCATAATAATAATTAATTTTGGGAAGAATCATCAGAGATGTAAAACTAATAGGTGAAAATTTTAGCAGAGCAGGATACTTAAATGGAGGCAATATAATCCCAGCTAAGCTACTTCAAATCCTAAAAGATGACACTGTTGAAGTGCTGCACTCAATATGTCAGTAAATTTAGAAAACTCTGCAGTGACCACAGGACTGGAAAAGATCACTTTTCACTCCAATCCCAAAGAGGGGTAATGCTAAAGAATGTTCAAACTACCATACAGTTGTACTCATTTCACATGCTAGCAAAGTAAAGCTCAAAATCCTTCTAACTAGGCTTCAGCACTATGTGAACTGAGAACTTCCAGATGTACAGACTGGGTTTAGAAAGGGCAGAATAACCAGAGATCAAACTGCAAACATCTGCTGGATCATAGGAAAAACAAGGAAATTCCAGAAAAAAAATCTGCTTCTTTGACTACGCTGAAGCCTTTGACTGTGCGGATCACAACAAATGGTGGAAAATTCTGAAAGGGATGGGAATCCCAGACCTGTCTCCTGAGAAACCTGTATGCAGGTCAAGAAGCAACAATTAGAACCAGATATGGAACAACTAACTGACTGATTCCAAATTGGGAAAGGAGTACAACAAGGCTGTATATTGTCACCCTGCTTATTTAACTTATATGCAGAGTACATTATGTGAAAGGTTGGGCTGAAAGAATCACAAGCTGGAATCAAATTGCCAGGAGAAACATCAACAACCTTAGATATGCAGATGATATCACTCTAATGGCAGAAAGTGAAAAGGAGCCAAGGAGCCTCTTGATGAAAGTGAAAGAAGAGAGTGAAATGGCTGGCTTAAAACTTGACACTTAAAAAACAAAGATCATAGCATCTGGTCCCATCACTTCATGACAAATTGATGGGGAAAAATCAAAACAGTGACAGATTTTCTTTTCTTGTGCTCCAAATCACTGCAGACAGTGACTCAGCCATGAAATTAAATGTGCCTACTCCTTGGAAGAACAGCAGTTTAAAAGGCAGAGATAACACTTTGCTGACAGAGGTTCATACAGTCAAAACTATGGTTTTTCCAGTAGTCATGTATGGATGTGAGAGTTGGACCATAAAGAAAGCTGAGTGCCAAAGAATTGATGCTTTCGAATTATGGGGCTAGAGAAGACTCTTGAGAGTCTCTTGGACTACAGAGAGATCAAACCAGTCGATCTCAGTCCTGAATATTCATTGGAAGGACTGATGTTGAAGCTCCAATACTTTGGCCACCTCATGGGAAGAGCCAACTCACTGTAAAAGACCCTGATACTGGGAATGATTGAAGGCAAACAGAGAAAAGGGCAGTGGAGGATGAGATGGTTAGGTAGTATTACCAACTCAATGGACATGAATTTGAACAAACTCCAGGAGATAGTGAAGGGCAGAGAAGCCTGGTGTGCTGCAGTCTGTGGGGTTGCAAAGAGTTGGACACGACTTAGTGACTGAATGACAACAAGGAGGATACTTAAATAGCCTCAGATTACCTCCCCAGAGGGCCTTATTAATTTTGAGATGAAAAACAATAACATTATAGAAAAGAAAGCTAGAAGTCACCACCTTAACCAAGTGATAAAAGCTGAAAACATGAGTAGTGGAACAAACTGGCATCAGGCGTTCCTGATGTGTGGTTTATATGTATATGTAAAACAGAGGTTCAACAATATTCAAAACATTTACACCAATAAAATATTTGAGTGGGGATTTACTTTGCTTCTGCTTTTAAGTAAACTCTGATTTTACCCAAAGATTTTTTTTAGCTTATTTTATTATTACTATCAAATTTCTTAGATGTTTTATTCAGTTATATTCATGTAAAGTTAGGAGTCCAGAATTCATATGCCCCCTAAACTCTTTTCTCAAGTACAGCTCTCAAAATTGACAAGTTGCTATGTGGTCAGTTACTATTAAAGAAAACACTCTCCTCATTTTTGGATATTTCCTAAATGTTCATCTTATTTTTTAGGAAAATCAGACAAAAATGTAACAAAAATCATATTCCCTGTTTTGCTTCTCTGCTAATAGAAAACAGTATATTTCAGTGCTCTCCTGAAGTAATTACATTTAGTTAACTAAATGTATATTCTGTCTATCATTATAAAACCTTTTATCTTCATTTTATTAGTCTATCCAATAATGAAAGAAATCTCTTAAATTAATTTACCAACAGACAGAATGTACCTAAGTAGTTGCATATATGTAAAGATTTATTTTGCCTTCAAAGTATCAGAACCTACACTACTGCATTAGTCCAGGATTATGTGATAGGCTTTTGGAAGAGAAGGTAGGGACTATTTTAAAGAGCCTCAAATAGTATGTATCACATACAGATTACATATGATAAATTATTTTGATAATATTAACTTCATCTGAATTTTTAAGTAAGTAAGGAAGTAAGTAAGTAAGTAAAGTCACTCAGTCGTGTCCGACTCTTTGTGACCCCATGGACTGCAGCCCACCAGGCTCCTCAGTCCATGAGATTCTCCAAGCAAGAATACTGGAGTGGGTTGCCATTTCCTTCTCCAGGGGATCTTCCCGACCCAAGGATCGAACCCGGGTCTCCCGCATTGGAGGCAGATGCTTTAACCTCTGAGCCACCAGGGAAGTCCTAAGTAAGTAAGGAGGCAAGTCTCATTGTAGTAATTTATAAAGAGAGTAATACATAAATATATATGTACCTCATGCAGACAAGTGAAAGCTGGAGTTGTAGATAAATCAACAAATCGCTCATTTGGATATTAATTGTGGGTGCAATGGCATAAATGGGGTCTTCTTGAGCCTTTCCACCTTTCTCCTCTTCCTCTTCTTGGTCTGTGTCTGTGGTACTGTCTTCCATTTTTCACAATTCTAAAACAAAATCATTCCATATTTAGCTATTTATGGATATCTTTCTTATAAAGTAAAATTAATGGAGGA
This sequence comes from Aepyceros melampus, assembly GCA_006408695.1. Lineage (NCBI taxonomy): Eukaryota > Metazoa > Chordata > Mammalia > Artiodactyla > Bovidae > Aepyceros > Aepyceros melampus. Next base: position 80,325 of record SJXQ01004314.1, read on the forward strand.
TAGGATAATAAAAGCAATTAGAGTAATCTATTCAATGAAATTATAGGTCAGGAAATTTAGCTGCCATCACATTACTATAAAAGGCTGCTTTGTTGCAAAGATGCTCTCCATTGATACACTCAAAGCAATACTTCCAATTTTAAAGAGTAGATTATTTCATTAACTGAAAAGAATAATTAGTAACTAGAATTTAGGTTCCATGAAGGCAGAAAATAAACCTAATTTTGTTCACTGAGTATTGTAGTAGGCACTCAATTACTATTCATTGATTGGATTAATAAACAGAACCTTTATCCTTAAAATATAGCACAAAGTTAATTCAAATTATTTTTGGAAACATAAAAAACAACACCCTGTGGTGCCCCACTCTGCCTTGGGCATGCACTTGTGCACAAGGCCACCAGGCTAATTGCCCAGTACCCACACTGCCGGCTGCTGCCACTGCGCAGGCCTGTATGTGTGTATACCCTGACACCGGCCGGTCTCTGTGCTCAAGCGCAACTCTTCCATCAGACTCCACTTACAAAACATAAGCTCAAAATAAAATTACTAGGTATTTCAAGCTGGTGACACCAGTGTGTTAAGCCAAGTACTAGCCCCTCCAAAAGTGGGTCATTTTATCACCGCACAGGTCACACATCCTTGAAACCAGCCCTGCTTTTTGACCATTGATTTGCTCATGTAGTCAAGTGGACCTAGAGTCATTTCTAAAATGATCCCTGTGTTGGCTAGCAAGGTCTCTACTGGTTCTCTTTGGTGGCACTGGGATGGCCGCTCCTCTGAGAGCTGGTAAGAGGCCTCTGATGCCTAGGAGAATGCCAATCTAATCTGCTCTTTGATCTCCGCATATGTGAATGTACACTCACAGATGAGCATACCTGCTTTCTTCTCTTACTAGACAGGATCACTTCAACTGTCATAATGTCTTTTTGCTTTAATTTTTTTTAATTTTTATGCAATTTTTAAAAGTTACTCTCCCTTTTCACTTATTACAAAATACTGGTTATATTTCTCATGTTGTATAATACATCCTTGAGCCTACATTACACCCAGAAGTTTGTACCTCCCTGCTGGTAATCACTAGTTTGTCTGTATATTTATGAGTCTATTTCTTTTATATTATATTCACTAGTTTGTTGCAGTTTTTAGATTCCACATATAAGCGATATCATACCATATTTATCTTTTTTCTGTTTGACTTATTTCACTTAGTGTAATGCCCTCCAAGTCCATCCATGTTGCTGCAAATGGCAAAATTTCATTCTCTTTTAGGACTGAGTATTATTCCATTGAGTAGTATTCTGCATCTTCTTCATCCATTCATCTGTTGATGGACATTTAGGTTGTTTCCATATTTTGGCTGTTGCAAGTACTGCTGCAGTGAACGTTGGGGTGCATGTATTTTTTTGAATTCATGTTTTTTCAGATATTTACCAAAGAATGGAATTGCTGGGTCACATGGTAGTTCTATTTTTAGTTTTTTGAAGAAGCCCCCATTCTGTTCTCTACAGTGACTGCACCAATGTACATTCCCGTCAACAGTGTAGGAGGGTTCCCCGTTTTTCCACATCAATGCCAGATTATGTTACTTGTGGTCTTTTTGATGTTAGCCATTCTGACAAGTGAGGTGATACCTCAATGTAGTTTTGATTTGCATTTCCCTGATGAGTAGCGATGCTGAGCATCTTTTCATGTGCATTTTGGCTGGCCATCTACATTTCCTCTTTGGTAAAATGTGTTTTCAGGTCTGCCCAGTTTTTGATTGACTATTTTATTTGATGTCAAGTTGTATGAGATATTTATATATGTTGGATATTAATCCCTCATTGGTCATATCACTTGGAAATATTTTCTCCCATCAGTAGGCTGTCTTTTCATTTTGTTGATGGTTTTCTTTGCTGCACAAAAGCTTTAGGTTTAATTAGGTTCCATTTGTTTATTTTTGCCTCTATTTCCTTTACTTTTGGAGAGGATCCAAAAATATATTGCTGCTTTATGTCAAAGAGTGTTCTGCCTATGTAATTTTAAGGTTTTGTTGAGCACATATTGCCTATTATGTCTATGTTATCCCTACTCTGATGATAGGGATCCTCCTTCCTTGAATATGGAAAATATGTTCTAAAATATGAATCTAGATGGCATGGCAGGCTCTGATTCCTGAATTTATTAAAGTGGTCACAGGCATATCACTGATTCATTGTTTTCTCCTCTCTAAAATGGAAGCGATAGTAACTAATTTTTCTGTTTCATAAAGAAAATGCATATTAGATGTGATAATACCTCTGGACTTCTAGCTTCCACTCTACTCTCTCCAGTTTTCTGCCACAGCCATAAATTGCACATGCACTTACCTTCCTCCTCTTGCTACAAAAACCCTTCACAGGTATAGCATGCACTTCCATCATGAAGCACCGAATGTCTGGTTGTTTTTCTTTATGTGATATTAATAGTAATTGATATTGTTTGGACTGCCCCTCCTTTAACACACACATATTTAATGCCATTATACAGTTTAAAAAAAATATAACCTGTTATTATTAATGTATCACAACCTTAGTCAGTTTATTGTTTAAGTCTTCAGGGAACTAGAAATGGCTTGATGACATATCTGCTGCTGCTGCTGCTGCTGCTGAGTCGCTTCAGTCGTGTCCGACTCTGTGCGACCCCAGAGACGGCAGCCCACCAGGCTCCCCCATCCCTGGGATTCTCCAGGCAAGAACACTGCAGTGTTTAGATTTGTGTTAATAAGCTAAAATATGTATGATCAATCATTTCATGGATGAAATGGTTTAGGGCTTTTCCAGCAAAACATTTTCTTCAGAACATCAGGTCATAACTGTTATTTTCAGCTTTTTCTTTTAGCCTTTTCTTTAAGAAATATTCAAACATAACCACAGTAACTTCAACAAATAACAATTCATGAGTAATTTTGTTTTATCTTTACCCTTTCATTTTCCCTCTCCACTCTCCATATTATTTGGAAGCAAAACCTAGACATCTAGACTTAATAATATGTACTGAAAGTGAAGTTGCTCAGTCGTGTCCGACTCTTTGCGATCCCATAGACGTAGCCTACCAGGCTCCTCTGTCCATGGGATTTTCCAGGCAATAGTACTGGAGTGGATTGCCATTTCCTTTTCCAGGGATCTTCCCAACCCAGGGCTCGAACCTGGGTCTCCCACATTGTAGACAGACGCTTTACCGTCTGAGCCACCAGGGAAGTCAATATATACTGAAGAACTCCCTAAATATCTCTGTATATTTGTAGAGATAGTTCTCATTTCATTTCACAGCTGCAAGGCACCCCTTTGCATAGGTATGCCACAAGCTATTCAAATAATCCCTTATTTATAAATATATGGAATGTTTCCAGTTTTCTGCTATTACAGTTTTGCAAAGTAAAGTACACCAATTTATTTAAAAGTATATTTTCAAGGCTCTTGGAATCTTTATAATCCAGATGGCATTAACCTGAAAACAGAAGCTCAGGCTATCTTCTCAGAGCATGGCACCTTTAAATATGGTACAGCTTACCTGGCCAACGAAAGAAGATGTCATGATTAATTTTCACAAATTCCTGAGTCTGTTGATGTTTTCAGGCTCTACTATCTTGAAAACATTCTAAATATTTTAGGGCAGGTGAAGACATTTTACATAGGAAAGCAACTAAAGGACACTAATGGAATTCTGATAGACATTATCAGACAAACTTCAACTGTTAGAAAAGAAAGGGAGAGTAAGAAAGTAAAAAAACACAATAGCGGCAAGTGCAAAAGTCTCATGTGAATTAAATATAAAACACTAATCAATCTAGTTAAATATAGAAACAGAAAGGCTTTAAGTAGATACCAAAGTTTAACAGACAAAAAATATTCAAGGATTAGTTAATATAGCAAAATCCATGTACTAACATTATCATGCTGCAGTCAATATGAATTGAGAGCCATAAATGAAACAACAATATATACTCATAGCCCACAGTGATATAAACAAGAGAATATTTATAAAATGTCTAAATGCCTGGTGTAAGAACTACATAGCTATCAAGCATAGTGATTCTAGAGCCATATATCTCCATAATACCTAAATCAATTAAGCAAACATTTATTGAGTCATTTTATGAAAATCAAGAGTGTACAAAGATGCAAGCAATTTACAATCTAAAGAGGGAGGAATGCAGGGAAATAATTTCTGTGTCATACAAGATAAGGTACAATCAGTCCAATTGTTCAGTTGTGTCCAATTCTCTGGGGCCCCATGGACTGCAACATGCCAGGCTTCCCTGTCCGTCACCAACTCTGAGAGCTTGCTTAGACTCATGTCCATCGAGTCAGTGATGCCATCCAACCATCTCAGCGTCTGTCGTCCCCTTCTCCTCTTGCCTTCAATCTTGCCCAGCATCAGGGTATTTTCCAGTGAGACAGTTCCTCGCATCAAGTGGCCAAAGTATTGGAGCTTCAGCTTCAACATCAGTCCTTACAATGAATATTCAAGACTGATTTCCTTTAGGATTGACTGACTTGATCTCCTCGCTGTCCAAGGGACTCTCAAGAGTCTCTTCCAGCACCACAGTTTAAAAGCATCAATTCTTTGGCACTCAGCTTTCTTTATGGTTCAACTCTCACATGCATACGTGACTACTAGAAAAACCATAGCTTTGACCATGGACCTTTGTCAGTAAAGTAATGTCTCTGCTTTTTAATATGCTATCTAGGTTTGTCGTAGCTTTTCTTTGATGGAGCAAGTGTCTTTTAATTTCATGGCTGCAATGACCATCTGCAGTGATTTTGGAGCCCAAAAAATAAAGTCTGCCACTGTTTGCATTGTTTCCCCATCTATTTGCCATGAAATGATGGGACCAGATGCCATGATCTTCATTTTTTGAATGTTGAATTTTAAGCCAACTTTTTCACACTCCTCTTTCATTTCATTGAGAGACTCTTTAGTTCCTCTTTGCTTTCTGCCATAAGTGTGGTGTCAGCTGCATATCTGAGGTTATTGCTGTTTCTCCTGGCAACCTTGATTCTAGCTTATGATTCATCCAGTCCAGCATTTCACATGATGTACTCTGCATATAAGTTAAATAAGCAAGGCGACAATATATAGCCTTGACGTACTCCTTTTCCTATTTGGAACCAGTCTGTTGTTCCATATCCAGTTCTAACTGTTCCTTCTTGATCTGCGTACAGATTTCTCAGGAGGCAGGTAAGGTGGTCTAGTATTCCCATCTCTTTCAGAATTTTCCACAGTTTGTTGTGATCCACACAGTCATAGACTTTAGTGTAGTCCATGAAGATAAAATAAACCTAAATAAAAAGCAATTTTCTTAGAAATGTAGGTAAGGCTTAAAAAGAAACTTGTATCCTAGAATTTAGATTTTAATCTATATGTATTGGGAACCATTACATTTTTTGCAGAAAGGAGTTATCTGAATTTATAAAGATGTTGCTGACAGTGAGAAGAATGGTCTGGAAAGGGTGTGAATTTGGAGGCAAGGAGACAATTTAGAGGCTCTGAGCCAGTCCCTGTGCTATGGGTAGCAGATGGATGCCATAGTGAGCAAAACCAGACAAGTCCCTGACCTCAGGGAGGTTCACAGACTGGTGAGCAAGATGGCAATTAATCACAGAATCACAGAGATAAATATAAAAATTATGAGTAACTGAAAGAAGTGCTGTGAAAGCATGGATGCAGAAGCAGGGTTATGGAGCAACTACGTGTTCCCAGTGAGTGCCATTCGCAGGGAAAGTTCTGCAGTGAAGCAACCCTGACTGGAAGGCTAGGTACTGAGAGCAGGACCAAGGCCGCACCATGCTACACTGTAGGAGTCCAGAGGAGAGAGGCTGTGGTTGTATGAGGCTCTCTAGAAGGGAAAGGACATGTACTAAGCTTTGACACAGAAAAACAAAAGGCCGCTAAAGGAGGAAAGAAGAAAAGCAAAAGCTTTGTCCCATTGCAGAAGAACATTCAACTCCTCTATTAGTCACACTTCACCTCAGGGCTAAAAGACAGAGCCAAAATAGGAAGCTTCCCAGAGAAGAATTAAGCAATGAGCTTTGCAAGGCATGCCTTGTTTTGTAAGATACACCACTACTTCCTCTTCCCTAAAGCTAAAGAGGTGATCATCTTATCTTAATTTTGAACTGTTCAGGAAATTTGTCTTGACATTTATAAGAAACACATGAAAAAACCTGAAAACCCTGCACACCAGAGAATGGGTAGGATACACAAATGATAGCACTTTGAAGGTAAAATGGCAATGCTTGTTTCAAAATAGAAGAAGCCGGAAACCACCATATTGCCTTTTGATATCACTAGTCACTAAACAATCATATATTTTGCTTATCTTAGAATAGTGAGGTGTATTGTAAAGTCAAACATAGTGTTTCTTTGTCCCACACAGAACCTGGGCATTATTTTTCGTAATTTAGCATTTTTAATTGCCCTGGAAACATAATCACATGCTCCTTTCCCCATCACCCACTGCTATAAGAGGTTAGTTACATAAACATTTCTCTAATAATTCAGAGCTAGACCCTTTGGAGGACGGGAAAAGTCTGGGACACCTAATTTTTTGTTTTTTCAGTTTCCTATATTTATTAAAAAAGATAGAAATGTCAAAATGGGGTTAAAAAACTGTGGTATATTTAAAGTTGTAGGACAGGTGCCTCTCAATCCTGTCAGTGTATCTCTGTGATTACACATGTATTCTCTCTTTGAAGGTAACATTAAAATCTACACTGAAGGCTTTTCTTTCTGAGAGGCCTCTGGTCCACAGTGCGACAGGCTCAGAATACTGGGCAGCCAACCCAACACGCAGCCTGCAGTCACCTCGGACCCAATTCATTCAACAATAACAACAACAAGATCATTATCAGATATTAAGACACTGGCAGTCTTAAATGCAACAGATACAATTATTGAACTTATTCATGTCTAGGTACTTTATTCTATGTACAATTATATAACCTTTAGTACCATGCAAAGACAAGATTATACTTGAAACTTTTAAAATTAATAACATAAAGATACAGATTCCATGTCATGTTTTTAAGAGGGAATAGAAAAGCTTTGTCATTCAAATCAAATGAAACCACAAAGCAAATCAAACCACAGCTTTTTCTGTTCCTAAAAAAAAAAAAAATGAGAAAGAAAAAGAGCCACTCAAAAAAGAATCTTGAAAAAACCCCACAAAAAACCATTCTTGCACAGAAAAAAATAAATAAATAAAACCACTGCAGTCAGTAGCGGAGAAGGCAATGGCAACCCACTCCAGCACGCTTGCCTGGAAAATCCCTTGGACAGAGGAGCCTGGTAGGCTGCAGTCCATGGAGTTGCTAAGAATCAGACATGACTGAAGCAACTTAGCAGCAGCAGCAGCAGCAGCAGGTAGATAAAATCTAGTTCATAATCAAAGTGTTAAACTAACAATGTGGCTTGGACATCCTTTAATTAAAAATATTTCATACACTTAAAACAAAACTCTTGAGAGGAAGCTCCAAGTGCATATCTAAACTTTAAAGTAAGTGTTCACAGTATTAGAGAGTTAAGTCTTAAAGATAATATATGCATGTGTCATCAATGAGGAGGGCTTCCCAGATAGCTCAGTGGTAAAAAATCTGCCAGTCAATGCAGGAAACGTGGGTTTGATCTCTGGGTCTGGAAGATCCCCTGGAGAAGGAAATGGCAATTCACTCCAGGATTCTTGCCAGGGAAATCCCATGGACAGAGGAACTTGTGAGTCCATGAGGTTGCAAAAGTTGGACATGATTCAGTGACTAAACCGCCACGACCAGTGAGGAACCTGTTAACTGCCCATGATCATAGAGAACCCAGGTATCTTACAGGATGAGCTCCCTTCTCTGGGATGGAAAGATGCGGAGAGAGCTCTAGCCCCACTCCCAACTCATTTCACAGTCCTATCACCTCGTCTTGCACACTCCCTCCCCAAACACAGATATAAGAAAAGCTATCCTTTCTTTAAAGCTTCCGCTTTCTTCTTAGAAATCTGCACTGCTAAAAGGAGCTCTGTGTTACTCATTTCTGAGTGCGTATAACATATTGGGTCATGATGGTGAGTACCATTTATGTAGAAAAACTGTTAAGAAACATAGAAGAACTGTTTCTTCTACATAGATGTGAAACTGACATGATTTTTGTCTCTAACATATCCTCCTGATGGCCCCATCAGTGTGCAGATACTCTTGCCCAGTGTCACTTACCTGTGTACCTAATTATAAGAACATTTATATAGTCCCTTACTATTTAAACAAAACTTTCCCTCATATTGTTTTACTTAATCCTTACAACAGCCATGTTCCCTAAGAATAATTATCTCCATTTCATAGGTGAGGGAATTGAAGGTCAGAGAATATAAATGATGTGACTAAGATCAGACAGCAATCAACGACAATATTTATTCAAACCCATGTTTACTGCTCTAAATCCCTTACCCTTTTGCATTTTGCTCTGTGGGACACTTGCCATGGTCCTAGCAAAGCCCTTCCCCCTAGACCTCCAGTAGTGGAAAGCCCGGTCAAGAACACAGGCAGGCTGACGGACTTCAACTTCTGTCGCCACAAAGATGTAAGGCTAGCGTGCCTTTGGGAAAGAGCAGGCCAGCAGAGTATAAATCAGAAACAAATTAATTCTTGTAGAGCAGTGATTGTCAGTCCAAAAGGCCTTAAGACTGATCTGTATAAAACCATGGGCTATAAAACTTGTTATAGTTCCTTCACATATACGAAGTATGACAAGAAATGCTGGATCTTACATCTGCAATAATTTACAATCAGTCTACAAGTCTGGTCAGGCTTCAGAAATTCAGAGTGCCTGAGAGGTCCTATTGATCTCTGAGCCACCAGGGAAGCCCATTGATCTCCCTAATACTTTCCAAATAATTTAGTATTAAGCAGAGACTGAGTGTCAAAGCCTGTGGGAGGTATGAAATGCCCAAGTATTTCTGGACATTTCTGCCATCTTCTGCCAGTCTCCCAGAAGATCTGTTAAACAGGATTCTTACACATGTGCATACAATCTAAAATCTTCCCATTAGGCCATTCCTCACTCTTGCTATGAAAATGTCCATGGTTTTAAAATTCTATTATCTTTGCTTGAATTAAAAAAAAATGATACCAGAAAGCACATTCATAACATTCCAGCATCTGTCTATCCTGTCTAATCAGACCTTTGCCTTGCATACCTCTTTTGTCATTTACACCTTTTCTCTTCCCCATGTCACAGTCAGGAGAAACTGTGTGTCTGCATGGGTCTGTTTCCTTAGCAAAGATGTTCATGAAATATGGGACTGTCACTGCCTCCGATCTGCAAGAGCCCAGGTCTCTCCCTTCTTCCTTCTCTCTGTCCTCCCCCTTCTCCTGTTATTTCATCTAAGACTGGGATTAGTGTCTTTTACTTAGTCTACCAGGATGACAGCATGGGCTAATGGATCGACAGCTTGGAAGTTCCTCAGTGTGGGCTTATCTCATTCCTCCCCTCTTCCTGTATAACCTTGGGCAAGACATTCAGCCTCTAAGTGGCTATTTCCTTAACTGAAAGATGATTTAAGAGTTGTTGCAAGATAAAATGGGACAGTGTATGTGAAGTCTCTGCCCAGATTCAGCATATAGTCCTCAATAAATGGCAGCCTCCTCCCATCTCTGCCTGGTTCCTCTGCTTTCATATACAATATGCCTTGGATTATTTTTATAGGGGAAAAAAATAAACAGAGGTCAGCCTGAGACTGGACCAAATTATTTCAGGAATCTATGGTCTGGAAAAGGCGACCTGGGTCCTCTTTAGCATGATTTTGTCCCAGAGTTCTCCTTAGGATTTGGTGTGAGAGTCCTGTCTTCAAATCCCACTGTGAGATGTTTAAATCTAGGATAAGAAAGACTATGTAGGATACTGGGTACTGGAGAAGCAGAAAGAAACTAAAGAAACTAAAAATTTTTAAAGTCCTTAAAAAGAATATGTGTCAACTCTGAGTCACAGAAGAGCCAACTTTTTTTTCCCCTAGATTTTCTTTGTATTTACTTTGGCTGCACTGGGTCTTTGTTGCTGTATGTGGGCTTTCTCTAGTTGCAGAGAGCAGGGTCTGTTCTCTAGTTTGGGCGCCCAGGCTTCTCATTGCAGTGGCTTCTTTTGTTGCAGAGCATGGGCTCTAGGTGTGTGGGTGTTAGTAGGCGTGGTGCATGGGCTCAGTAGTTGTGGCTTATGGGGCTTAGTTGCTCTGTGGTATGTGGGAATCTTCCTGGACCAGGAATCAAACCCATGTACCTTGCATTGGCAGGCAGATTCTTAACCACTAGACAACCATGGAAGCCCTGTGGGAAGAGCCAGCTTTACAGACAGTAAGTAAAGCAAGCAAGTTCCTTCTCCCATATTTAGAAATTTCACAGATTTCTATTTTTATTGCATGAGTATTTCCTGTTCACAGGTTTCCTCTGGTCCAAGGCAGATCTCTACTGTTGTCTTCCTCTCCCCAGGCAGCATCCCTTACTCAATTTCTTTCCTTCCTCTAAAAGCAAAGGTTTTTACATTGCTTATTATAGGGTTAGAAAAGCAGAGACATTAATTGCCAACAAAGGTCCATCTAGTCAAAGCTATGGTTTTTCCAGTTGTCATGTATGGATGTGAGAGTTGGACCATAAAGAAAGCTGAGCGCTGAAGAAATCATGCTTTTAAACCACGGTGTTGGAGAAGACTCTTGAGAGTCCTTTGGACTGCAAGGAGATCAAACCAGTCCATCCTAAAAGAAATCAGTCCTGAATATTCATTGGAAGGACCCATGCTGAAGATGAAGCTCCAATACTTTGGCCATCTGATGGGAAGAGCCAACTCATTAGAAAAGACCCTGATGCTGGGACTGATTGAAGGCAGGAGAACTAGGGGACAACAGAGAATGAGATGGTTGGATGGCATCACCGACTCAATGGACATAAGACTGAGCAAGCTCCAGGAGTTGGTGATGGACAGGGAAACCTGAAGTGCTACAGTCCCTAGGTCGCAGAGAGTCAGACACAACTGAGCAACTGAACTGAACTGAAATGAACTGAAGGGTTAAAAGAATATTTAGCCAATGTATAGCAAAACGAATACAGTATTGTAAAGCAAAACAAACTAAAAAATAAAAATTAATTTAAAAAAAGAATATTTAGCAAGACAATCTTCTTATTGTACATTGGAAGAGGAAACTAAAAATAAAATAAATCAAAACACCTTCTGAGCTGGGGAACAAGGAGAGGTGGTGAGGAATCAAGCTGGCATGGTTCCCTGAGGCACTCTGTTCACTCATGATCAAGCTCAGGAAATGAGACAGTGAAACTTGGACTTTGTAGGACATCAGAGGGATAACGTGCCTCTCTTGCCAAGTAGGACTTGGGGAAAGTGGCAAGTTTCCAGAGCCATCATCAGTCCTACCCTTTCCTGTGATAAAGCAGAGAGGCTTGACGAGATTTTAGAGTGGAGTGGGAGGGGTGTTGAGGGTGACTGGGAGTGCTGCACCCCAAGAGCCCTTGGTGTTGTGATGAGAAGACGTTGCTTCAGAAAGTTCTGTGGATCATACAATTGAGCATCAAGTGGGGATGTAGGATTCTCAGAAGATGCCAGCATGGAGGCCCACACAGGGGACCCAGGTGGGTGCACATCTCAGGAGGAATCAGCATGGTCAGACACCACTAACTAGACAGCCGCCCTGAACTATAATGCTGCCTAACAACTCTGAACTTGGGTCTCATGCTCAGGAGTAGGAGAGGAATGGGAAACATGAATTCAGTACATTAAAAAAAATCAGCTTTATTGAGATATATAATTTATGTTAAATAAAACTCATTGCAAGTATACATTTGATGAGTTTTTACAGACAGGGTGTGATCACTGCCATGTACATTCCCGTTGCTCTAAAAATTTCCTTTGTGCCCCTTTACAGTCAGTGCCCTTCCCTTCCTGTCCCCTCCATCTCAGGTACCTGGAAACCACCAGTAGTTTTGCCTTTTCTAGAATTTCATGTATGTAGAATCATATATGTTTCTGGCTTCTGCTGCTGCTGCTGCTAAGTCACTTCAGTCATGTGTGACCCATAGATGGCAGCCCACCTCCCCCGTCTCTGGAATTCTCCAGGCAAGAACACTGGAGTGGGTTGCCATTTCCTTCTCCAGTGCATGAAAGTGAAAAGTGAAAGTGAAGTCACCCAGTCATGTCTGACTCTTAGTGACCCCATGGACTGCAGCCTACCAGGCTCTTCCATCCATGGGATTGTCCAGGCAAGAGTACTGGAGTGGGTTACCATTGCCTTCTCCGTTTCTGGCTTCTGTCATTTAGCATAAGGTTTTTGAAGCTCATATACATTGCTATGGATATCAATATTTCATTTCTTTTATTGCTTAATGATACTCCATTATATAAATGCACCGTGATTTATTTGCCATTCTCCATTTGATAGATGTATATTTCTCTTTCCTGGCTATTATGAATACAGTTGCTATGAATATTTAAGTACAAGTCTTCATGTAAATGTATATTTTGGGTAAACACCTAGGAATGGAATTTCTGGGTCAAATGGTAAATTATGTTTAATTCTATAAGAAACAGTCAAATGGTTTTCCAAGTTGGCTGTACCATTTTATACTCCTACAAGCAATGTATGAGGGTTCCCACTGCTCTACATCCTTGTCAATACTTAGTATTGTCAGTATTTTTAGCTTTAGTCATTTTGGTAGGTTTGAATAGTATCTAATAATTTTGTGGTTCAATTTGCATTTCCATAATGAACTGAACTGAACTGAACTGAATGACTAATTATTTTGAGCATTCTTTTGTGGACTTAGTTGCCATTTATATATCTTCTTCAGTTCAGTTCAGTTCAGTTTAGTTGCTCAGTTGTGTCCAACTCTTTGCGACCCCATGAATCGCAGCATGCTAGACCTCCTTGTCCATCACCAACTCCCGGAGTTCACTCAGACTCACGTCCATCGAGTCAGTGATGCCATCCAGCCATCTCATCCTCTGTCGTCCCCTTCTCCTCCTGCCCCTAATCCCTCCCAGCATCAGAGTCTTTTCCAATGAGTCAACTCTTCCCATGAGGTGGCCAAAGTACTGGAG